>JAMWET010003808.1:292500-526853 GCA_024036415.1 Prochilodus magdalenae | reverse complement strand
CAGCAATAAAGGACTATAGGATGCCCAACACTGCCCTGTGCGGCAGCAGATGAGCTATCGTCTCTGACTGTCCATCTACAAGGTGGACCAGTGAGATAGGAGCGTCTAATAGATTGGACACTGAGCTGTCCAGCAGCACTGCTGTGTCTGATCCACTCACACCAGCACCACACACACTAACACACCACCACCACGTCAGTGTCACTGCAGTGCTGAGAATGATCCACCACCCACATAATACCTGCTCTGTGGTGGTCCTGGACCCCCAGCCCAATGAAGAACAGGCTAATAAAGTATACAGAGAAGCAGACGGACTACAGTCTGTACCTGTAGAACTACAAGGTCCTCCTACAGTGGGGAAAATAAGTATTTAGTCAGTCACCAATTGTGCAAGTTGTCCCACTTAAAAAGATGAGAGGCGCCTGTAATTGACATCATAGGTAGACCTCAACTATGAGAGACAAAATGTGGAAAAAAATTGAGAAAGTCATTTTGTCTGATTTTTAAAGAATTTATTTGCAAATAATGGTGGAAAATAAGTATTTGGTCAATAACAAACAAGCAAGATTTCTGGCTGTCACAGACCTGTAACTTCTTTTTTAAGAGGCTCCTCTTTCCCCCACTCATTACCTGTATTAATGGCACCTGTTTGAAGTCGTTAACAGTATAAAAGACACCTGCCTACAACCTCAAACACTCACACTCCAAACTCCACTATGGTGAAGACGAAAGAGCTGTCGGAGGACACCAGAAACCGAATTGTAGACCTGCACCAGGCTGGGAAGACTGAATCTGCAATAGGCAAGCAGCTTGATGTGAAGAAGAAATCTACTGTGGGGAGCAATAATCAGAAAAATGGAAGACCTACAAGACCACTACTAATCTCCCTCGATCTGGGGGGACTCCACGCAAGATCTCAGCCCGTGGGGTCAAAATGATCACAAGAACGGTAAGGGGAAAAATCCCAGAACCACAAGGGGGGATCTAGTGAATGACCTGCAGGGCTAAGCTGGGACCAACGTTACAAAGGCTACCATCAGCAACACACTACGACGCCAGGGACTCAGATCTTGCAGTGCCCAGACGTGTCCCCTGCGTAAGCCAGTCCATATCCAGGCACGTCTGAAGTTTGCTAGAGAGCAATTTGATGTTCCACAACAGTATTTGGAGAAATTCATATGGTAAGATGAAACCAAAATAGAAATATTTGGTAAAAAAACAAAACTCGTCGTGTTTGGAGGAAAGTGAATGCGGAAGTTGCATCCAAAGAACACCATACCAAACTGTGAAGCATGGGGGTGGCAACATCATGCTTTGGGGCTGTTTCTCTGCAAAGGGACCAGGACGACTGGTCCGTGTACATGAAAGAATGAATGGGGCCATGTATTGTGAGATTTTGGGTGCAAACCTCCTTCCATCAGCAAGGGCAATGAAGATGAAACGTGGCTGGGTCTTTCAGCATGACAATGATCCCAAGCACACTGCCAGGGCAACAAAGGAGTGGCTTCGTAAGAAACATTTCAAAGTCCTGGAGTGGCCTAGCCAGTCTCCCGATCTCAACCCCATCGAAAACCTTTGGAGGGAGTTGAAAGTCCGTGTTGCCCGCCGACAGCCCCAAAACATCACTGCTCTAGAGGAGATCTGCATGGAGGAATGGGCCAACATACCAGCAACAGTGTGTGCCAACCTTGTGAAGACTTACAGAAAACGTTTGACCTCTGTCATTGCCAACAAAGGATATACAACAAAGTATTGAGATGAACTTTTGTTATTGACCAAATACTTATTTTCCACCATTATTTGCAAATAAATTCTTTAAAAATCAGACAAAATGACTTTCTCAATTTTTTTCCACATTTTGTCTCTCATAGTTGAGGTCTACCTATGATGTCAATTACAGGCCTCTCTCATCTTTTTAAGTGGGACAACTTGCACAATTGGTGACTGACTAAATACTTATTTTCCCCACTGTATATGGTCAGTCAAGTTGATAAAATGAACAATGAGCGTTGAAACAAGGAGGCGGTGTTAATGTTATGGCTGATGAGTGTATGTAATATGATGTAATACTGGGCTTGGTTAATGATCAATTAAGATGTGCTGGTGGCCTCTTTTTGAAAACCCCGGTAGCGTTTTGTCCAGTGGTTTAAGCCTTATGTTGAAATGAGATGAAATAAGCTTTACAAGACTGAAACAAGACTAACATTAATGTTAGACAGTGAGGATGCGTCCCAAACAGCACACCCCTGAACCTTCCATACTCGTCCCAAACAGCTACCTGCCCCACTACCAAGAGCACTGAGAACAGTGGGGCACTGTTTTGACACACTAATTAATGCAGCTAGATCCAGTTTTGGATGCAACCAGAAATTAACATTACTGAATCAGGGCGCGTTCTGACAGCTTGTGCACACTTAATGTTAACGTTAGCTACCTAAACCCTCCCAGTGTGTTACCACGATACGCCGTTATTCACAATTAGATTTCATCGCTGAAATTAGCCATGGTTGCTATTCGTGGTGCTCTCATTACTGACACCAAAGCCGGCAAAAGCTAACTTCAAGCCAGACAAGCTTCAAGCTCCAACGAGGCTATTGCCAATATAGCTGGTAATTGAGCGGGCACCTTAACACAAACCTTAACCAAGTCTTAAAGACGACACAGCATCCATCCCACACTGTACCTACGTCTCGTCTATATCTGAAGCCACATTACAAACTGTTGCATGCAGTTACATATTCCCACCAGAGGGGTCTCCAAATCCCTAGATCTGACATAGTGTTGCTTTAAGGGCTAATGATACCAACAATGTACACAGGAAACTCTTATCTTATTTACCCTGGTAACACATTGTCATATTGGCCCCTTTCTTGTCAGGCATGCAGTAGTTACCGATTCGTCATCGTCGTCGCTGCCCTCGGCTATGGACTCCAGCACGGACCCTCTGGAGAGCCTGCGTCTCATTCTGTTAGCCTCCAGTGTGGCAAAGTAGTTAACTGCAGCAAACTCCACCAGAGCAGAGGCCACAAAGGCGAAGCAGACAGCGATGAACCAGTCCATGGCCGTGGCGTAAGACACCTTGGGCAGGGAAGAGCGGGCGCTGATGCTCAGGGTGGTCATGGTCAGAACGGTGGTGACTCCTGCGGGTCAGAGAAGATTACAGGTGATGTATGCAAACGTTCGAGTGCTCCCCCATTTATTGACATGTCCTGTAGATTTTCTGAGATGGAAACAGGTATTATCCTTATTTTAAATTTTATTATTTTTTATTTTTTTGTTCTTATTGTTTTATTATTGCTATATTTATTCCCCAAAATTTGTTATTTTACTTTATTTGATCTAATTTAGTTTTAATTTTTAATTTCTGTTTTTAACCCTGTTTAAATTTTTTGAGTTTGCCCAATTAACCTTTTATGTTGCAAACTTACAAATTAGTTCATTATAATTTCTGTAATATTATTGTTTCCCCTTTATTAAATAAACCTCAGTTGTTATTTTAATCATTTTACCATAATCTTGTTTGAGTTTCTGTTTATTTAGTTTTCCAGATTAAATTCCATTTCAATTTCTTTTTTTCAGTCCCTTAAGATGTAAATGCTCGGCTACATTGAAAATGAAGGTCAATTAATCTGATTGAAAATAAAGGCTGATTGATTCTTTAATTGAAAGGAGTTACACATCCTCAACAGAGAACATACATCTACATATTTCATGGCACAATTACTGTTGACTTACTGAATTTCATACACCTGAAATGAAACTGAAAACGTAGCTTGTAGAAAAATTTGTGAATTTGTGAATTGGCGGCGCATGTCTCACACAGTGGCTTGCCCTGTCTTCCTGTCCTGTTCTGTTTCTCCCCCTTGTATGTTATTGTATGGACAGGCTGATGGCTAATTTTGCCGGTTCTTATGACTGTGTGACAATAAAGGAGATTCTGATTCTCCTCTGATTCTGATGGTCATAAATAGAGATCAGACTAGCATTTTGCTCGGAAGGTCGGGAAGTAAAACATGTTCGGGCTGAAACAGGACCCCTTCTGTAAACACAACAAAAATGAGCTTCTGTAATTCTAGGATGTGTCTGTCACCTTCAGTAATGACTGGAATCTACAGGCAACTTGAGTGAACTCAGTCATAAACAAAGGACATCTGATTTGCAGGACAAATCTGCAGATAATAGGCCATTTCTCGGGCCAAACCCTGCAACAGAACCTCAATCCAGATCAAATACTGACATTTCAGAGCTCCCTTTATTAAAGGCTACAGTAAAATATCGTCTGTATGTCACATCACACTTTACCGGCAACCATCAGTGTACTGATAAGCACATTGTCTGAGGCGAATATATGTCCACAGTGTTCCAGGACCAGACATGAGGAACACTGGTTCACACTGTGACTGCTGGTTAATACCCAAAGCACTCAGTATTTTGGGGTGACTAGCACCCTCTGCAGGCAGGAGGAGAAAACGAGATTGCGGGGACCATAAGCAAATGCCCCTACATGCTGATCTAGGCCAGGTATATTTTTAGGTCCCGGGATCAGAATAAACCTGTTTTGTTAGCACATTATTACATTGTTCTTGTTGCCGTGTGAGCAGATGAAGCTGTTTTCTGTTTAAATGGCTCTAAAACAAAGAGCATCCCTCTGCACATGGGTTGACACGGGGTGACCTCTACAATACATCAACGTCCCTACAGTGTTCTTTAGACACACAGCCTCTTCACTACATCCCTGTATCTACGCTCATTGTCCATTTTGTAGGTCTACTATTACAGACGGTAGTCCATCTGATTCTCTGTGTACTCTGTTACCCTGTTCTTAAATAGTTGGGACCCCCACAGGACCACCACAGAGCAGGTATGATGTGGATGGTGGATCATTCTCAGCACTGCAGTGACACTGACGTGGTGGTGGTGTGTTAGTGTGTGTGGTGCTGGTGTGAGGGGATCAGACACAGCAGTGCTGCTGGAGTGTTAAACACTGTGTCCACTCACTGTCCACTCTATTAGATACTCCTACCTTGCTGGTCCACCTTGTAGATGTACAGTTAGAGACGATAGCTCATCTGCTGCTGCACAGTGCAGTGTTGGCCATCCTCTAGTCCTTCATCAGTGGTCACAGGACGCTGCCCACAGGACGCTGCCCACAGGACGCTGCCCACAGGACGCTATGAGTTGGATCATTTTGGTTGGTGGACTACTCTCAGTCTAGCAGTGTCCAGCAGCACCACTGTGTCTGATCGACTCGCACCAGCACAACACACACTAACACACCATCGCATCAGTGCCATTGCAGTGCTGACAATGAGCCACCACCCTCATAATTAATAATTGAAATATTAAATAAGCCTCAGAAACATACCTTCAGATTATATAGTCATGTTGTATAAATTATTCAGGCTTGTAAAAATAACGTTTATACGTTAAGTGATTCCCAATTTTCCGGATAGTTATCTTATGTAGAAGGACCATCCTGTTTGGAGGGTAAAGCAAGTCTGGGGGCAGTATCCTACCAGCCACCGTGCGAGCAGGGACGGACTCCTTGTTGATCCAGAAGGCCACTTGGGACAGCACTACCACCATGATGAGGGGGATGTAGGTCTGGATCAGATGATAGCCCAGCTTCCTCTGAAGCATGAAATGAACGACCTGGACGGAGTAATGGCCTAAAACAGAGCGGGAGTGCGAGGGCAACAGAGGACACAGCGTGTTAGTGGGAGAGTTTACAGGTAAAATGATTCATATAGTTATATATTTAAAAGCGCTGCACTACCCGAGGGGCGGGGGAGGCTCTGGGATGTTCAGCCATTCCGATTTTTTCCTAGGGCTTCATGAAATGTTAAAGATATTCACTGTATGTTCCCATTCGGTCGTCACATGGATATGATTACATTCAGAGGATATTAAAAATGTATGGATCGTCCTCAATTGGCTATGAAAATTTTTACATTTGGAAACTTCAGAGAACATAAAAGAGCATTCTGGTAGCACTTTAAAACAAGGCTCCCTTTATAAAGAGTTTATGGATGGTTTATAAAGAGTTTACTGATGGTTATTAATGAGGCCATAAACACATTAAAATCATTAATAAGCAGTTATAACACATGAATAAGATGGGCAACAGCGACTTGTTACATTTATTACATTTACATTTATGGCATTTAGCTAATGCTCTTATCCAGAGCGACTAACAAGGTTAATGACTACAGGTAGGCCAACGTAGTGTTAGGAGTCTTGCCCAAGGACTCTTATTGGTGTAGCTCAGCATAGTCACCCAGACTGGGATTCGAACCCCAGTCTCCCACACGTAGAGGTGGCACCCTGAGTAGTGGCGTTACCCACTGAGCTACACCAATTACATATTGTTATTAGCCTAACAGTGAACACATATACTTTAATACTGTTAAAACTCAGATTTTGATGTTTACTAATCTTACTTTTTCTTTTCCATCAGTCCACATAACCCTGTCAGCTTCAATACATATTCATATGGAGGAGCTCTTTTTAATAATTTGTTATAACTGCTTATTAATACTTTGTAAAGTGTTTATGACCTAACTAATAACCAATAGTAACTATTAGTAAACCATTTCTAAATCCTTCATAAAGGTAGCCTTATTCTAAAGTGGTACCGACATTCTTATTTATTATAAACCGAATTATAATTTATAGAAACGTGTGAAATCCAGTGCCTAATTTATACTGTTCTAATACGCATACATGGACACATTGAATGAAGTGTCCCTTGTTAAATATGAAGCTCTATGAGTACACTTTTTCAGCTCTTGTTTTGCACACCTTTAGTAAAATGTATTTTACTTTTTTTTTATTAAAAAGTGTTTATTTTAAAACGTCATAACCAAAAATATGGGGATGCTCTGCAAATTCTAAATAACAGAATGCAGGGTGTTTTTGGAGGCTATGTTGCCTTCAGGCAACACTGAGCATGGGAAAGTAATGAGATGGCGTATCATATGAGAAACTATGATCAATGTGATTGGTATATCTGGAACAAAACTGAATCACATGACTGCTCATAAAACCACATACCATGAATCGATACTGTGAGGTGATGTTTTGATTTCTTGAAATCCACAAATAAAACTTAGATTTGACTGGAGTCAGCTTCTAATATTGAGTACAGATGAAATACTAAAGGTAAAATTTCCTAATAAATAAAAACACACAACTAATTCTGTAATTCTAAATTCTAATAGTAAACAATACCTGCTTCATTCAGCTGGCTCCATCAGGGGCACCAGACTTTCTACTGGAAGAGTCTATTACACTTCTATGTAATGTTGCTTATAGACAACAAAGCTCTGTAAACACTTTCAAAATAAAGTAATGTTATTATTTGATACTGAATGTTTAAAAAATGCCTTCACTTCCCAACAAGTGTGAATAATCAATCAATAAATAAATAAATCAATAAATAAATCAATAAATAAATAAATGAGACACTTAACTAAAATGTAACTGTAACTAATAATGGCTCACAAGCACAAATAACATAGCTGCGACTGAATTTCGCACAGACTGGACGTTTCACTGGATGTTTCAGAATGTAGGCCACACCAGTGTTCAGCCACTGTTGCATCAAGGAATTGCACAGTTGGTCTAGATTTGGTGGATGCCTTCCCTGGTACAATTCCTGAGGAGAATTCCCTGTAGGCTGGGATTTTAGCCACTGCTGGTAGACCCGTATGACCGTACGCTTCCATACACCTGCAGATTCAGCTACTTCCTTCACACTATGGTCTTTGGCCACGCCCACATGCAGTCACTCCTTTTAGCCAATCATTAACATCTGCTCTGGAGACATTCACTGCACTGTAGCACCTCTTCTCAGTCTATGGATCCCGTCACTCACACCCCACAGGTATTTATAGCCCCATCCTCCTCGTGCAGCGCCATCTGCAGGAGCCTGAAGTTACTACCACCTTAAACACACAAGGAGACCCATTCTTTGGTGAGCTTATTCTTAATGGATATTTTGAAAAATAATTTTCTGAGGGAAACATGCTGCCAGGGAAGAGTCATGCTATTCACATGCTGCACGTCTTTGTGTTGATGTGGGAATGATGCACACTTGAATCAGGTTTATTCAGAGTTCCAGTTTATTAGTGAACGAGCTGAGAGGGACAGTGGAGCTCAGTGTCTCCCTCTCTCTCTCTCTGGTCCTCTAACTGGGGCACTGTCCTGTGTTTTGGGTCTGCGCCTGATCCACTGTCTCTATGCCTGGCTGATCTGATGGGTCCTCAGCGGGGGGATGCTGTTTTTCGCCTGCTCATAAGTCTCACCCTCACAGGCCCCATAAGGCCTCGGAGCCTGGGAGAGGCTTTAGCCCTCACTGTTCTTTTTAAAGACACACACAAATTAGCCCTGACCAGTTAAGCATCTTACAGTGCCACTCTGGGAAGCATTTGGTCGGCAATATGCCCACCTTGTGACTGTTACATCACGGAATTAGGCTGGAAGAGTCACTCTTGGTGTTGCTAATTGGCACTATAGTAGCTACAGTAATTGCTTGGGGTAATTTAGGGGTGTATATTTGACACAATGAATAAATTAGATTATGACCCTTTTGGAGGCAATTCGGTGCATAACGAAATCTATTTCAATAGAGTTTATTTTGAAACAAAGCAGGTACACAATTGCCAGTTTATTAGGTACACCTTGTATTTACACTCAATGTCCATTTTATCAGCTCCATTTACCAACTACAATCACAGACTGTAGCTCATCGGGTTCTCTATATACTTTGTTACCCTGCTCTTCAGTGGTCAGGACCCCCACAGGACCACCACAGAGCAGGTATTATGTGGGTGGTGGATCATTCTCAGCACTGCAGTGAAACTGACGTGGTGGTGGTGTGTTAGTGTGTGCTGTGCTGGTGTGAGTGGATCAGACACAGCGGTGCTGCTGGGCACCTCAGTGTCACTGCTGTACTGAGAGTAGTCCACCGACTGCAGTCGCTTGAGGCCCATAAGGGGCACCACTGGTACATATTGATACACCACAAAATGAATATCTATTCCAATCAATTCTAACGTTCAAAATTTGTCGCCTTGACAACCATCTATCTTTGCCCCCTTTTTTTTTTTTTTTTTTTTTTTTTTTTTTAAAGGTGATATCTCTCTTTTTTTTCCCCCTTGTCCAATTTGTTCGTTCCTATTCGTTTGGAACCACCAGAAAATCTAGATATCATGACTCGTATTGTGTATCGGTCTTGCCGTTAGGTACTGTGATGTCATATCATTGCCACATTGCCCATCCTTCATTTGTAGCAACACTGAACAATGATTAGATCCATTATTCGGCCAGGAGCACCAGTCCCTACCTGTGCTGATCTTCAGCGTTTCACTGGACAGCGTCTGTCCGATTAGATCATACTGCAGCAAACTGGAGGACTCGGGAGGGATGTCCACAGATGCCTGCAGGCCCTTCCTCCACGTGTAAACAATCTCACGGTTGGTGAAGGCATCTGCAGGCAGGACAGAGAAGCAGATAAGTCAAAGCCAAACCCGGAACCTCTCTGGAGCTAAAGACTGTGAGAGGGAATGGCGCGTACAGCTTCCAAACCGGAGAGGACAAACGTGGCCATCCATGGGGAAGTCCATCAACTTCATGGGGCATTCTGCATTTACAGTGAGCCTGAATAAGACCCCAGAAGAAACACAGAAATTTAATCAAACTGGAAGGCCAAACGTTACAGTGATATTACCAAGAGGGGTGTTGGGGACAGCGTGAGGCAGATTCTGACCATTAAGCATTTCTGTATAGTGTATTGGTTGAGATGAAAAGTCATTGAGAGTGGTTTGATTCATTCTAGAGGAGTGGTGGTGATAGAAACCAGACACCGGAGGTCTTTAAAAGCTCCCCCACAGAAAGTTATTCAATCAAACACCTAAAATAAGTTAAAGGCTAGTTTTGAGATTACATTTACATTTACGGTATTTAGCTGACGCTCTTATCCAGAGCGACTTACAAGGGTAATCATATTACAGGTAGGTCAATGTAGTGTTAGGAGTCTTGCCCAAGGACTCTTATTGGTGTAGCACAGCATAGTCACCCAGACCGGGAATCGAACCCTAGTCTCCCACATGTGGTGGTGGTTCCCTGGAGGGTAGTGGTGTTATCCGCTGAGCTACACCAACCAAATTTTGGCTTGATGGAGAGGTACACAGAGGGTGCTGTAAGGCAAAATTGTCCCTCAGAGTGTCATAAATATCAGTACTCTACTATTATTAACTCATACTTCACTATCACCAATATATTTACACACCACAGTGCATGTATGTATAGTGTATGTAGGCCTTGTGAGCCCTGGTTACCATCATCACCACTCTAAAGAACACTGACTCTACAAGTGTCTCTAGAATGAACAAGTTTACATTAGCCACTTTGAATGACTGAGTGTACTAGAAAAATGCAATATGGTACAATACAGCAGCTTGCAATAAATAACACATTATTATTAATAACAGTAACAAACGTTGTTCTACCACTGAATAAGTTCACCAGACAAATAAGTTATCACCTTGCACGTTAACGGTAGCAGAAACTTCAGGCTTCAGACATTACCAGGATGATGGGGCTATAAATGCGGGGTGTGAATGACAGGACCGTAGATGGAGAGGAAGTGCCACTGTGCACTGAATGTCCCGTTCCATGTGTGTGGATGTTAATGATTGGGTAAAAGGAGTTATTGTGTTTGGGTGTGCCAAAGACCAGCAGCTGAATCTGCAGGTGTATGGAAGCGTACGAGCATACACGTGGTTGGTATGGCTCAGCGGTTAACACCTCTACCAACCAGGGAGCTACAACCCCATGTGGGAGACGGGGGTTCAAATCCCAATCTAGGCAGCAAATGCTGAGCTATACCAATAAGAGTCCTTGGGCAAGACTCCTAACACTACACTGGCCCACCTGTAATACAAATAAGCTTGTAAGTCGCTCTGGATAAGAGCGTCAGCTAAATCCCTGAAATGTAAATGTAAATACAGGTCTACTAGCAGTGGCTAAAATCCCCGTCTACAGGAAACTCTCCTCAGAATCGTGCTAGAGAAGGCACCCACCAAATCTGGCCCAACTGCGCATTTCTTTGACGTAAGAGTGGTGACCTGGTGCATTAACACCTGATTTATCGATGTCTATATACTCACCCAGCAGAAAGAAGAACGCCCCGTTCTGTTTCTACATTCACTGACCACTATAGAGCAGGTATCATGTGGGTGGTGGACCATTCTCAGCACTGCAGCAACACTGGTGTGGTGGTAGTGTGTGTTTGGTGTGAGTGGATCAGACACAGCATTGATTGTAGAACTGTTTTTACAATGGCTTCAAATCTGGCTTAGCCAATCAGATTTCAGAACCATACCTGTATACACATATATGGTAGTGTACTATCTAGTACAGTAAGATGCAGCCAAAGATTAGTCAACACAACCTAGGCTGAACCTACAGTTCAATATCTGTGGGAACCTGAAAGCAGCCTCCTTTAGCACGTCCCCTCCATATGCTGACTTTCTCTTGGCGATCCCGTAATTATGTTTCCTGCTGGTATTTCGGATCATGGGGGTCGTTTACCACTTTTTGATGTACCTCATGGTGTAGAACACGGTGCCGTTCTGCATGATGCGGAACAGCTTGTTGGGGGTGGTCGTGTTGTGTGCCAGAGCTTTCTTCGCGTTGCGGAAAAACGTATCAGGTGTCCAGATCTTGTCCACCATGCGGTTGTTCAAGGGCAGGATTTCAATGGGGCCGTTGAACGCCAACCTCTCGTCCACCCACATTTGCCGAAAAAACATGTCCATGGTGAATTCCTGTGTGACAAAACGTACACGCACTGAACCAAAATTCATCTCCACAGCAGCAGAATTCAGAGAGAGGTTTTCAGTTTGACTCAAGGTCCACAAATCTAAAAGTTTATGTTTTACTCCGGTGGTCTTCATCCCCCCTTCTTTTGTCTGTGTACTACTGTTAAACTCAATTACCTTGCAGCTAAAAGCTTAATGTTGTATATCAACTGCACTACATGGTTTATTGCTAAATAGTATCTAAAATAGCTTTAAAAAAAAAAAAAAAAAAAAAGCTAAACCAAAACAAGGCATAGAAATATGTGTTCTCTCATTTTCCGAGGGTGTCGGAGCTCAGGCTATTTTCTGGCTGACCAATTCAAATGTCTTTGCGGGCCTGCTTAGGGTGCGTCCCAGTTGTGCTAAACTAGCTAATATTAGCACTCAATGCTAATATTAGCTAGTTTTTGAAAAGTCAAAGTTGAGTAAACTCAAAAATCCATATGTTATTAGAAGTATGATACTGATGAACAGTGTTGTCCCACAATGCAATGGGAAAAGAGAAAGGGAGGAGTTTCTCAGGTCTGGAGAGTTCAGAAAAAATGGCGGACAGCGATGCAACAGTGGCTGCAGAACCGGAAATGGCGTAAATGTGAGTTCACTTCAAACCAGCTTGCTATGACAAAAGCTTCACCACTTCCTGTTAGTTAGAAACGATGCAGTGTGCTAATACTGTGTGTTAACTAGACTGCCGAACTCCCACTATTAAAATTCGTACATAGCGTATTCGTACCCTGTGTAGTGTCAGTGTGTATTACGCAACAGAGACACAGGACCAATCAGAGCACGTTCTGCTGCGTTTTACAATCTAAAATACTTCTGCGGATGATATGGTTTATGGATTCCTAAAGAGGACATTTCATTTGTTGGCCCAAACCCATCAGTGAGTCTCCACCGTCGTCTGAGCTTGTATGTGTAACGTTGACGATGGTAAAACAGTCATAAGATTTACTTTAGGGACTATTTAGCCTTACAGCGCCATGCGTGCACCCCTCCGCCTTTAATGGATTATTAATATACACCTACACACACGCACACACACACACGCACACGCACACCATACGCACACAGACACAAGCGCACACACACCATACGCACACAGACACACGCACACACACGCACACACACCATACGCACACAGACACACACACACACACACACCCCTACACACACCATACACACACCATACGCACACAGACACACGCACACACACACCATACGCACACAGACACACACACACATACACACACACACCCCTACACACACCATACACACACCATACGCACACAGACACACACACACACACACACCATACACACACACGCACACACACACCCCTACACACACACACACGCACACACACACACCAGACACACCCCTACACACACACACACCCCAGACACACGCGCACACACCTACACACACACACACACACGCACACAGACACCATACGCACACACCACTACACACACCCCTACACACACACCAGACATACACACCAGACATACACACACACACAGACACACCAGAAACACACAGACACACGCACACACACAGACACACACACAGACACACACGCACACACACGGTGAACATCTACAGGATGGACGAAGGAGAATCCTATCAATTTCTCTAAACTGAGACTGATGAAGCTCTTGGTTTCTATCACCACCACTGTGCACAATTCTGACTCACCAAGAGGCTCTAGGTTGGAACATTTCACACCAAACTATGGCTGTTTACCTCCTAACCACAGACTTCTTTAATAATTCATTAACAATTACAATCGTTGTATAATCGTTATTAGTTATATAGTCCTCCCCGTAACTACTGCCTTCCAAATTCAAGGCTGACAGAGAGACACACATCTCTCTGAGTTCTTTACAGGTTCTTATGACACTGTCTACTGAGTAACAGTCGCTGCCTGGACGACAGCGTCCCTGCTGTGACATTCGGCAACAACAAACCATGAAAGAAGAGTGGAGAGTGATGAACTGCGATTTCCTCACCATTTCAACATCGGAGACCGGCCCAAAGCTGGTGACGAATATGTCCGTTTTGACTTCTGTGACTGAAACTGTAGAGGTAATGACATTGAGAAAGTGCTTAACAACAACAACAACAACAACAACAACACACTCATCATCAATAAATAGTGTCAGGTTACCAGGATCAATAACTGATGATACATGTAGACTGATATGATCAATATTTATTGAGCTACACATCCAGAAGTCTGTCTCTCAGTATGGTGTTGAGCAACACACAAGGTTAATCATATTACAGGTAGGCCAGTGTAGTGTTAGGAGGTGTTAGGAGTCCTGCCAAAGGACTCTTACTGGTGTAGCACAGCACAGTCACCCAGAACAGGAATCCAACCCCCATCTCCCAGAGGGTGTGGTAGCTCCTTGATGGGTAGTGGTCTTATCCACTGTGTTACACCAACCACCGTGTCATGTCAGATGTCTCAGCATGGAGTTGTAGAGGTTTCTAATGGAGTCGTGTGATAACCCATCCCATGCAGCTTGAATATTCCCACACAGTTCCTGCAGATGCGATAAGCATGGAGGTGGAGTGACACCAGGCCTTCTGGACGTGTGATGTGTGACACGTGACAAGCCATTCATCTTGGATGGTTTGTCCAGCTGACCACGGTGCCCCTGTTATCCCATTCTGAGTCACTCCATTACAGTCTGGCACAGTGGACGTGGTGTTACGGCCAGTCCTCATAATGGTCTGTGTGCATGTAGTCCTGCATTGTGCAGCTGTCTACCAATCGTGCTGACTTAGAGAGGGTATCGCGGCTCAGTAAATGTCTGGTACAGAGATAAGGCCAGTCCTTGCTCACATCAGATGCACGGCCAAACGTGAAACTCCACAAGTCTCACAATGTCTAACCTACCCACCAAGTTTCACTCCTGTTGGCTGATGGGTGCACCTATTCTTTGGTTGGGAAGTGTAATATCTTCCCCCAACGTATATTTTGATCATGTCAGGTGTACAGTGGATGATATGTCACTGCTGTCAGAAAAAATAAACTTTTGTTTGTCGTGTACAGAAAGTTATGAATCTAAGTGATGTCATCTAGTGTGCTGCACAAACTCACCTCCTGATCCAGGGCGCAGCCGGTTATCGTAGCCCTCAAGGAGTCGATCCAGAATCCGGGTGACGTTTTCTGAGCTTATTTTCGTGTTTCCTGCTACGCTGTTCACACTGAGAAGGAAACCGTTTAGTGAGAGTGATTTAAACCACAAAAGGATCAGTAACAAGAAACTCAAAGATTTGTACACTCAACATCTAAAGAACAGATGCACAAAGAGCTGCACCCAGAAGGACCCGACAGGACCTAAACTTGGTGGGTAGGTTTGACATCATGAGACATGCGAATGATTCACGTTATGATGTTTGCGAGCACATGTGACGTAAGCAAGCAAGACGGGTCTGTACCTGACTGAACCAATGACTGCGGACATTCAGTGAGCAGTGATGCCCTCCATGAGTCATCCTGTTGTGGCTGCACAACGCAGGACTACATGTACACTGTGTTGCATCACACATCCAGAAGGCCTGGTGTCACTCCATCTCCACCCCTACCGCAAAATCTGTAGGAGCCGTGTGGGGATATTGAAGCTGCATGGGATGGAGTATCACAGGACACCATTACAAACTTCTACAACTCCATACTGAGACGTCTGGCATGTTGCATTAGCCATACTGAGAGACAGACTTCTGTCTGTGTAGCTCAATAAATATTGATCATATCAGTTTAAATGTATCATCATTTGTTGTTCCTAGTAACCTTTATCTTCCTTCCCAACGGCACAACCCCACACCTCCTTCTGGGTGCAGCTATTCTCCTGATGATGAGTGATGAGTGTATATACATACATACATACATACATACATACATACTACACAAACCATGTACTTCAGTTAAAGTAAAGATCCCCAAGGTATCATACTCCTCCAGTGTCAGCAGAAGCTCCTCCATTTAGACCTCCACTGGAGTAACAGTACTAAAGTATCTACCTTCAGATGTACTGAAGTATGGAGAGTAACAGTACTAAAGTATGTACCTTCAGATGTACTGAAGTATGGAGAGTAACAGGAGCATGGTTTATTACGGCTCTAATGTCCTATTATCATTTCTGGAACAGGACTCTTCATCAGCTCAGTGTAGGTGAAGAGACTCTAGTGTCTCTCAGTCCACCAGTCTTTAATAGAAGCTCATTCATTAGTCTGACACTGATTTGCAGTTTAGTTTGAAGTTAAAGTTGAATTAAACCTGCTTTAAACAGGATCGCAGATGAGCTTTTCTTCACTGTACTGCATCTGTAGGTCTCTGTTCATAACCATGAACCAGCCAAAACACATTTACTATAGAGGAAACACTGTATATGTACAAATGCAGAAAAAGACGCTCACCAGTCACGAGTGCGTGTGTACATGATTCCATAGTGGCCTAGTTTACCTTCAAAGTCAGGAACAGTTAGTTTTACCTGTTTAACCCCGTCCTGCTTTACCTGCCTTCCTGCAGGTGGTCCTTTATGCAGTCCAGGCTTGAAATGAGCATTTCCATGGATGCTAAGAATTGAAGCTTGTTTCGTTTTGACGTGTTACGTTTTTACAAGCACATGAACCGAAAGAAACTACATATTTTGCATATTATCAAGTGGAGTAACGGGAAGATATCTTAGTTTGAAAGGTCGTGGGGTTAAAGTACAATTTCATCCAAATGGAAATACATCAGTAAATTACAGATATACGGAAAAACTACTTAAGTACAGTAACCAATTACATTGACTTCATTACCCTCCACCACTGCTTCTACAATAACCTGTAATGTCTAAACATCTGTATTACATTCCTTTAGCACTCCCTCATAACAAGCTAGCCGTATCCTGTAGGCAACTACAGTAGCTGTCTATTCTAACTGGAGGATTCTCATCATGCTTGTCATTGAAGAGTGAAAGTGACTACACAGTTTAGTCACTGAGATGTAGGCAGGGTGATTCTGAATGGATGGGCATGAAGTGGTTCACTGTAGGGACACTTGTAGAGGCTGAGATTTCTGTACAGTGGTGCTGATGGGAATAAGGGGTCACCATGTCTACCACACAAACATAGCCACCTTGTATACAACCCAAACCACCAGTTAACATACACGTGTGTCCTGAGCTTTTATATATGCAGTTACAATGGTAAAATCTAAAAACATACCTCCTAACTGTCATACAACGATGTCTCAGATCATTCATAACCATTTCATTATAAGACCTGTCTGTGGGGGAACCTGTAAAGGCTTGACACTCTTCAGACCTCACCATGACTATGCACAGTTCTGACTCATCAAGTTCTTCTAGAACAAATTACTTCACAGCAAACCGCTCTGAGGGACTTTGTTTACATCTTAAAGGGGAAGCCCATCAAATTTCCCCTAATTCTCCAAACCAAAAGGTTGTGATAGTGATCTCTGGTTCCTATCACCACCACTGTAATGAAATCTCAGCCTCCAAGTTTCTCTACCGGGAAGCATTTGATATCCAAACACTCAGAATTAGACCAAACAATCAGAAATCGCCAGCTTTTTAATAGGCTGGTCTTAAATACCTGATTAAGCTGCCTATAAATATCATATGCATCTTCTTGCACTTACAAGACAGCTGTTTCTACTTACCAGGTCAAAAACAACAGTGCTAAAACACTGGCCATTGTCTGCACCCTCCTACTTCTCCTATAGTCCATAACTTGGGTCTGAGATGCTGTCTCCTTCGCTGTGGTGCCACTCTCAGCATGTGCAGAGTTGTCTGAGGTGAGATCTGAGAGAATTATCGAGTTAAGGGATTAAGGAAATCCTCTAAGTGACTGGGTTTTTTGGAATCAAGCAGGCCTGGTTTCACCCACTGGGTAACAAAGGAAAACAAACACCGTTTTAAAAGCATAATTACATCCATAATTAATACGGGATCATTATCACTCCATCTCAATTTAAGGATGTTTAAATGATCCCAGCTCTTGTGCATCACCAGGGCCCACAGTGTTTGGCCTAGTTGAGGATTTGCCATCTAGCTGCTCGGCAGCGCCCTGCAATTCCACCTCTTCAACACTAGGTGTCAGTGCGCACCTGTACGAGCTGCGGCTCCGCGGCGTAGAGGAAGAGGAAAGAGCGAGAAGATGCAGGAACGTAGGAGGTTGTTTCGGAGAGCTGTTCTTGGAGCTTAATCGATTAAATCATACGTTTGCATGTTAGTTTGTTAAAGGAGGGCCATTTCAGCAGCTCAGACTGCGCCATCACATAACCGGGCCTGCTGAAAGAACAGAGACTCGGTTAACCTGAAGCTAGCTAGTTAGCTAGCAGGCTAGTCAAATCTGTGGCTGCTTTAATATTAACACATTAAACATGTCGGTCCATTTTGAGGAGAGAAGCGGAGTTATCCCGTGTAAAACAGCGTGGGGCTCCTGGTATCAGACCATGGAGGAGGTCTTCATCGAAGTCAACGTCCCTCCAGGCACGTCCAGCAAAGAAATCAGGTGTAAACTTGGAAGCAGAGAAGTGGAGCTCAGCGTCAAAGGACAGGAGATATTCAAGGTACACCTATACAGACAGCACAGTCTGCCCTTTTATGAGCTCTGCTAAAGGGCCTGACCGTGTCTGTGAACAGCTCTGGGACCCAGCCGGAAGGGTATTATACAGACGTATGATTTATGAAATGAGTAGAGATGGATGATGAAGGGGAACTCCCCCCAAATGTCTGTGTAATTCAGTGACTGAGGTGCAAGTTATTCTGACTGGTTAGACGTAAAGTGGTTCAATTGCTGGCTGAGGTTTCTTTACAGGGGTGGTGATGAGGGCCTAGGGGTCCTGATGTGTACAACACAGAAATAGATGTTGTATTGTCTGAATCTACCAGTTAACCTACACATGCCTTCTGGGGTTAATAGATAGATAGATGGATGGATGGATGGATACTGTATAGACAGATGGATGGATACTGTATAGACAGATAGATAGATGGATGGATGGATGGATACTGTATAGACAGATAGATAGATAGATGGATGGATGGATGGATGGATACTGTATAGACAGATAGATAGATGGATGGATGGATGGATGGATACTGTATAGACAGATAGATAGATAGATACTGTATAGATAGATAGATAGATAGATAGATAGATAGATACTGTATAGACAGATAGATAGATAGATAGATAGATACTGTATAGATAAGACAGACAGATAAATAGATGGATGGATGGATACTGTATAGATAGATAGATAGATGCTGTATAGATAAGACAGACAGATAAATAGATGGATGGATGGATACTGTATAGATAGATAGATAGATAGATAGATACTGTATAGATAAGACAGATAGATGGATGGATGGATACTGTATAGACAGATAGATACTAGATAGATAGATAGATAGATAGATAGATAGATAGATAGATACTTTATTGATCCTAAATTTAGGAGCCAGTAGCGGTTTCACAATACAGCACAGTAAAACAAAAAGGGTTGAACAGTATGAAACTTCAATAGGTAGGTACAATATTATGAACTATTAAACTATAGACTATACATAGTACAGTTCACTATGGATAAATATGTCATTTTACAATATATATATATATATATATATATACATATATATATACACATATATACACAAGAAAGCCTGTCTACACAAATTACATATATGACTATAGACCCGTGTGCATATATAGGTATTTAAATGTCTGGAGTCTCCAGGAGGGCAGGATTTAATATGAGCTTCAGTCCTCATCTGCCCTCTTCCCTCTTCCGACCCCACTGGGAAGAGTTAAGAGCCTGATGGCTCTCGGAACAAATATGTAATCATTAGATGTATATTATTTGTCATTTACACGTATATGTAATACGAGATGAACACTTTAACACTGCAGGCTGCCTAGGTGCACATTTTGCTCGATACACTGATGATTAGTTGCATCACTTCTCTATAAGGACCAGTAGTGTTATGTTAATGCTGCATTATGTACCCCATGTGTATGGTACATGTATATGTAATAAGGAAGCTTGAGGGGAGCATCCAGGAGGAGGTGCAGAGTAAGAATGTCATTGTACAGGGCAGCTGCTTCTTTGTCTGTGCATGTGACATTAAACTCTTGAATCTTTAATCCTAAATAATGGTCAGGTTTACTTTGGGGACTATTTTGCCTTACAACACCCTTTGTGTATCCCTCCACCCGGATCAGATCCCACATTTAAATAAACTGCTCTTAGGGGTGAAGCTTTTTCACAAAACTACTTTACACAGAAAACTCACAGTTAGTGTCTCCAGAACAGAGACAGCATTTCACATCACACCAAGCCCCCCGGGATGAGTTTGTGTACACACTAAGCATTTATTGATGCAGATGCTGGTAATGACATGAGCATTAAAAGCCCAGTAAAGCTGTACATGAAGGGGATTCAATCCATTTCTGCTTAAAGGGTTGAATTCTCAAGATACAGAACAGTGTGTTCACAGTGGTGGTGAAAGGAATCAGGAGTCTGAGGAGATGTATACCTCTAAAGCTTCCTTGTGGTGGTACATAACGTTTACTGCAGTAACCCAGTGGCATCTGAACATCATGCTCTTATGACTAATAGCATAGTCATATGGTTGGTGGTTGGTGTGGCTCAGCGGTTAACACTGCTACTCACCCGAGAGCCGCTACCCACCCGAGAGCCACCACCCCATGTGGGAGACGGGGGTTCGAATCCCAGTCTACTTAGCAAATGCTGAGCTCCTAATACTGCACTGGCCTACCTGTAATATGATTAACCTTGTAGGTCGCTCTGGATAAGAGCGTCAGCTAAATGTAAGGAATTGATATTGATATGTTTTTGATGTTATCTCTTACCATTTGCCGTACTGGGAGAAGCTGCAATAGAAATAAGTCTTGTATAGACAGCATGTGTGATTTGGCTTGTCACTTGTTGCCACAGGGAAAGCTGTTTGGAACAACAGTGGGAGATGAAGCAACGTGGACATTAGGTAAGGTCTTCCTGACTCGAGTCATTTTTTCCTCAGGAAATTGGCAAAAGAAATCAGTGAAGTCAGTTAAACTGATCCAGTGTTTCTGACTGTTCCCAAAATGCCATTCAGAGGACAAACAGCTGATCAGGATAGTGCTGATGAAGACGAACCGGGAGGCCGGAAACTGCTGGGCTTCGCTGCTAGAAGGGCAGTACGCTGCTGACCCATGGGTGCAGGACCAGATGCAGAGAAAACTCACCCTGGAGAGGTTCCAGAGAGAGGTACATGCAAATTAACACACATTTCTGTGTTCACTTGAGTATTTCTTAATCGTGGTTCTGAGGTCAGGGGGCATTTAGGTGTGTAGGGGTCTACACAGGACCGATTCTTAATCCTGCAGCGCTCGTCTCTCCCCCACCTGCAGTCTTGTATAAGGGTAAATGACCTGCGATTATTAATGTACTCTTTTCACAAATTTTTTTTTCTCCTGAAATAATTACAAAAAAAGAGTCCCTTTCTGCAGCTGAGGCCAAATGACTAAAGGCTTTGCCATTTCTAGATTACAAATACTGTAGTTTGTATTGTTCATGTGATTTGAATGAGTTTACTACTTTGCTTATTGATTAATTAGTCGTTTTCCTCTTATATTAGCATGCTAGTTTGTTCTAAGCCAGGCTAAGATTCTTGAGCTATACTGAATCCTTTGCGTGTGCCCATGACAGGGTTATGTTTACTGCAAACAGCCAATGCAATAATGCAACTTCGGTTGGGTTTTTACAAACTTGTCTCAGATTAAATTCAAGTTTATTGTACACCCCTTGGGACATGACTGACATGTCAAATCAGGAGTGACAAAATCAACCAGTGGAGAGATGTGTGGTCTCATCCGCTTCAAATAGACTCTGAAAATCCAATTTGAGAAATGGGTTGAACCCAGAAGTCATGCATGGGAAATGTCATTCAATACTGGTCTAATCGTTTCGTGTTTCCTCTCGTTTTGGACAGAACCCTGGATTTGACTTCAGTGGTGCTGAAATTTCAGGAAACTTTCAAGGTGGGGGACCGGATTTCTCCAATTTGGAGAAATAAAACTGCACGACTTCAGGAGAACACATGGACATTATGGTTTATCATTCAGTGGGATGAGTGTCTCCAGGGATCTCTTTGGCACCGCAGTGGGTGATTGTATCCGAGCTTTGGACATCCAGTATGTTAGCATCCAGTGTTATATATCTCAAATCACAAGAAGCCTTAAAGTCAGTTTCCTTAGTTTATCAAATGCCTATAGGTCATTGATGCTATTGTTCAGATTAAATGGTGGAAGCTCTGGGTTTCTAATAAAACCAGTTGAGTGGGTTGTACAAGTGTGTTTCATCACAGCTGAGCCAGTTTAGCATTTCAATAATGTTTTATTGAAAGGTGCGAGTTCATGTCTACAGGGTGTATTAGCACTAGCCAAATATGATAACATTACAGCAAAAATGTAGAAGTGCAAAACATGTGCACTATCAGAAATTTCTGAAGTAATTCGGACCCTGTAATACAATGGTTCTGGTTTTACACAACCATGAAGCCATGGGCCATCAACCCTGTTAGAGGAAGCATTTCAGTTAGGAATATGTTACTCAGCAAGATAAAAAACCTACATGGTCACTGGGTTCATCACCTCACAGCAGAAGAACAAGCTCCCTAACAAACTAAAGTAACTTCATTTAATCACCTTGGGTAGGAGTGTGCTTTAGGACAGTTCAGCAACCTAGGGTGGGAGTTAAGGGTTTTGGGCCCGATTTCTTGGTTCCATTGTTTTTCATAATTCACAAAACCCTTCTCCCTCCTCTTCCACATGGTGGACTGAGGACCTAGGTGGTTCAATACTTCACCGCTTTAAACGACCAGCGCCAATGTCTGCGCCGATTCAAATGAACATACTGTACATGCGCGCGAGCTAATCAATCCAGGTGGGTTTGACCCCGTCTGGTTGACTGCTCTCAGTCCCACCCTTGACTAGAAACTTAGTCAAAGCAGATAAATAACCATTACAACTAACCAAAAAAAAAAAAAAGAAAAGGGGAGGGGTTAAAAATGCCACACTTCAACTTCCTTAAAGAGCTTCACAAAGAAGCTCTTTAAGGAATCTGATGCACCATCAAGTTGCTATAACTCTTCAGTATTCATGCTGAATTATGGCTACTTAACAGATTAACAAGCAGTTTCAGGAATTGTTGGCAAATGAGCAATCTTGTAGTAGCTGTGCTTGAGCTGTCGAGCTGTTCTACCAGAGATGATCCAACGCAGCCTCTGGCTGTTAGGCTTCGAGCGCCTGGTGGTGGAATATTCAATCAGGCACTTGGCAACAAGCTCCCTTGCACACACCAAATCTCCATCTTTAATCTGAGAAAGGAATAAGAAAGTTGGAAGCCCTATTAAATATCATGACAAAGCAATGCACCACTATGAGCAGTTAAGATGAAAGCCCTATTGTAACCGTTTCACTTTTCCAGAAGTCATTAGATAACCGATTACACAACAGCTCCTAGCAGGACATCACCCATTTAGAAACTAGGACTTGACACTTACAGAAAGTTGCTGCTGAAGGTTCTGCACTGCCTCCCTCAGGACTTCTACTGACTCGAATCCATGCTGCTCCTCAACCTCAAGTGCTAGCAGTCCCAGGGCAAGCAAAGAAGGCTGATGGAACAAAAACAAATTAGACATGACCCATCCAACAGGGTCGCAACGACAAATCTCAAAAGGGCTCCATTGGCTTACCTTTATTTTTGTGAAGGCAAAGGAGCAGTGGCAGGCCTTTAGCTGAGCCTCAAGCCTCTCGATGTTTAGAATCTTCCTGTGAGATGACAGCAGGTTAAATTGCGAGTTCAGTACATTAACAATGCAGCCATCACAACCTGCAAAATATAATTAAAGTTTCTGACCTGTCAGCATCCATCTTCTCTTGGGCGTGGAGATGAAACAGCCTAAGGAAATGCAGTGCAGTGGGTGCTCTGACTTTCCAGTAGAGTTTTTCCAGAATGATCTTTTCCATCCTAATCATATCTGAAACCGTGAAGCGGTTCTGGCTGATCCTGATCAGATCGCTTGCTAGAGGAACGTTCTTCTCCTCCTCTGAGGTTTTCACAGCAATGTAGAAGCAGCAGAGACCAACGCAGGAGAGGTGCTTGGGCTGAATCTGAACATTAAATGGGAAAAGAGTCATTTTTGGCAGAAAAGCAACACATCTGACCTGCTGTACAAGTTTCTAAATGACACAGGGTCAAGGATTAACAGATTCTGCAAACAATTCTGAGCTCAGCCTGATCAGATTACTCCGGCACTAAACCATACCTTCATCACAGCCAGAAAGCGGTCCAGGAGGCTCACGGCAAGGGAGAAGCTCTCTGCGCTGAAACCAAAAAAGCGGGTCAGCGAAAGCAGATCCTTCACCTCGAAATCCCTCAGTTTGGCGGTCATCCTCAGGCCATTATCATGAGCGGACTCGATGATGCGGAGGCCACAAAGTTTGGGCTGAAAGCGAACCTCCTGATCCAAATAAGCCTTCAGCTGGACAGCAAACGGCAAGGCCTCTGTTCCAGGTACTGTGTCAATCATCTGAAATGAAGGCAGGAACACAGTCATTAGGGTCACAGATGGTGGGAAAGGTTCTTTACCATGTAGGCAAGGAAAGGTCTCCTTGACTGAAAGCTTCTAGAAAGCTTCTATGGGATAGGGGGCGGGCTATACATGCCCGGACATGTCACAGCTTCGTCACCGGCCAACTACAGGCAACTATAGGCAAACAACTGCTGAACCAGCTCAAAAAACAAGCCTTTATTTCAGACACAAGTCTTAAAATTAACATGTCAGAGAAACGCCCTATAGGTCACGAGCAGCAAGACCACAGCTTAGCCTACAATAACAGGACCACTGTAGGGGGGTTATGTCCGGGCATGTCCCAGCCACACTACAGACACCGACCGCTAGAGCTTAACTAGTTTATAAGCCAGTTACTTTTGCAAATCTATTCAAACTGACCAGCTACATGTAGTGACATGGTTTTTGTGTTGTCTACGGTTACTCGGGCCTACATTAGACCAAGCCCGAATACGTCATCTTACAAGAGCATAAGTTAAGTTAGCCACAGAGCTAACGCTAGCAAAACATGAACTGACCAACATACAACCTTCATATACTCGGTATGTAAGAGTTATAATGCTTATATTAGTTATTCGTGGCTCATAACCAGGAGGCAAATTAACATAGGAGTGAATGTTAAGTACAAGTTAATAGAAGTGCTTATCCGACGTAGCTAGCTAGCATGGCTAAACAAGAGGCTAACGGTTAAAGCGAACTTACCTTGAAGTTGTATTAGTTCGGCTTAGCTGACAGCGGAAGAATGAGACCCTTAATGGTCAAAAAAGCTACAGAAAAAGAAAATAAAGCGTAAAAGAAAGAGAAAATGTAAGTATGTACGTGTTTAAAGTCAGTGTTAAAGTGTCCGCCCCGCACACCCCAACCCGCGGCGTCAGGCGACCGAGAGGCCGCAGCTCCTGGTCTTTTATGCTCGTGGAGGCTCCGCCCAAACTCAGGGAACATGTTTTAATTGGCCACTGTGGAGGCGGTGTCCTGGTGTTCGGCTTTCCCATTGGCTATGAAGTCCTTCTGTCCTGACTGAAGGGGTTAAGCCACGCCCCTGGGTGGGAGCTGCTGCTTTTTTTAATCCTAGTGCAGTCAGCGACAAAGAACCAGGGCTGGGCGGGTCAGGGTGTAACATGAGTAGGGGTGGGCGATACCACTGGGTTCCTAAGACCCGATACTTCAGAGAAGCGTGTGTGAGCTAAGTTATAGCAGAACGACATATACACATAGAAGAAAGTCACACACACACACAGTCCCTTGCGAAAGTATTCACACCTCTTGGTATTTGGCTGTTTAGTTACAGTACAATCTCTTTTAAATGTGTTTTAAATCTGAACTGTATGTGACACATCTGTCGACATGTGACAAAATAGCCTACAATGGTGAAGTGAAATGATAAAAATATATATTAAAATAATTCACTGAAAATTGGCACGTGCATAAGTATTCACCCCCTTTGCTATAAAGCCCCTAAAAAGTTCTGGTGCCACTAATTACTTTCAGAAGTTGCATGCTTAGTGAAATGAAGTCCACCCGTGTGCAAAAAGTGTCACATGATCTGTCAGTATATGCACACCTTTTCTGAAAGGTAGCGTAGGTTGCAACACCATTAAGCAAGATGCACCACTAACCAAACAACACCACAAGGCCCAAGGAGATCTCCAATAAGTCAGAGACAAAGCTGTTGAGAAGTACAAGTCAGGGTTGGGTTATAAAAAAAAATCCATATCTCTGATGATCCCCCGGAGGAACAACAATCCATTATAATCAAATGAAATGAACACGGTACACCGACAAACCTGCCAAGAGAGGGTCGCCAACCAAAACTCTCAGACCGGGCTCCTTTTGAGTTTGCCAGAAGGCATGTGGGAGGCTTCCCAAATGTATGGAGAAAGGTGCTCTGGTCTGATGAAACCAAAATTTAACCTCACAGCCACCAAGGAAACGCTATGTCTAGTTCAAAACCGGGGTCTAGTTCACCACGCCAAGAAAGCGGTGTGTGTGTGTATGTGTGTGTGGGAGTGTGTGTGTGTATGTGTGTGTGTATGTGTGTGTATGTGTGTGTATGTGTGTGTGTGTGTGTGTGTGTGTTTGTGTGTGTGTGTGTGTGTGTGTGTGTGTGTGTGTATGTGTGTGTGTGTGTGTGTGTGTGTGTGTGTGTGTGTGTGTGTGTGTGTGTGTGTGTGTGTTTGTGTATCAGTAATAACAAAATTCAATTCAGTGTTCAATAATGTTCTAATCTGATGTTCACTTAAACTAGTATGTAACGTGGGAACTGAATATTCAGTGACTAAATGCATATTTGAATAGTTACATAAGACCAAGCCGAATACATATTATATTAATAAAATATATCTTATTAAAATCGGATTAAATTCTGCTTTATTTTATTTTTATTAATCCCTGAAGATGTAAATGCCTACGCGGCATTAAAATGAGGGTCATCCTCAAAGTTCCTCAGAGTGAAAATAATGGTTGACTGATTAATAAATAAAGAGAATTTAACCTCATCAGCACGGCAGATACCCTTATCCAGCCTGTTCCGCTATGCAGAGGCATCTTTCTTGCAGTCTCTGGCCGAGGGCCGTTAGACTGTTGGACTATTTGCTGATGCATTTTATTGGCAAAGTGACAAGTATTGACCCATCGCTACGCATCGTGACCCATAAGCCCATGTTTCTCGTCCTGACTTGCTAATACAGGTCAGAGTAGATTTAAAGCCCACTGTTTTCTGTTGTACTTAACGTCCTGTCTTTCTACTGTTTTGGAATTGGGTTGTTTACCAACGACACCTGTAACTAAACCTTCACCAGGCTGGAGGTTAGGGAACCAGCCTTGTGACTGGAGGGTCAGCGGCTTGATTCCCTGAACCAACAACAACTGAAGTGCCCTTGAGCAAGGCACCTAACCTCTAACTGCTCCCCAGGTGCCGTGGATAGGCCTCTGGGAAGTGTACTGACTGCTCCCTTGTGTGTGTGTGTGTGTGTTCACTAGTGTGTGTTTCACTTCACTGATGGGTTAAATGTAGAAGACAATATTCTCTGTGCCCCTAAAACACTCTGCCCAGGGAACGATGGGCCTCTCCTAATTTTACCATTTAGGATCACAGAGGCTGTCAGTGTTACTGTGCCTTTAAGAATGATCAGTTGAAGTTGCCCCTGTGCTGACTGGCTGTACAGTACTCACTGTCAAACTCCAGGCTGAGGGACCCAAGGGACTGCATTCAAAACAGGCATCTCAGTTTCCACGTACAGGCTGTAAAATCCACAGAGTGAGCAGCATGCCTTAAAACTTCAGCTTGTGTGTAGATGACTATATCAATATATATATTATATCTACACTCATCATCAGAAGACTAGCTGCACCCAGAGGGAAGTGTGGGGTTGCAGTGCTATCAGAAGATAAAGGTGACCAGGATCAATAACTGATGATACATTTAGACTGATATGATCAATATTTACTGAGCTACACATACAGAAGTCTGTCTCTCAGTATGGCATTGGGCGGCCATGTTTGCTAATGCAACACGCCAAACACATCAGCATGGAGCTGTAGAGCTTCCTAATGGTGTCCTGTAATAATCCATCCCATGCAGCTTGATATTCTCACACAGCCCCTGCAGATGGTGCAGTAGTGGTGGTGGTGGAGTGACACCAGGCCTTCTGGACGTGTGACACGTGACATCAAACCATTCGTCTTGACGATGACCACGGTGTCTCCACACACAGATCAATTGGTCGTCTCCACAGAAACTAAAGCGGGACTCGTCACTGAAGATGACCTGCTGCCATTCTGAGTCACTCCATGACAGTCTGGCACCACACCATTGGCGTCGATGTTGACGTGGTGTTAAGAACATGCATGCATGTAGTCCTGCGTCATACAGCTTACGTCACATGTGGCTCGAGTGTGAAACTTGAATCATTCACATGTCACACAATATCAAACCTGCCCTCCAAGTTTCATTCCTGTCGGCTGATTCCCGCTGGGTGCAGCTATTTGTGCAGCTCTTCTTTTGCTGATGAGTGTACTGTCAGAAAGAAGAAGAATTCGTTCTTCTATGATTTGCCTCTTTAAGTGGATTCCCTGAGCACTGTTCAAATACGCCTATAAGAACAGGGTCCACTGGGGGGTCCTTAAGGCAAACAAACATAAATCAGCATTCTGCACTCTCTCAACAGAGACGCTTACTCGTGATTTCCGAGGGCGCTGTTCATTTATTACCAGGATGCTGTGGTTTGCCAGGGGAATATTTAAAGGGCCTCCACATGATGATCAGCAACACACCAGAAAGCTATTTCAAGGGAGGTAGATAAATGAATTAAACAAATAAACAAACAAACAAACAAATAAAAACACTGGGCTGGTGTTCGCTCAAGTGGTAAAGTGCATGGCAGTGCCACCTTGTGGTTCACAGAGAGTATTATTACAGTGTGCTCATTTACACAACTGGGCTATTTAGTCATATCTGGACACCGTTTATTGAAAGCAGGCATTGCATTAGACACAACACTGGATAAACAGAAGCTTCAGAGTTTTACTCTGACTGTAATACAGGTGTACAAATCACACAAGTCTGTTAGCGGTCTGACAGTGGTCTGGGAAGTATCTGGGAATTCATACCATGTGTATTAAAGGGGAAGTCCACACACATAAGAAGCTATTGAGAGTGGCTCGATGTGAAATATCCTTTACAGTGATGGTGATAGTAACCAGGTGTCCCAGTGTCTATAACGCAAATACAGCACTTTATTTCCTAACCCCAACCTTCTAGTGAACATACAGTGTGTTTACTGTAACACTGATGATGGTAAATTAATGGTGTCTCTGGGGGGGGGGTCTATTTTGCCTTAGAACACCCGTTATGTATCCCTCCACTATGACTGGATTAAAGAAACCGATTTAAATGTGTGTTAGATGAACACGTTACTGTGACACAATGCCTCAGACATCAGTCTTGAACCCCTTCAGGCGTTCGGGTTCCCATCACCACCACTGTGAACAGGGGCTCTCTAGAGTTTCTCTAGGATGGGCCGTTCACAATAAACCACTCGGAATGACTTTGTTTATACCTTAAGCATTTACTAAAGCAGAGTTTAAGTACCCTGGCGGAGTTCTCCTGTAAGTTCAGTGTGTAAGAAAGCAAAACATCAAACCAGGTGTGATTTACGTTAAACCGATCATTCCAAGTTCCAAGGCAGCTGGTGAGTTTCGGGTCGATATTGTTCGAGGAGTTTCTTTTAAGGCTTCCACAGGTTTCCATCCCAAATGCCTCTGCACACCTCTGAGTTCATGATGCATGACCCTATCAATGAGTAAAAGCTCGCTGACACCACTGTAAGAACAATAGCCCAGACTTTCATGTTTCCTCCTCCTCCTCGTCTTTCTCCTCAGCCTGGTTGGAATTCCTCTCCAGGATTGCTCATCACTAGGAGTCAGAGTGGTGTTGGACCAGAGGTATTTCTCTGACGCCGGTGTTGTTTTGTTTATTAATGTTTGATGTAACTGAAAAACATTACTAAAGTGTTTTAATGATAAACTAATCATGTGGGTTGGAACCAGCCCTGTGACCTGTGGGTCGTCGGTTTCATCCTCTAAACTGACAGGACAAGGCTGAAGGGCAAAATAAAGCACACAACCCCCTAACTGCTCTCGGGATGACACTGATAGGGCAGCACACCACTCTGGGCAAGTGTGCTCACTGTCTCCTAGTAAATGTGTGCATGTGTGTGTGTGTATATGTGTATGTATGTGTGTGTGTGTGTGTGTATGTATGTGTGTGTGTGTGTGTGTATGTGTATATGTGTGTGTGTGTGTGTGTGTATGTGTATATGTGTGTGTGTGTGTGTGTGTGTGTGTATGTGTATATGTGTGTGTGTGTGTGTGTGTGTATGTGTATATGTGTGTGTGTGTGTGTGTGTGTGTGTATGTGTAAGTGTGTGTGTATATGTGTATGTGTGTGTGTGTGTATGTATGTATGTATGTGTGTATGTGTGTGTGTTTGTATTTGTGTGAGTGTGTATGTGTGTGTGTATGTGTGTTTGTGTATTTGTGTGTGTGTATGTGTGTTTGTGTATTTGTGTGAGTGTATGTGTGTGTGTATTTGTGTGTGTGTGTGTGAGTGTGTGTGTATGTGTGTATTTGTGTGAGTGTGTGTATGTGTGTGTGTGTATTTGTGTGAGTGTGTATATGTGTGTGTGTGTATGTGAGTGCGTGTGTATGTGTGTGTGTGAAGCCCTTAGTAAATGTGTGCATGTGTTACTATCCTGAAGCCCTTTATAGAGAGGCTTCAAGGACAGAGTTGAAAGATGGGTCTTCAGCTCAGTATGCTACCTCTACAATCGATTGAGAACATGTGAAAATGGCTTTAGCCTATTCCGATCCATTATTAACAACAGAGGATCCAGTTCTCCAGAAACACAACAGATCAAGGATGAAGGATCGTCAGATGCTGAGATTCATCTCTACAAAGATCTGAGTCCTCCAGACTGTGGTCTTCTCTCCGGTTCTTTATGGATGTAAAAGCTGGACCACCAAAAAGCCAGACAGGAAGAATACTCATGCTTTTTAACATGGGCATCGACAAAGACTCAACCGAGTGGATCCTCAACCAAATCAAGTCTTCCCCCTCACTTCAGGTCCAGAAAACCAAACTTAAGCTCTAATATCAGACGTATTCTCAGAAGAACCGTGAAGAACACTCTGTTAGGAACAGGTTAGTGAAGGTGAAAAGATTACAAATGGATGGATGGAATCATGACCCAGCCAATCAGAGACCTGCAGACCCATACACTTGATGGCACTAAGCAGAAATAATGCTTACATGGTTAAAGTGCCCAATTACTTTATTCAGCCAACTGGACCTCAGGAAGAGGAGGACGGTATTTATGTCACCTTCCTGTCTGCCCTACAAATCCTAATTCAGATTCCTTTCCGTGGTGAAGGAGAAAGCTGATGGAAGACTAAAGAAGCTATGGAATAAAGAAAAAGAGAAGGACGGAGAACAGAAGAGAGGAGAGACAGACAAACAGACAGAAAGGCAAACAAGTAGACAGACAGTAAGGAAGAAAGAGAAAGCAGACCGTTACTACATTCTCTTTTAGCATCATATCATTTACTGCAACTGCTGTCACATACACAGGGAGAAAGGAAGCATGGCTCCTTCTGAGTTATGTCATGATTGACACATTTGATCAAGAGTTGAAAGTAATCAACTTTTCTGAACCCATGTACTCTTAATTATTGATTTCAGTGAGTCATAATTCAGTGACTGAGATGTATTCCTGAGTGGTTTAATGTGAAGTGGTGGTTGATGTAGCTTAGCGGATAACACCACCCACCAAGTAGTCATCCCCACATGTGGGAGAGTGGGGTTTGAATCCTGGTCTCGGTGACTTTGCTGTGCTATACCAATAAGAGTCCTTGGGCAAGACTCCTAACACTACATGACTACCTTGAAAGTCACTCTGGATAAGATATCTTAAGCACAAACTCAAACCAGTCCAGTAGAAAAGAAGCTGTGGGGCTTTCTGATTGGACAGTCGTCATCTTTAGGCTTAAGTTGGCTAACGGAGAAATCCTGCTTTGTGGAGTATCTCAGAGGAGTCACCATATCTACAACACAAACATAACAGCTTTATTTACCACTACTCCATTAAACCGCAAGGAGCCCCAGTCTTTTAGAACTCCTATGTAAGGCTGGTGATGCTAAAGTAGGTGTAAATCTGGGAAGCTTTATTTTGCCTGGGAACGGCCTGCATACGCCCCTCCACCATATTTGTGTTTTATTCCAAATTCTCATCCCAGAACGATTATACAATGTCTCAGGCATCAGGTAGTGTTTTAAGGGCCACTTACAGTAAAGGCACTGAGCTCCTCAGACGTCTGGTTCCCTTTACTGCTTCTATGTACAATCCTGACTATGTAAAGTTCTCTGGAACACAGAATATCAGCACTCTGGATGACTTTGTTGACCTTTTGACCTATGTGAAAGTCCCCCTTTTTTTGTTCCACCTTTCCAATTTGTTCCAGCTTAAATGGTGCAGCAGTTATTATGTCTCAGGCGCCAGAATGTAACTGCTGCACCATCATTTAAGGCGGTATTGTTACTGTTGGATAATGTTCAAATTAATGGCGGTATAATGTCAGGGTCACATACCGCCTCCTGTGGTGCCTGTGTAGTACTGCACATGGCTTCTCTGATCTACGACTCAATGGGACTTCTATTTATACCCCACTGTTTGCTCTGTCGGGTTGCTAAGTGATGAGTAAGATTAGTAGTAGTTCATACATCTCTCTCTCTCTCTCGATGTCTCCAGATCTAAACACTAGTTAGTAGTACCACTTATAACGGCACACAGGGTAGTTCAGAGCTATCAAACTTACCAGACTGTAAAACATAAAGACATACAGCACCGACTGGCTTATTACTGATACTGATAGTTCTGCATTGCAGTGTACCCTCAAATCGGGTTGGTGTAGCTCAGCGGATAACACCACTACCCACCATGGAACCACCACCACATGTGGGAGACTGGGATTCGAATCCCGGTCTGGGTGACTATGTTGTGCTACACCAATAAGAGTCCTTGGGCAAGACTCCTAACACCACACTGGCCTACCTGTAGTCATTAACCTTGTAAGTCTCTCTGGATAAGAGCGTCAGCTAAATACCGTAAATGTAAATCATCCACTCATTATTCAAAGAATAGCTGCACCCAGAAGGAGGTGTGGGAGTGCGGTGCTGTTGGGAAGGAAGATAAAGGTGACCAGGAACAATAACTGATGATACATTTAGACTGATATGATCAATATTTACTGAGCTACACATACAGAAGTCTGTCTCTCAGTATGGCGTCAGGCCTCCATGCTCGCTATCCCAACACGCCAGACGTCTCAGCCTGGAGTTGTAGAGGTTCCTAATGGTGTCCTGTGATAGTCCATCCATCTGGACATGTATGACACACGACTACAAACTCTTCCTCTTGGTGCTGACCACGGTGTCTCCACACACAGATTCGTTGGGCATCTCCACCAAGACAAAAGCGGGACTCGTCACTGAAGATGACCCACTGCCATTCTGAGTCACTCCATGACAGTCTGGTACGACACCACTGCAGTCTTTAGTGATGATGACGTGGTGTTAAGGACAGTCGTCTTAACAGTCTGTGTGCATGTAGTCCTGCGTCATATAACCGTCTGCCAATGGTGCTGGCACTAGCAGGATGATTCATGAAGGCCATTGCTGCTCCCTGAATGTCCACAATCGTGACTGCTGGGGCAGTCAGGTACAGCAATAAGGCCCGTTCTTGATTACATCATATGCTCAGCTGAGCGTGAAACTTAAATCATTCGTGTGTCTCACAATGTCAAATCTACCCACCAACTTTCACCCCTGTCGGATCATTCTATCTGGGTGCAGCTAGTCTTTTAACACTACCTTGTTTGTGCTATTTGTTCTGTAAACGCCACTTAGGAATGACTTAAACATGTAAAATCTACCATCATATTAATTAATATGAAGTCAATAAAAAAAAAATAGAGAGCGATGTTTCTCTTCATGGTGAAAGGTTACTCCTGTTCCTTAGGAAGCAATATTGTAATACTTGGTTCAAGTATCGTGATCATTCCATATTAAGAGGCCCTAATCTAATTCCCATCCCAGTAACCATGAACCTGCTAGTCGGCATGGTGAAACGTATCCTACAGTACCCGAATGCATATTCCAGTGATGACCCATCTGCTGCTCCGTGTTGTGCCCTTGTCTTTGTAAACCCTGTGAATAGGTGAAGCCCTCCGAGCAAGCCTTAGAAAGTGCAGTTAAGTCAACTGAAAGACAAAACAGAGGAAGGGAATGACAAAACAGTTCACAGGGTGAAAAAAATCACAAACAGTGAACAACAGCAACACGGATTACTGAGTTAAAGCAACAATCCTGGCAGGTTGTAACAGTGCCCGCCCAGGGGCATTTCAGGCCAGGCTCCTTCATAACTGAAGTGCCTAGTAGTAATATTCATTACCTCTATGCCTCATTGCCTCGTATGCTCATGAAGCGGCTCTGAAGATCAGTGTGACAAAAACAGTGCAAGTGTGTACAGTAATAAACAACTGGTGAAATGTGGTATTACCTTACATGCCAGTCATCTAGTGGCACTACAGGGAATCAAAATATTCAGAGCTCGATTTGAGCCGACTTTGTTCTGTTCATGTATATCAGGTATACAAGGCACCCAACCCCCAACTGCTCCCCGGGCACTGTGGATAGGGCTGCCCACAACCCCGGGCAAGTGTGCTCACTGTCCCCTAGTGTGTGTGTTCACTAGTGTATATGTGTGTGTGTGTGTGTGTGTGTGTGTGTGTGTGTGTGTGTTTCACTTCACCGATGGGTTAAATGTGGAAGACACATTCCTCTGTGTGTAAAGTCACAAATGGATCTACTCAGAGAATGATTCACCTCACTAAAAATACTCAAGAGGTCGTTAAAGAGCCATAACACTAATAGTGCTACTTGGAAACTAATGCTGCATCAATTAGACATATTCAGGGAGCATGACAGTAAGACACGTCTGGCATTTTGTGAATGAACGTGTAACGGGTGACTCACTCCAGGCGGTTCGAACCCAGACCTGCCCGACGTAAACTGAGCGAGCCACTGGCAAGCTTGAGAGGAACCCAAGTGCAGCACCCTTTTCCCTTACCGTGCGAGACCAGGTTACCGGCTGAGTCGAAACAAAAACTGAGCAACGCTGGTCTGGAGCACTGCTCTTAAACAGAGTGTCCCACAGGTGTATTTAATCTGTTTTAATGGGGCCTGCTCCTGTGTTGCCCCCTAGTGGCTGGTGCAGGACAAGTCCCAGAACCTGCCCTTACAGATGAACTAAGACAAACGTTACGAACAACTGAGAGAAAAAATATAATAACTAGGTCTGGTAGAAAGTGACTTAGCTGAAACTGTAGTTGCCAACTCAAAATATTATATGCTGAGCTATATATAATGATAGCAGAAGTATGAGATGAAGGAGGAACTACTGAATTGAACAAGTGATAAGAAGTGGCATTATGGCTAATACTCTGGCTAATACGTGCGGCTAAAACGCGGAGCAAAACACCAGCAGACCACCAGCTTTGCTGTTAGGGGGCCAACGGTTCACATCCTTCATTCATCCTTTCGGGTCACAGGGGGTGCTGAAACCTATCCCAGCACTCACTGGGCCAAGGGCAGGAAACAGCCTGGACAAGCCACCAGTCCATTACAGGACAGACACAGGCGTGCAAACTCCACACAGAGACCCCACCCGGGAGCAGGACCCAGGGCTCAACTTGCTGTGTTGCTGAGGCGACAGTGCTACCCACTGTGCCACCGTCCCGCTTGCAGTCAATCAGCCAAACTTTAATGGTGTCTTAAAGTTAACTCACCCTGTAAAACCTGCATCGCTAACTAGCCTCAAACCTCACCATGCAGATATATCACAGCTCCAAAACTCACTGATCAGACCCATCTGAGAACTGGGTGGTGTGGCTAATCAGCAGCTAGCTGAAAATGTCACAAAGGTACAGACAGATAGACGGATGAATAGACAGATGGACAAAGCAACATGCCAAGGAAAGAATGTGCAAACGAACAAATGGACAGATGAAGCAATGTGTAAATAAATGGATGGTGTATACATAAACGACAGGCAGCTACAGACATTTGGTCTAGCTTGCTAGCTTTTAGCTATGCTGGTTAGCTTTAGTTTGCCATGTTTGACTTTAAAACTGACTGTGACTCTGTTGTGTGCGGTCAGAGCTAGAGAAACATCAGCCTTGATTGGTTAGGGAATGGTTACCCAAGATTAGGACATTGTAGTACATTGTACTAGTACATTAGTACACTGTGGCCCAGTAGAACAGGATTAGCTGAATTAGAGAGAAAACGCAGATTTAGCTTCTCTGGAGCTTCTCACATAGACTTAGACAGAGCTACATCACATAACTAAAAAGAGCGCTAGCTGTGCTAGCTTTCTGCTAGCCTCAACTCTGCATCTCCTTTCCATTTTTACTTATAGCAGGGAGTCGTACAATGTCAGAACCCACATTAGCAAGTCTACTTGACATTACCGAACAATTAATCCAGCTTTCAAGAAGCTAGAATTTTTCGGAAGCTTCCATTACACATTATCAACATTAGCCTCGCGGCAAAACTAAGGAGAAAACTTCCAACACCAGTCATGTCTTGACAGATCAAGTACAATTCAGAGAGAAAGTGTTCACATAAAGGTTTCCATTAAACTTCCATTAACTATTTTTTTCAATGATGCTGCCGGTAATGCTGGTTATGTCCAGCAGAGGGCTCCACATTTAGCAACCAGAGAAGATGCAGAGCTAATGGTTTTATGGCATCACTCAGAAGACTAGCGCATCTATTACAGCCATGTAACATAAAAAGACCACCGTGGTCACTGTATTCAAATGAGGTTTTCTATGAGGTGTTTATATCCACATTTTGTATGTAACCTCAGTGTTTAAAGTTTAATTTAACAGATTTTAATTAAATGGTTAAGATGTATGGATGGTTAACCTCATCCAGACAGGTTTGGTGTGGAACGCTCCAGTCTAGAGAAACTAACTGACTTACAGTGACCCACTGCTTTGTTTACAGTGGTAGTGATGGGAACCTGACATGCAAAGAGTTCATTGCCTTTACATAAACTGGCTACACAAACACTGTGTGAGCCCTTTGCGATAGTTCTGAGATAAGATTTTGGCCTATAACCTATTTTTATATCCCATTTAAGGTGGAGGGATACATGCAGAGCGTTCTAGGGCAAAGTAGTCCCCATAGAAAGCTTGTTGTTTCAGTTTGACCATTAAGTTTCTATTGTGGACACTGCATATAAACTCAGGAGACGAGTGTAGGCTCACTGGTGGGTTTGGATAGCAAATGAAATGGATATATTTGCACTGGAGAGGTGGTGACCCCTAGTTTCCTTCATCACCACTTCAACGAATTTGGTCACATAACATGCTGTGCTGATTGTGTAGTTAAAATATGAGAGACACAGAGAGACGCCCTGACACACACACACACACACATATACAGGGGTTGGACAATGAAACTGAAACACCTGTCATTTTAGTGTGGGAGGTCTCATGGCTAAATCGGACCAGCCTGGTGGCCAATCTTCATTAATTGCACATTGCACCAGTAAGAGCAGAGTGTGAAGGTTCAGTTAGCAGGTAAGAGCACAGTTCTGCTCAAAATACTGCAATGCACACAGCATTATGGGACATACCAGAGTTCAAAAGAGGACACACTGTTGGTGCACGTCTTGCTGGCGCATCTGTGACCAAGACAGCAAGTCTTTGTGATGTATCAAGAGCCACAGTATCCAGGGTAATGTCAGCATACCACCAAGAAGGACGAACCTCCACCAGCATCACGTAGTGACCTGGCCACTATCCTGCAAGAAGAATGGCTTAATCCCTCTGACCACTGTGCAGGACGCAGTATATGTCATTCCCAAGACCAACTGACGCTGTATTGGCCGCAAAAGGAGGCCCTACACCATACTAATAAATGACTGTGGTCTAAAACCAGGTGTTTCAGTTTCATTGTCCAACCCCTGTATATATATATATATATATATATATACTGTATATCCCAACTGGTTAAACATGATCCTAATATGCTGGTTATGTGGGACCTCACAGGGTTTATGTTATTGATTATACAACATTTTTAAAAAGGTCTAAAATGATAAACAGAGCTACAGTATACTGGTTAGCACTTAGGTTTCTCTAAATTGAACCACTTCACATCAAACAACTCTGAACGACTCTGAATGTTTATGTCTGAACAGTTAAATTATATAGGGTCAAATAGAGAATCAGTGCTACTGCATATCCCTGACACACACACAGTGTACCGTATGCGGTTGTTGTGTGCAAGTGTGCTGTCATAGTGCTTCTCCCTGCACTGACATCATCAGCCAGCTCATACAAAAAACAAGAACAGCACACAGAGACAAACACAAAGCCTACAGAGACTCACTGAGAGACACACAGAGCTGGGTAACAGTTAGAATGAACCATTCATTCGGTCTCAAGGTAGATTGGTAGGCTGCAGTATTTCTACCAGCAGTCTTCTGCCATTGGTAGACTGTTGTTTAAGCATGGGCTTACAGTATATTGATTATCCCTGAATAACTGGAAATATTCAGATAGGAAATATTCAATCTTGGATCATTTCTGTTGGTCCAGTCATCATGAGATTTCCACACAATGTGAACAGCAGCTGCTGTGTTCATATGAGACATGAAAGTCAAAATAAACAAAAATGGAGATACAGTATATTCACCGAAAATGACACTGAGGCCTCAACAGCTAAAATATTATGTTGTTCAATATTCAGTTTGTTACAGCTACCATTCTCTTCGTATTTTGAGGAGACACACCTCCAAAGTACAGTCTTTAGCATTCTCCGCTTCTCACGATCCATGTAATCCCATTAAACACAGTCAGTGATATTAAGGTTCAGTCCATTGTTCTGAGAACACCAGCAGCTTCTTTGGTGGATGTGTCTAGATCTCCTTTCCTCACTGAGAAGCTTCTTGAACAGCTACACCTCCTTTCAGACCTCCATAGTGTTGAGGTACCTTCTCACAGTGGAAGGATGGACAGAAACACCTGTAGATGTTCTCAGATCTGACGTAAGATTGGAGCTTGATGTTCCTCTCTCTCTCTCTCTCTCTCTCTCTCTCTCTCTCTCTCTCTCTCTCTCTCTCTCTCTCTCTCTCTCTCTCTGTCTCTGTCTCCCTCTCTTTCTCTCTCTCTCTCTCCCCCCCCTCTCCTTCTCTCTCTCTCTCTCTCTCTCCCTCTCTCTCTGTCTCCCTCTCTCTCTCTCTCAACCCTCTCCCCCTCTCCTTCTCTCTCTCTCTCTGTCTCCCTCTCTCCTTCTCTCTCTCTCTCTGTCTCCCTCCATCTCTCTCTCTCTCTGTCTCTCTCTCTCTCTCTCCCCCCCCTCTCCCTCTCCCTCTCTCTCTCTCTCTCTCTCTCTCCCTCTCCCTCTCCCTCAAGCTTTAAAGGAGCAATCTGTAAGATGATACAACCTGTCGAAGTCATATTCTAAACATGAAAAGCAGCACTGATTTTAACTTTTGTTTTGCTGCTGAATGTGGTTTCTTGTAGAGGCCAAGAGCTTCAGAACTATAGAACTATACACTACAGACTCAGCAGTGCTACTTCCTCAACCTCTCATGTTGGAATGATTTGACCTGATGCTTTAATGACTCACTATCACCTTTTTAGGTACAAGGTGGTATTATGAGGGTTAGGGTTAGGGTCAGGGCTAACTGGTTAGCATGCTAACTTCAGAAGATTTCTCTACTACATGACGCATAGACGACTTTGACACACCATTAATACTATTCACATTCCGATTATATATATTTTTTAATTTTGGAACTAAACCTTTGCAGATTGCTCCTTTAATGGCTGTCTATCTGATAAAGATGGTTTTGGTGATCTACCAGCTCTTGCAGGGCTGTAGGAGTCCCATTGTCACTATATATAGTTTTTTTAAACTCTATTTTAGACATTTCTTATTTTTTATGCAGGTAGGCTCCCTCGTGTCTAATTTCCTCAGACCTGTCTCCTGAAAAACGTAAAACTGGGTGGACTGGAATGAAATAAACGGAGGGTGGCTTATTGATATCATGCATCAACTTGTGCATGCTACCGTACCCATGTACATATGCATAGACCGCAGTGCTGACAACCTGTAGCATGATGCAATGCGTGGCTGCAGTGTGCCAGTGTGCCCTGACTGCCAAGGTACTGCCAGAGTGCTTCTCCCTGCACAGCACATACAAACAAGAACAGCATGCAGAGACAAACAAAAAGCCCACAGAGACAAACTGAGAGACGCAGGGAGAGAGAGAGCAAGGGCACGGAGACGCCCTCAGACACACACAGGCTCAGAGAGGCAGACAGAGCCTAACACAGATAGGAGCAGACAGGCTGACACGGGAGGAGGGGAGACCACTCACTTTCTCTTGTCTTTGTCCTTTTTGATGGTATGTGTGATGGAGCTCTGCAGCGTGTGTGCCTGCAGTGCCTCCGCCGCCACCTTCCTCCTGCTGAACGAGTTCATCTCCTCCTCCAGTTCACGCCGCTTCTGCTCCAAAGTCCTCTTCTCCTCCTGATGCACACGCTTCAGCTGCTCGAAACGCTCATGCAGCTGCACACAACCCATACATACATGTGTTTCACACAGGCTGATTTTTACACTGGTTCACTATGTGGTATTGTACACTTATATACTTCTATGTAACTGTAATATGTACCATATGCACAATATAAGCTCACCAGCGTCACCTGTGACTGAACCGTACCTAATAGCATGTAATACCTCTATGAGCACCAATAACAGCTGTGACTGGATTTGGATAGCCCACATCAATGTTCAGACACACACTAGGGCCAGATTTGGTGGATGCCCTCTCTGGTACAGTTCTGAGGAGAGTTTCCTGTAGACTGGGATTTTAGCCACTGCTGGTAGACCCATATGGCTGTACGCTTCCATACTCATGCAGATCCAGCTACTTCCTTTACACTATGGTCTTTGGCACTGTCTTTCTCTGTCTATGAATCCCATCACTCACATCCCGCAAGTATTAATAGCCCCACCATCAACCTGCAGACGACTGGAATTCCTACCATACCACACACAAGGTGACTAATTTTTTGTCTGGTGAGCTCTTATGTGCAATATAGATTCATATATATTACTTATTACAATAATATATAATAATGGCATGTCCCATTTGTATAATATATATATATATAGTTATTTTTATGTTTATATATATATATATATATATATATATATATATATATATATATATATATATATATATATATATATATATATATATATATATATATATATATATATATATATATGTGTGTGTGTGTGTGTGTGTGTGTGTGTGTATATAGATATAGATATATATATACTCTGTTTCCTGTGCATTGTAGTCTGTATATAGTATACAGTATATAGCACACAGTACTGTTCTAATCCTAACTGAAGCTGAGCACACTAAACTCTACCCTTTGATCCTGTTTGTCCAGATTTGCAGTAACAAGTGCCTGGTACAGAAACGTCGAGCTGAAACAATGTTTCACCTTGTTAGTCCACATATCTCACATGACCAGTCTGATTAGTCAGCATGAGCTCCATGCCTAGAGTAAAGTGTTTATTCCCCAGCGTGTCCTCCCCCGACCCCTGACCTCTCTCTCCCTCTCCTTCAGCTCCGCCTCCGTCTCTTTCACTTTGTTGACGAACATCTGCCGCATGTCCTCCTCGCTGCGCTGCAGTTCAGCCACGAACTCTCTCCTCTTGGCCACATAGACTTCCTGCAGACTGAGGACAACCAAAGAGACACCATTAGCAAACTCTCCTTAGTCAGCTGCAGTTATACACTTTCCATGTACCACTGGCTCTGTAGAGAAAGCAACATCCTTCATGAGCTACCAGTAAGCAAAGCAGACGAATGTGAATCTGCAGTGGAGAAATAATTCTGCTAAGATGATCAGATTCAGATTCACTTTCCCCCAAATGTGGGAGCTTTTACCTAACCCTATCCCTCACTGTCATACTGTAAATGTGTGGGGGGACCCACCCTCCTGCAGCGATACCTGAATGGCTGTGTGTCAGTATCAGAGTCTTTGAAGCCCATCTCCTCCAGTTTGCAGCGGCGGTAGAGCTCATAGTGGCGTGTGTGTGTCTGCTCCCGCAGGTCTTCCATGTTCACCCGGATCAGCATCTCTCTCAGCTTCACAAAGTCACAGTGACTCTCGTTCTCCACTGCGCTCCAACACACATAAACACAAACATGATTTAGGCTGGCTTTACACAGGGAAACGTTTGTGCAACTTGGCGGTAACATAAAGCAATTTACAAAACAATCAAAGTTGCATGCAACACATTCAGTACATGGAGTTAGTACATTGTATTATTTCAATATATATACATCTCAGTCTCTTGTTCTGTAACTGGCACTCTCTCTGGCAGTATTCGTTACATAGTCACTTTATTTTCATTGCATACCATTAGACTAACAGTTTTACTTTCATCCCACTCATAGTGGTTCTTCTTCTTATTATTATTACTATTATTATTATTATTATTATTATTATTATTATTACAGTACTTCTTTTTCTTCTTCTCTTTTATTTATGTACATTTTTATTATTGCTCTTTACTGTACTTGGGCTTCAGCAATACGTGACTTTCTGGGATTAATAAAGTGATTTATCTATCTATCTATCTATCTATCTATCTATCTATCTATCTATCTATCTATCTATCTATCTGTATGTCTGTCTGTCTGTCTGTCTGTCTGTCTGTCTGTCTGTCTATCTATCTATCTATCTATCTATCTATCTATCTATCTATCTATCTGTCTATCTATCTATCTATCTATCTATCTATCTATCTATCTATCTATCTATCTATCTAGTGAGAGAGTTAGTTGGAACAGCTACTTGCATGCATGAGTAATAGAGATACTAATACATTGTATTGTTTCAACATACTGCTGTCCAAAGAAAGCACGTATCTCCAAAATGGTAGCTTTACAGGAGAGGCCAAAAACCTATTTCATTTTGAATGTAAATCAATGAAACTACATATTTTTCCAAGCTGGTTTAAGGCATTTATGTTGGTCCGTTCATCATGACAATTTTATACAATGTAAAAAGCAGCTCCTATGTTCAAAAGCTCATAATAACATCTAACAAAAAGAAGAACTAGCTCTGGAGCAGCTGGTAAGGGAGGTGTTTGGAGCAGCTTGCTGAATGTTGCAAGTTGCATGTAAATTTATTTCTGTGCAACTTAACAATATCACAAAGCCAACTGAAAAGATTCAAAGTTACATTCAACACATTCACTTACTGGAGTTACTAGAGTAGCGCATATCTTTAATACATTGTATCAATTTAAGATTGATCCTTATGATCTTATGATCCCACCCATATATTTATACATATATAATCTTTTTCCTATATCATTCTTATACCATGAAATTAAGCCACTTTAAGACATGTGTGGTTGGTGTAGCTCAGCGCTTAACACCACTGTGGGAGACTTGGGTTCGAAACCCGGTCTGGGTGACCCGGTCTGATTGGTGCTACACCAATTCTGATCCTGGTGCCAGACTCATAATGCTACATTGGCCCACCTGTAATATGATCAACCTTGTAAGTCTCTCTGGATAAGAGCATCAGCTAAATGTCATAAATGCAACAACAACAACAAAAAAATGCACTTCCAAATGTTACTGCAGACTTTCAAACAAGCTAAGAGCTGTTTTCAGATACATCCACAAACAGGAGAGGCAGTTGCAGTCATAGTGGCCTTTACATATTAGGCTGGCCTGAACTGAAAGTTTCATGCAACTCATTTGAAACTCAGTTGCAACTATTGCAAGGGAGAGGCAGTAATAACATTCAGCGGCCTCTGTGCAGTTTTCGGCAGCTTTACATAGTAAAAGCTACATGGAACTCATCTGAAAACAGACGGCATGTTATGCAATCACATTAAACAACATACTTTCAAAAGATCAAAACTGGATAGGTATGAAATAAAAATTTGATAGATATGAAAAGGAAATAGATCACTCACCCTGCACCACTCCCCAAGGGTATTGCCTGGCACGCCCCAGCTTGTTTCCCACTTTAACCTCCTCGCTGCTCCCCACGACAGCGAATGGCAGATGCGCCTTAAACACAGTTGAATAAACTTAAGTCCACTAAATGAAACCATCCACAACTCATTTTAGGCTTCTATTGACTTTCCATCTATGTTTAAAGATCCTTTTTGACAGTCTGAGGTGTGTAATGATTTGCGCCTGCAGTTTGCATAGGGCTATTTTGTACAAAGCTGGGTAGTGCAGTACAGCCATCCATATACGGCATTTGACAAATGTTGATAGCCGCTGTCTCTGTCTCTCCAGAACTGGAGCTAGCTCACCATTGTTTATTACAGTCCAAAGTTCCGGTCAAAATACATGCGCAACTGGAACTGTCCAGCCCAGCGGGTCGCATCACAGCAAGGGCCTGAGGTGCCTGTGTGGGTTTCCTCTGGGTGCTATGGTGTGCTCCCACAGTCCAAAGAGATGTGGTCAGGTGAACTGGGCATGCCAAATCGTCCCCCTAGGTGTAAGTGTGTGAGTGAATGTGTACTGGACTGAAAATGGAAATCTGGTCACCTTATATTTAATCTTCTATTTACACTGTGCATTTACACAATGTCCCAAATTTGAACACATGTCAGGTCTCAATTTCCCACCTTAGGTGTGTCAGAGGCTGAAATACAAGAACAACATTAAGAGAATTCCTAGGGGATTAAGAGGCTCCATATGGACCAGACTGAAAACTCTGTCAGCTGTGTTAGGTGCTCTGGACCATTGATGTTAGCATGGGCTAGGCAGTCCTTTAAACTGAACTCATGCTTGAATTTGACTCACATTCATGGTAGAGTTGATTTCTGTAACAGCGTCATCATCGGTTGGGAACTGGTAAATCTGAACACCGTTGCTGACCAGTTCACTCATGATCTTAATCTTGAATTTATGGAGCTCGCACTTAGAAATGGTGTCCGCCTTCGCGATGAGGGGAATTAGGTTCACCTATCAGAGAGGAAGAGGAGTTTTGTTTTGGTGCATGTATTAGAAAGAGTGTTTTACTGCTCTACTTTACACCGTCCTAGCTTTGTCCAAGACTGGAATATCAAGGAACTCCTGTAAATACACTGATCATCAAACAGCGAACAGTTGCACGAATAGTTGCACCCAGAAGTAATCAACCGATAAGAATGAAACTTGGTGGGTAGGGTTGACATTGTGTGACAAAAGAAAATTCAAGATTCACGCTAACCATGTGACGTAAGCAAGGATGGCCTTAACACCGCACCATTGGCAGATGACTGCACCATGCAGTTACGATGATTAGTTGACCTAACACCACCTCACCATCACCACAGACTGCAATAGTGTCATGCCAGACTGTCATGGAGTGACTCAGAATGGCAGCGGGTCATCTTCAGTGATGAGTCCCGCTTTTGTCTTGTTGGAGCGACCAACGAATCTGTGTGTGGAGGCCCCGTAGTCAGCACCAAGATGAACTGGTGTCACTCCACTTCTACCCCTACAGCACAATCTGCAGAAACTGTGTAGGAATATCCAAGATGCATGGGATGGATTATAACAGGATATCACTAGGAAGATCCATGCTAAGACGTCTGCCATGTTGCGTTAGCATACATGGCGGCCCAACGCCACATGGAGAGACACTACTTCTGTATGTGTAGCTCATTAAATAACATATCAGTCTAAATGTATCATCATGTATTGTTCCTGGTAACCTTTATCTTCCTTCCCAATAGCACTGTAACCCCACACTTCCTTCTGGGTGCAGCTATTCTTTTGATGACGAGTGTATAAAGTACTTTTACCTGCACTACTCTAACTCTTAAAACTCTACAGGCCCAACATTGTGTTCCTCACACTTTGACTTTATTTAATTAATAAGGACACGTTAATCAACATTATTATTCTATAATGTGAATGTGCCAGGTTTAAGTGCCAGATTTAAGTTAATAGACTAATCATGGTTGTCTTTTTGCAATGTGCTGTAGTTTCTATACCTTACTGTCCAGTTTCTTCATAGTGACCAGATCTAGAGATCTTAATGAATGGCCAGTGGGGGAGATGAAGTACAGGCAGACGTGGATTCTCGTGTCATGGTAATTATGGAGTGAGCGCTTGATCTTCAGCTCCTCTTGAAGGAAATGTTCAAACTGGGCGTCGATGTAGTCCACGATTGGCTTGTAGCTGCAGAGAAAAAAAAGATGACAAGTGTCAGGCTTCCGGGTTTCCCTGCCGCCTCCGATCTCCCGGACTCCATCTCCCAGAGTTCACTCCACGATGATGTCACAACCTAAAATTATTATTCTCTAAATAATACAAACCTTTTATTTTTTGCATTGTATGGCTGTTGCCGTCAATTATAGCAGCAACTGAGTAATATATGGGTGAGTTTGATGACTTCTGATTTGAAAATATAAAATCAAGCAATACAAATGTGGCAAAAATCTATATGGCAGAGATTTAATTTTCTTTTTTCTTGAACACATACAGTATAAAAATACATAAACTGCTCAGACACGGGTGTGGACCGATGCTTCTATAAGCAGTTGCATGTTATGTTTAGGTAGGGTAAATAAATATTAATAATAAATCACATTCTGTAAATTCTGTCTGTGACATCAATACTGCATCACCTCACCCCACACCTCACACACCCATACCTGGTTGACCAGCCTGCAAAAATATTATTAATAGAAATTAATGGTGCAATAAAGATTGAGGACGCCTGCTTTAGTCTTCCTCTCCAAACAGAGAAAGCAGACCCAAACCATTGGGAGATTGGCAGCGGTTCTGAACTGAGGTCTACATTGGGCTGAAGTCCAGCCAAAGTCCTTATGTGAAAAGTCTGCGGCCATCTTGGCAACACCAAGGCATGCAAATCAGAGTCCTATCTCTCTGAAAGCAGAGAGGCCTAAAAACTCAATACTGCTGTTTCAAAATCTGACAACAACTTTAGAACTCTTGGCTAGACCTTTCCTACTCGCTGCTTTACCAGCAAACTAACCAGATGTGTTTATTGGAGACCAAAACGAGACGCCATGTTAAGCCATACAAACTTTGCCATTCATTTTCCACCAGTGACCAATCTCTTTATAACATCTCTGGTCCAGCTCTGCTCAGCTTTAGCACTCGTTCATCCACCCTCATTCGCAGCCCAAACATTCCCAGCAGGGCCAAAGCAGGAAATAATTTAAAAGAATTAAAAATAAATAAAAAGAGTTTTACACATATACCTCTCCTCTTTATTGACCTGGTCACCAAAACCAATGGTGTCCACAATGGTCAGTTTGAGATCCACATTACTCTCTTGCAGGTTGTAGGTCCGGGGCCGCAAATACACAGTGTTCTGGTAGTGGCTGGCCTCTTCATTCTCAAAGGTGGTGTTGAAGAGAGTGTTCATTAATGACGACTTCCCGATCCCCGTTTCACCTGTAGAGGACAGAAGAACATGGGCTCAAATTAGAACCTACCAAACCTTCCAATGGCTACTCACAGCTCTTGCACAGATAACAGGCCTGTTGCTTACCTACGCAGAGGATGTTGAAGGAGAAACCCTGGGAGACAGATTTGCTGACCAGCTGGTCAGGAAGGCTATCGAAACCGACATGACCACGGAGAGTCAGTGTCCTCTTTTCTTCAGTCTGAGTGGGCAAGCATAGAAACATACACTTTTTACACAAGGCTATTCTGACAAGGCTCTTCATTATAGGGTTGCCACTATTCTACACTCATCAGCAAAAGAATAGTTGCACCCAGAAGGAGGTGTCGGATTGCAGTGCCGTTGGGAAGGAAGAGTAGTGTCTCTCAGGATGGCATCAGGCGGCCATATTGGCTAACGCAATATGCCAGAAATCTCAGCCTGGAGTTGTAGAGGTTCCTAATGGTGTCCTGTGATAATCCATCTTATGCAGCTTGAATATTGGAGTGACATCAGACCTTCTAGACATGTAAGCCATGACAACAATCTTGGTGCCTCCACACATGGAATCGTTAGCCGTCTTCACCAAGACAAAAGCGGGACTCATCACTGAAGAAGACCCACTGCCATTCTGAGCCACTCCATGACAGTCTGGCACGACACCATTACAGTCTTTGGCAACGCTGACGTGGCGTTAAGGACAGTCGTCGTAACAGTGTGCGTGTATGCAGCCCTGCGTTGTGCAGCCGTCTGCTAATGGTGCTAGCACTAACAGGATGACTCATGGACTCATTCCTGTCAGTTGATTCCTTCTGGGTGCATCAGTTATGCTGATGTTAAGTGTATCAGAAACATTTACTATCTAGGTCCACTTTGTACGTTTACAGTTACTGACTATAACCCAGTGGTCACCAACCCTGGCCCATTAGTGCAAGTAATCCTGCCTAACCTGAATTTAAATCCACAGTGGATGGAGATGTTGCATTATATGGATACTGAGTTCTTGATTGGTTGGACCAGATGCATTAGTGTTAGGTCAGGGGCAACATGTTAAATGCAACAAAGCCCAGCAAACCTCCAGGAGGAGGGCTGGTAGCAGCGACACTGACCTCCATACCACTACCATGGCAGCATTTGGGAGCTAAAACAGGGCAGCAAGCCAGTGAGGCCAGAGCAGGCTGAATTGAGATGCATGGCTCATTGCAGCCATGAGAGCAGCCCTAGAAACACACAGCAGGCTAAAGGCTCCACAACACAGCGTTTCACTCACAGCCATCATCTGTTCCGCTGCCCCACTGCTCTTAACCCACACACAATGGACATAAGGGTCTCTTTATGCATCCCCTGGTACTTCCTTACTGCGCTGTCCGTGTGAAATAGCCATAAATAATCAGCCACACTTTCAGTTTTGCAAAATTAAATATTTTATCATCTCAGTAAAGCATACTCTGGTTACTCGTTACACAATATTAATGGGCCTATAATGGCAAACTACATTTACCTTTACTAGAACCATTTAAAACACTCCTCTAAACTGGAAGGCAGTCTGGAAAAACAGCCCGTAGTGAATGCCTGTATTGGAATGGTACACTACTACACTGCACACTACAGTAGTATGTACTGTATACTGTATACTGTATACGCCCCTGTGTGTAGCGTGCAGTACAGCGATAAGTTCTGACCTACAGTGCAGTATACTAATACAGTCGCATGACCAGTTACCTCACATTTACCTCAGAGCTGTTATTACTGTATCCACTGTGTAGAGCTAGCTGCTGCTAACGCTGCTCAGGTTAGCCTAGCTGTTAGCTGCCCTTCGCTACTTCACTCTAAAACTGATCCTCTAAAGTGAGTTCATCTTTTATTAATCTTCAGACCTGTATATTTTAACTTTCTAAGGCTCGTTCTGATAAAAACACACCCCACTACAATCACTACACCCACATTTACCTCAGAGCTGTTATTACTGTATCCACTGTTTAGAGCTAGCTGCTGCTAACGCTGCTCAGTTCCCCTGAAATACGGTTAGCCTAGCTGTTAGCTCCCCTCGGCTATTTCACTCTAAAACTGATCCTCTAAAGCGAGTTCATCTTTTATTAATCTTCAGACCTGTATATTTAACTTCCTGAGGCTCATTCTGATGAAAACACACCCCACTACAATCACTACACCCACATTAATGGTAAAGCTGCAGTGCATGATGGGATACAATACACCATGAAGGTAGCTCCCCTTGTATATTAGAGTCCCTGACTGGAGTAAAACAACATCCGGGGATATTCAGTACACTAGAGATTTACAATTCAGTCACATACTGAATACTACATACTACTTTTAGACAGATTTAGTACACAAGTAGTATGTACCAGTTAAAAGTTTAGACATGGCTACGCATAGAAGTTTCCCCTTAAGTTTATCTTAATGCTATACTTTAGAATAAAAGTGAAGACATCAAATTATAGAATAGCAACTGATGGAAAATACAGTCATCATGAACAGTCACTACACTGGAAGAGTAACTAGAGCTTTTGAACTGTGCAGAAAAGTAGATACATATTAGATATTTATATTAGAGGTGGAGATATGGCAGAAATATAATACTGTGGTACATCAAGAGTATATCATCACTGTCCAAAGACAAACAAGTATCTCCAAAATGGATTACATTTTTAATGTAAGTCAATGGAACCAGATTTTTTCCATGCATTTTGGGCCATTTCTGTTGGTTTGTTCATAATGACAGCATGTAAAGAGCAGTTTTAAATATACATAAAAGTAAAAACAGACAAAAATAGACATACATGTTTTTGATTGGGCAGCGTCGATATGTGGTATATCAGGACATGTATTGTTTCCGACATCTCATAATTTGGAACTGGAAATGAAAGCCTGTAGAGTCTTTGAGATCACCAATGACATTCATTTAGTTGGGTATGTCTAAATGGAATTATGACTACTGACAAAATACAATAGAGCCTATATGCATTGCATTAAAATAATGCAGCCTCAATTAATGACTAAAATGGCTAAAAAAATGTTTTGTTTTCAAGGGGATCAAACATCAGTGAAGTGCATGATGACTGTTGTGTTAGCTTGTAGCAGGGTATCGATCTTCCTCTGGCTGTTAATCAGCACTCTAGAAGAAAAATCAATGCTGTTCACAGATCAGTGATGCAGAATGATGGTCAGAGTCGTGGTGTGAAAGTGAAACCCTGCTGTCCTAGTGCACTCGGCTACTCCGCTTCTCTGCTTTTAACTGCTTAATCTGGCCTGCATGCTGGAGCAACCGATAAAGGCCATACACACCGCAGCACAGCAAAACTGGGAAAAGGGAAATTCAATTGCCAGCCAAAGCATCCATGTTAAAACGTCAGAGAAATATAAAAGTCATGGCAATATAAATCAACGCATAATGCATAATCATAATACAGCAAAGGCGCAAAGATGGTTTGGCTAACACTTCCTTTGAATCCTGTATTCATACTGCAATATAAATGTATTTATAAGGCATTATATAGCATACATAACACTTTATAGTACTTGGCATAAGCTTGGGATAAGCCTAATGTCTCTAAAGTAGTTATAATGACTTGCATAATACTTAATGATGCAAGAGTAATCAGATTTATAATATCAGGTTTCATAACACCTTCATATATGCCCATAAGAGCACTGTAGACGCTGATGCTGTAACTCACCATGTAATGCAACACTACCAGACCGTTACATGCTTTAAGTGAAGTGAGTTGTTTATTATGTACTTTTAATGTATAATAAACTTCATTTCAGTACATTATACCTCATAGAGCTTTATAAGTGGTCTTTACAGGCTCTAAGTGAAGTGAGATTGTCTGAGAACTGGTACTACAGGGACATACAATGTAAACATGTTGAATTAAAGCCATAGCTGAACTAGTACATCAGTTAACAATCTCAGGTTCCATAAAGCACTATAATACAATATCTGTTCATAAGAACATTATTAACATGGATGTTGTGCTAGTTCAGCTTTGCTCATTCCAGTCTTTAAACAGCAGAGCAACATATCGTCACTGTCCAATGAAAAACATGTATCTCCATTTTTGTTGATTTTTACTTTTATGCCTCATTTGATCACATGAGCTGCTGTTTACACTGTGTGGAGATGTCATGAAGAATGGGCCAACAAAAATGGCCCAAAACTGCTTGGAAAGACGTCTGGTTCCATTGACTTCCATTCAAATTAAATGAGGTTTTTGGCCTCTCCTGTAAAGTTGCCATTTTGGAGATACCTGTTTTTCTTTGGACAGCGACGATATTCAGATTGTATGCCCTGCAGTACAAGTTAGACAATCTCATTTCACCTGTAAAGACCACTTATAATGCTTTATAACATATAATGTAATGAAAAGAAGTTAAACAAAGTACTCTGCTGTTTGAAGACTGAATAAGCCCAGCTTGTTTAAAGCCATAGGTGACCTAGTACAACATATATGCTTATAACGTTCTTATGAACTTTTATGGTGCATTATGAAACCTGACTTTAAGTTGCATACTCTAGTTTTATAAAGTGTTATGCATCTAACTATAGTCAGTTGTAAGTAATTATGCACGCTTATGCCTGGTATTAAGGTATTATGTATGCTTTATGACTCCTTATACATGCATTTAGATAGCATTATGAATAAGGTATTCATACGAAGTGTTACTGTTCAAACTGACTATATTGCTCTGAATTATACACATAAATAAAAGCCATATGCAAAAGTTTGGGCACCCCTGGTCAAAAATACTAACTGAACAAATAAAAAAGGGTGATATTTGATGTTTCATTCTTCCCCCGGCATAAATATGAATGATTAAAATATGAAATTTCTGATAAATGAAAACTGTACCCTAAAACATCCCGGAAAATGCCATATTTACCATGTAACCTGAGCAGTAGTGCTCAGACTTCTGCCTACAGCTGTATAAGCATCCACTGTCTGTCAGATGGTAACTTCATGTGATCGTAATCAGTGGAGCAGAAATGCAACAGGCTAAACTAAACTGCCCCCATAACACAGAGAGGATAAAACGGTACACGAGCACTTACAGGCTGTACGTCTACATCCATGGTGGCCATTCTGATACAGGAGAGGCAGTCAACAGCGGAACGTCAGTGTTGTCATCTGCTCTGCGATCGAGGCTCCTCTCTCTTCAGTCCGTTTGCTTGATGCCAACACCCTCCGAATTGAAATGCAGCTCAGGCAGCTTAATGTCGTCCTCCACAAACTTGGCAGCGCCACTTCTCTGGAGCCAGAATTGTTCACAGTGGTAGTGATAGGAACCAGACGGCTTAGAAGTCTCTGTTAGAAGTTACTTCATAGAAAAACTATTACATGGAATGATCATAACTGCTCTGGCTGAAAGCTGAGATATGAATGTATGATAGTTATATATGGCCTGTATTTAACTAGGAGTTCTTATAATATTGCATTAAATTATAAACTATGATGCCTTCTGTGTCTGTTGCTATCCGGGTTGGACCTGAGGAGGATGGGTTCCCCTTTTGAGTCTTAGTTCCTCTTGAGTTTACTTCCTCGTGCACTGAGGGGCTTTTTCCTTGCCATTGCCGACCCTCTGGTTGGCTCATTGCGGGCATGGACTATAAAGCTGCATTGTGGCAACAGCTATTGTAAAAAGTGCTACATGGAACAGTTGGACTTGACCTGATTAGCCCAAACCGCCCTCCCATGGTAAGTAGCACTCACATGGCCTATGGCCTATTCAAAATTTAAGCATTAGTTGAGATAGTAAGAAGTCAACCATGTACAAAATCATTTATTACAGGATACATTTTATTGGTGGCCTTGTTCCCAAACCCTAATCACTAAATGTACACCTGAAATGTATTTATTTTATATTTATTATTATTAGTTTATGGATTTGTGGTTGTCATTTATATAACTTTCTAAATACCACACTTATCGGAACAATGCTGTCCCTTGTTTCATGTCACTACCAGAACGCAGGTTTAGGTCTGTGGGAGGAGCCTTACTTTAGCCACGCCCTGTCATTTTACAGCAGGAAGTCAGTCTGCAATCCTCATCTCTCATGGCCATGTGGTGAGCAGTTAGATCCCAGTGTCCTGAAGTAAATGTGTCCCAAATTAATAATCAGTGTGGAACATTAAAGACTGTCATTACTGAATTATATGTTCTGCAATTATTATATTAATACCATTTTTTGGAAGTTTTAATAAAAATTAAAAAAAAGATGATTTCCTGCATGTACAGCAGTTCAGCACTGTGTCTGCTTGGTCGTCTGTTAGACAAAAGACTTCGAAACCGGCGTTTGCAGAATTAAAAAAACAGGAACGGTTTATTCACAAACAGGCAAGCTCAGCAAGCACCAGTAAACAGCATAAAGGGAGAAGCTAAATCGGAGTCAGAGACAGGCGGAGGTCAGAACCAGATAGAACAAACAGCGAGGGAAAACAGGTTTACAGGGGAAGACCGAAGGGGGAAACCAAAGTGAGAAAGCAGAGATTCAAACCGGAGAGTCAGAGCACGAGCAAAAGGGATTAAGCGAAAGAGTAGTAGAGGAACGAAGGGAGTCGGAAACCAGAATGAGACAACACGAGAAAGGACCGCGCAAGGTTGCTAAAGTAAGTTTGGCAAAGCTTCGCAAAGTGTGAGTGTTCGTGTGTAGCTTAAATACAGGAAGTAAGTGATTGCTAACAGCAGTGGCTAAAACCCAGGCGACCTAGAGCGTATCACGGAGTCCGGACGGAGGCGCATAGATATGGCGTCATCGAGCGTGGCCCTCTGGGAAGTGGAGTCCCGAAAAGCGGGGAAGCCGGGGAGACGCGGAGGCGTGACAGTCTAGTTGCAAGCGTTTTACAGTTCTGCTCAAAGTGAGCTAAAATTGTCATTACGGAAACTGGAGCTGTTTTGGCAGTGACAGAAAGGAATGATGGATATAATTGTTTGTTTTAATAATATAAGTGAGCAATAATACACAAGGAGAGCTTCGATCAGAGTCCCATTATCAATATACTCATAGAATGGCTCTAAGACCATCAGATGATGGAGTCGGAACTAACTGTGGTATAATCATAATTACTGCACAGAGTTATCCAACTTGACTTCGGACGATATCCATGTATACCTGGTGGAGAGGTACATAAGGGCTGTTGAACAGCAAGAATAAAAAAGACCACAATTTCACCACCATCAACATATATACACCCAGAGGAGGCGTGTAGGTTCACGGCGGGTTTGGATGGTAAATGAAATATGTGGTTGGTGTAGCTCAGTGGATAATACCACTACCCACCAAGGAAGCCACCTGCACATGTGGGAGACTGGAGTTCGAATCCCAGTCTGCATGGCTATGCTACATTAATAAGAGTCCTTGGGCAAGACTCCTAACACTGCACTGGCCTACCTGTAATATGGATACCCATGTAAGTTGCTCTGGAAAAGAGCGCCAGCTAAATGCCATAAATGTAAAATGGCTGTATTTATGTATTTGTGTTCTAGGCATGGTGACCTCAGGCTGAGTAACCCCATCTTAGCCACTACGTCACTAAAAACGTGTAGGAAATTAGGTGAAATCCCTCTTCAGTGTAATCAGTGTAATCAGTTTGCATGTTCGAATGGTAACAGGAAGTGGAAATGGTAGATGGTAGTTTATTAAAATGACAAAATTCATCTGTCCAAGAAAGAGGGCCTGTACAGCTGCAAATAGAACAGCTCACTTCACATGACCTGATCAGTTCGTTTAATGTATGAATCAAATCTGTTGCTGAAAGTATGAGGTGCAAATCAACATGGAGTGTATTAATGGATGAAATGTTGAACTTATTTCCCTTACTGATTATTAAATTCAGAGATCTACAGTAGATATCTAATGTATTAAAGCAAAAATAAATGATTTAGACCACTCGAAAAGTGACCCATTAGTAATTATCCACTAGATTTCACAATATTTATCACATTTCTCTGTTCATTTATAGGGATCTTTATTTGGCTAATTACTGTGTGTAATTATGTTTTTTCATTTATTTATTTATAAGCTATTTACAGATCATGTCAGTCATGATTACAGTCATGTTTGTGCTAATTAGGCAACATTAAACTGTCAAAACTGTATAATATGGTCACGAAATATGTTCACTAGTATTGTTTTAGGTTAGTTATTTACTTAATAAACAATATTGTTTTACCATATTTCAGTATCCCAATTTATTAAATCTATAGGTCTGTAAAAATGGATTTTGAAAAATACAATTAATGAGTTGTTCTGCAAAAATACTGAAGATTATTGTTTACTTACAGATTATTTCTACATTAGCTGTAACACAGCTCATCACAGTAATCTGGATCTCGGGGTCGGTCATTGTGGAAGATGGTTCAGTTCATCTCTGAGAAAGGAATGTGACTAGTACACAGTAGTTCACTGTAACATCGTCTAACGCAACAGTCCTGCAGACCCCCACACTTCCTTCTGTCTCAGCACATGAGATTAGTTAGGGAAGTAATGAGTTAATGAGTTGAATCAGATGAGCCAGCTGAGGGCAGGTATCATTAATGTGTAGCGTGCTGGTCCTCAGGACTAGAATCAAGTTCCACTGTGCTAGAGGGCTTCTGGTTAAAGGTTCTGAGGAAATGGACTTTGAAGCTGAGAGCTGCAGTTCTCCCTAATTCCTGTCAAGCAAAACACTGCACTCAGAGTTCCTCCAGAAGTCAGAGCTCTGTCCAAGGCCTGTGTGTCCATGCAGTTCCAAAGCCTGGAGACCTTTTACATTAAACTAAATTATTACTTTCCAAAGAAACACATACCTCTTTAAAGGAGACGGCAAAAACATTCTTTATTTTACTACTAAGGTAAAAAAAAAAACAAGATTTAATCTGAAGCAGTTTTGGAGCATTTTCATGAAATTTCCACATGACCTATCTGCCTTGTTCACAGGGTTGAGAAAAATAAAAAAGGAACAACAGATATATCCGGTGTTTTGGGACAGTTTTGCTGAAAAAGAGCTGAAATTGTCATCACCAAAAACAACATTTGTGACAGAAATGAGTGATAAACAAAACACTGGGCACAGCTAATCAGAGAAGCGCTTCCCTTACTTTAAGATGAACACATTTAGGATTACCAGTGAAAACACCAAATAGGGTAGTATTGAACATCTTTGAGAGAGAGGTGAACACTGAGCTCCACCTTTGCTTCAGATCTGAGGACATCCACAGGTGTTCCTGTCCATCCTTCTTCCACTGTGAGAAGACACCTCAACGCTATGGAGGTCTGAAAGGAGGTGTAGCTGTTCAGGAATCTCCTCACTGAGAAATGGAGATCTAGACCCGCCCAACAAAGAAGCTGCTGGTGTTCTCAAAACAATGGACTGACCACCTGAGAGTGCAGAACCTCAACACCACTGAATGTGTTTGGGGTTATTTGGATCATGAGAAGCAGAAAGTGCTAAACCAACTTCTAAGACGGAACTGGGGAGGCATGTGTGCAGATTTCTATGAGGAACTGAAAGTGGGTCTTCTGAAAAGAGAGGAAGCTGTAAGAAAGTGGACACTGTCCACTCTATTAGACACTCCTACCTTGCTGGTCCACCTTGTATATGTGCAGTTAAGTGCAGTGTTGATCATCCAACATCCTTAAGTCCTTTATCAGTGTTCACAGGACTCTGCCCACAGGATGCTGTCAGCTGGATAGTGTTGGTTGGTGGACGATTCTCAGTCCAGCAGTGACACTGAGGTGTCCAGCAGCACTGTGTCTGATCCACTCACACCGGCACAACACACACTAACACTAACTCAGGGTCACTGCAGTGCTGAGAATGATCCACCACCCACATAATACCTGCTCTGTGGGGGTCCTGTAGGGGTCCTGACCACTGAAGAACAGGGTAACAAAGAACACAGAGAAACAGATGGACTACAGTCTGTAATTGTACACAAGGTGCAGAGTGCTCCTATATGGTCAGTGGAGCGGATAAAATGGGCAGTGAGCGTAGAGGTGGACCTAATGAAGTGCTCAGTGAATGTATAATGATCTATAATCAGTGTATAAATCAATTAGGCTAATTGTTTCAGTATAATGAGATCCAATCCAAACGGCATGGGGCTCATTAAAACCATGTGCACTCTTACAAAGACAGCAAAAGAGACGGAGACCACTGATCTTTCCGTTTTAACATCCTTTTATTTCTTCTAATTAACCTACACATTACAACATCCCCATTAAATGAAAAAAACAAAAAAAAAACAAAAAAAAACACCTTTCTCAAAAATATCTGACCCCCCCTCATTTACTGTAAATAGCAATTATAGCTTCATTTCATTCCCAATGTATCTGTGCCCGCTGGGTACACTGCACTTACTGTACTGGTGAAGGTTTAATTAGCTGATGAACTACATCCCTCATTCCACTTAACATGTGCTGGTTTTGTTCTGAGCCTTTATTTGAATATTGATCACATGGTTCAAAAGGTAGAGATAGAAACAAAAAGGCACTACATTTTAACAAAGCGGATAAAGGAAACGGTGCCTGCTGAAATCCAGAGTGCTTTGTAAGCCAGTGTTAACGCTGTATATTTCAGGTGTAGGCCGATTCTGGTCAAGGTTGAAAATACAGTATTGATCGTTCCTGTGCGTGTTAAAGGAATACTTCCGGTTTTTATCTGATGCATCTGGATCTTACACTCAATCACAACAGAAAAGCATTAAGCGTGTTTACATTTAGTTAATCATCTGGTCATAATCATATTTCTGCTGTTATCTGACTATTATTTAAGTGTTTCTGTAAACAGCATATTCTGATTTCTTAGATCAGATTAAGGCCCAAAATCTGATTAGGAAGTCAGATAAAGAGAGCTGGATTTTAGCTCAGTAATCAGATTTCCTAGTGCATGTATATACACCTTACTCTGATTTCTTTCTGGTTTCTCAATCTGAAGCATCTCATGGGAAATATGCAGGGACCATTTAACCCAGCAACTACAAGGTGGCAACAAAGCACCTGTGGAGCCATGTCGGAACCAATTCCGTGCTCAATGAAATGACAGATATAAATGTTCTTCATCATTTAGATTTCCCGATAAAAAGACTCAATGTCGCAAAATCAAGTTTGAGTTTTTCAGGTCTATTCACACTGATTCGTGTCTGATTTGCACAGATGAAAGCACACAACGGAGCTGCTGAAAAGCTATGAGAGTGAGTAACATCACCGCAATGATCTTTAACTGTGCTTTACTTGCACAGCAACCGAATGGTTCTTAGTCAGTTCAGACAAAAAAGGGACCACTATGGTAAACATCGCATCCATTTATCATGCCCAAAAAATCGTGCTCAGTATGAATAGGCCTTCACTCTGCATTTACATCGTGCTCGATATTGAGAGTTTACTGGCCAGTCTCAAAACAGAAATCGGACTCATGTAGGTTCCCCCATTATCTGATTATTTAAGTTCATCGAAACATGCTGATAGGATCACTGAAAAATCTAACTTTCTGCAACTCTGGAATTATCAAGTTAAGAGGTTTATCAATTCAAAGCATACTTTTAATAGAAGCCGACAAGCATGTGCTTCATCAGCTGCCCTTTGATAATCAAATGTATGATACTGATGCATCAGATTAAGAGGAGTTAAAGGACTACAAAGTATTCCTATAAAGCGCCCAATTCTGTATATGAATAATCAAAATATTTAATTCATCCATCATATGCATAAACGCTATGGTCATTTGGAAATGGTCTAACCTGAGTAAAAAAAAAAAAAAACACATTAAAAAACATCCATAAAATTAGTAAATAATACTCCAATTTTCTGTGTTCACTAAAGGTAAATTAGAACAGGGCCTCACATCACAGTCAATCTAACAGCCCTGCAATACCTATACGGCACACACACCCCTCACCTCACCCCAACTCGAGACACGCTTCAATTCCAGACTCGTCGTACATGTTCAATATGAAAGCACAGTTCCTTTAACATAACTAGTCATACATAATCATAGAGAAGTAGAATTAAACAACACCGAGGCTCAGTACAGTGAAAATGAATTACACCCTTGAAGAAAAGGAATGGCCACGAAAATGAACACTGATAGAAACCATTGACACTCACAAGCACAGCTACCGAGTGTAAAACCAACGGGATTCGGACACAAAGCCCGATGTTCCTCCGGAAAAAGAAACGCGGATAATAAACGTCACAAGAGCAGCGAACGCAACTAGACCATGCACTAGTATAACAGTACACCGGACCTTATTATACTAGTCTGGCTGAAGAACACCTGTCATGATCGGCTTTGAGTGAAAACAGAAGAACACCATGAAATGATTAACCATTAGGTGTGTCAGGCTGCGTTACCCCCCTCTGGACTTGAGGCGATAATCCATGTTCCAGATTTCAGTCCCGGTCGGTTTCCAAAGGCTAATTTAGTCCTAGCCTTAACGTTGTCACTGATTTTGTGATATGGCACATGAGTAAGTGATGCAACTGATGATCTCTCCAAAATTCATTTAAATTTAAATTGTTGCTGTCGTGCCAAAAAAACTCTTATCCAAGTTTATTAGGGATGCACCCATCTGGGAACCTTTTCATGTCAGCACTGTTTACTAAGGCTGTGCTTTCTCCTAACTTAATGGGTGCTGACAAAGTGTATTATGGGACGTGTGAGGCAGTGAGGGATACATCTATGCTGCCTTCAGACTCTGTAGGTGGTGTTTTATACCTGACTGATGGGCTTGCTGCCTTAGAAGACTGTAGGACTGGCAGCGCTTAGTGCGCTTCAGACACAGCCATGTGTGTATATACCCTCATCATCAATAAACAGCTGCACCCAGAATGAATCAACAGACAGGAATGAAATTTGGTGGGTCAGTTTGACATTATAAGACAAGCCCTACACATACAGAAAGAGAGACAACGGATTGTCCGACGTGTGCGGAATGACCCAACAGCCAAGACCGCGGACATTCAGCGAGCAGTGATGCCCTCCGTGTGTCATTCTGCTAGTGGCAGCATACGACTGCCTTTAACCCCACGTCAGTGTCGCCAAAGACTGCAGTGCTGTTGAGCCAGACTGTCATGGAGCGACTCAGAATGGCAGCAGGTCATCTTCAGTCCCACTTTTGTCTTGGTGGAGACGACCAATGAATCTGTGTGTGGAGGCACCGTGGTCAGCGCCAGGATGAACAGTTTGTACCGCATCACCCCACCTCCACCCCTACCACACAATCTGCAGGAACTGTGTGAGAACATTCTGCATGGGATGGACCGTCACAGGGCACCATTAGGAACCTCTACTCCATGCTGAGACGTCTGGCATGTTGCACTAGCAAACATGGCGGCCCAAGCCAATAAATATTGTCCATATCAGTCTAAATGTATCATCAGTTATTGATCCTGGTAACCTTTATCTTCCTTCCCAACAGCACTGCACTCCCACACTCCCTTCTGGGTGCAGCTATTCCTTTGATGTTGTGTGTATATTTAAGCCTGTGTCTGTGAATCGCGATATGGCCCTGTTATTTTTGTGCATCCCTGAACTTTTATTCTTAATAGATCAAAAGGAGCGAAAACAAAACAAACAAAAGCAACCCTCTTCACTCTGAAGCAAGTCAATGCCATGAGATTTTGTCACGGGTAATTCTGGCCATTTCTATTGCACCAATGGTCATCCATTGCCAGTGTCTTCAAATGGTACTGAACTACAGCACTCAGTAAACAGAAAGGAGGTCTGAGAGTTGGAAACGACAGCTACAACAGAGCACACCAAGTCCTTCACTCACTTCAGGTCACCGTGAGCTATCAGCGATTATCACCTGCCCTGCTATTTGAATGGACTTTGTCACACTTAATGGGGACGCATGGGAGCGGTACCTTGCACAAGACACGCTTTTCCTAACACAACAGTTTGTTCATGCACGGTCGGCAAGCAGAATGAAAACACAGCTTATTTAATCCATATCCAAATACTATGGACTACTATTCAGAGTCTGTCTCTCTTCATTGATCCAGATCCTTCAGGATTGTGCAGCTCAGGTTAGCCTCTGCAGGCTGTTTCGCAACGGAGAGATAAAAACTCATTTGGCAACGTTTCACATGGATTGCACTGTTCTCAGATAGAGGTCCCTCGAGTCTTTGTTAAAGGTACACTAAGCAGGTTCCCTCATTGTGCTTGTTAGTCATTTATTGCTGGCTAAGATGAAAGTGACATAGATGGCCACATGGCTTGAGGACAGGAACTACTGACCAGTGGAACCTAGTAGTAATCCTGACAGAGGAAAAGAGAAAAGGCTTTTCCCTGCCTCTCCACGGCAGAGCTGAGCCATTAGGTTGCACCATTCTACACACAGTAAAGCACCGACTGTAAACTTGTGAAACTGAGATGGAAAGATTCTGTATTAATATTAATGAATAGAAATCAATCACATGATATATACATCACTCAAACACTTCCCACTGTGCTATTATAACCAGATTTGGTTAATCTAGTTAACAGTTACATTAATACATTAACTTGTTTTTTGGTTGCCTGATCTCCATTCATGCTTGGGTTCCTAAACTGTATCATTATAGTTTATGTTGTTAATATTATTAATTATAATTATTAATTGTTATTATTATTAATTATTATAAGTAGTAGTAGTGGTACTAAGTTCTCAGGACAACAACGTCATATGCATTTACATAAAAGGCAAACATTTGGGAATGCTGCATGCTAGAGACCGGCTTTCCTCTTTTTACAGAAAGGTAATCCGGCTTTGACCTCCAGTGTCCTTTTGGACACATGGATAAATCCATGATTATGAACCCGACACTGAAGGCCCTTAAAAATAATTACTGTTCTTAGCCTGCCTATTAGCCATCCACTGACACCCTGGGTTGTACCTGTCAACCAATCAGAAGCTCTGTTCCTATTTGGAACACAGATTCTTGACTGATTCAATTGACCAACTAAAGGCCATGGTCCTGACTTTTTGATCAATGACAGACAATGTTCTTCACTTTTTGTCCAACTGCAGGCAGCCTCCCTAACTTACTGACCAATGAGAGGCTGTGTTCCTGACGTCTCGACCATTCAAAGCCTGTGTACCTGACCTGTCAACCAATTAGAGACTGGAAATGAACTGTCGATAATCAGAGGCTGTGTTCCTGACTTATCGAACAGACAGAACACCTTCCAGGCAAAGTAAAAGTCTCTAGGATGCTCTTATATGTAGATAGTCCTTTAAATTTCGCATATGACATTGTGGCTGTCTGGTTACTCGACCTCAACTAAACAAACATTACTCACTGCTGCCCTCTAAAGGTGTTACATCACCTGTCAGTCAAAGCTTCCTATCAGGCCTGGTTAACTTTGTGCCCTCTTAGTTCTCTTTTACTGGTGTGTGTTCACATTACAGGGTTAAATGCACACCTCACTAAATTCTGCTTGTCTGAACGCAACCCCACGATCACTCCATCTAACAAACACTGAGGATAACTGCAGGCAGCTTAAACGAGGAATCGGCTCTAATAACTCCGACTAGCCTAATTAGAATACATGTTGCTCACTCGTACCAGGTGAAATTCACTCCCACGTCTCATGCTCTGAGAGAATAAATCACTTCACTGAGTACCAACGTTCACAAAGCTATACGTTTATAGTACCATGAATGGAAAACACTATTTAGTGTACCTTTAAAGTGAGCCTGAAATTCTTTTTGGCAGTTTTGTGTCATGAGCAGCCTTCAGGAACACACTAACACTGATGACTCGATACAGTAATGAAGTAAAAACTCTAAAAGAAAGCTCAGGATCGTTTCCCACCTTCTTTGTTCCTCACTGAACGTAAGACTCTATGGCACATGGAATGGTTTGGCAGCAAACACAATAACAACGCAGTGTGAGCGGACAGTGACGCGACCGTTCTGGACTCGCCTCCAGGTTACAGGATTTGAAAATGAAACATGCTGGGTTATTGTCCTGCTACGAGATGAAGCCTGGTTGTCCAGGTTGTTTGCTACACGTTGCTTAACTACGCACCAACACTGTTTCTGCCATACCTCCGTTTTCATTTGGCACTGGAATTTAAATTTCATTTCAAATCCGAACCAGCACTAGTCGTGTCACCATCCCACTGATTTTGATCAAACAAACAAAAAGACGACTGGAAATTCTACATGTAGATACAAAACCAAACTGAAAGAGCACCCTTTGAGACACGTGTTCACTACACACACCGGCAACGCCAAAGAAAATCCTTGTTTTTCTGATTTAAAAATCCTAACAGTCACTAGGAATAACGTATTACAAAACAACCGAGTCGGGATGTCCTTGAGATGGGACAGAGGAACTTAACTTTGGCACACAGAAGGTGGCTTTAACGTTGACGGTGAGTGGGATGGCTATGGCGGCGTAGGGATGAGGCTTTTCCTCTCATAGTCCTTTATTAAAGTAGACTCTCTCCACTCCTGGATGACTCGCACGGATCTTTTCCTGAAGCTCGGGCTCCAGGCGGCTCAGGGACATGGAGCTGCGGGCACACAGACAGAGAGATGCATCAAATTACACAGTTCCCACTATAAAGCGATAAAGTGAGCACTTCGCCGCGACAGAGCCCCTTCGTCTAGTATAAGAAGAGCCGTGACCCTCATTAGCCTGTCCAATCTGGGGGATGCAGATTGTTGAAAAAGTGGAACGTGGTTGGTGTAGCTCAGCGGATAACACCACTACCCACCAAGTAGCCATCACCACACGTGGGAGACGGGTTCGAATCCTGGGCTGAGTGACTATGCTGTGCTACACCAATAAGAGTCCTTGGGCAAGACTCCTAACACTACATTGTACTTGTAATATGATTACCCTTGTAAGTCGCTCTGGATAAGAGCGTCAGCTAAATACCTTAAATGTGATATAATGTAATGTAATGGAACTGTAATATAAAGGAATCTCACTGATGCGCTTAACCAATCAGAAGGCAGGCTCCAGTTACCATCACTGACCTCATGTGAATAGCAGGGGTTCCACAGACCCTGTTAGCTAGTCAGCCATCATGCAGTTACATGCACATACTAACAACATGGATGCCTCAGAGAAGACAAGGTGAAGAGCCTGATCGTTTCTGGTTCCATATCTTTGGTTTCCTGAAAGCTAGCAACGTGACCCAGGGTCCTATGAGGTGCTGTCATTTCTCCGCTGATCTACGGCGCTCCAAAGATCAGATGTGGCCTGCTGTTATTTCTGGTTTACTGGAAGACCACAATAACAAGTCGGGTGCTCTTCTTCTTTATTCCACTCTAAATTTCTCAAGACCATCCAGGTCTCAGACACAGGGGGGCGTCTCAGCAAAGAAGCCCAACTCGATACAACTTTGTGAGATTCTGGGGTCCTGATCTCTGGTTCCTAGGAGTGCTAGCAATGCAATTCAAGGCTCGTTAGAAGGGTACTCTAAGATCTACTGACCTGTGGAGGTTGGGTTCTTTGTGGATTTCGCTTGCAGCAAAGTATTCCCAAAGTATGTTGTCTTTTAACGTAAGGACCTCACTGACCTTCGTTAAGAGTCTTAGATGGAATGAACTGAACCAGCTCTAGTTAGAAGGAGAACGTAACCCGACTGCTGAGGTTACCAGAGTTTGAAAGTTCAGTTATTCAAAGTTTCCTCACCTCTTCTGTGGGAACAGTGCACAGCACAGCGGAGTGGCGAACACCAAGCTATGCAGGGAAAAAACGCAGAGACGGTCACAAGCAGTTCTTGCCGAAAGGCTTTTAGACACACTGTAAATGGCCATTTATTACACCACCCATCTATCTTTGGCTACTCACCAAAATCCCACCAAGCCGACCTGAATGGGTGCACTCATCCATGGGAACCTCTGAAAAGATGAGAAAAGAAATCAACCCGGCAACCACGGCAGCGCTTCTGTGGGGCCATTGTGAGCTTTAATGTACGCACTGGGATGTAAAAACACTGAGGGCCTTACTGAGCATGCTCGGTTCAAACTGTTCAACTACCGGATTAGACACAGGCATGCAAAACGAAAACCAGGAAGAAGAAAATACCTTAAGGAACGCTTTCTTCTCCAATGAGTTCATTAAAAACGGTGGAATAGCTAAGAGGAAAGGAACAAAGACGTTACACATGACATCACACTGCTCCACCCTTACAAACATCCAGAAACCCAGGCGTGTTACAGCAGGGAACACCACCTACCTGTGCGGTGTGCGGTGTCTGACTGGTGTCTGACTACAGATCATATGCATTTTAGTGTTTCCTGTTTTTATATGCTGCTATGTGTGATAGTTATTAGTGATGGTCAATCTGTCCATCTGTCTGTCTATCCACATGTCCATCTATCAAATTATCCACCTCTGTATTTCATGTATGATTGTCTATCCATCTATCCATCCATCCATCTATCTGTTTATCCACATGTTCATCTATCCAATTATCTAGCTCATGTCTATCTGTCCGTCTACCTCTGTCCATCTGTCCATCTGTCTGTTTACCTACCTCTGTCCATCTATCCAATTGTCTATCTGTCTACCTCTGTCCATCTGTCTGTCTGTCTACCTCTGTCCATCTGTCCAACTGTCTGTCTGTCTACCTCTGTCCGTCTGTCCATCTGTCTGTCTGTCTGTCTACCTCTGTCCATCTATCCAACTGTCTGTCTGTCTACCTCTGTCCATCTATCCAACTGTCTGTCTGTCTACCTCTGTCCATCTGTCTACCTCTGTCCATCTATCCAACTGTCTGTCTGTCTACCTCTGTCCATCTGTCCATCTATCCAACTGTCTGTCTGTCTACCTCTGTCCATCTATCCAACTGTCTGTCTGTCTACCTCTGTCCATCTGTCTGTCTGTCTACCTCTGTCCATCTGTCCAACTGTCTGTCTGTCTACCTCTGTCCAACTGTCTGTCTGTCTGTCTACCTCTGTCCATCTATCCAACTGTCTGTCTGTCTGTCTACCTATCTGTCCATCTACACATCTGTCTGTTTACCTACCTATCTGTCCATCTGTGAGTCCATCTATTAAATTATCCACACGTCTACCTCATGTCTTTCTGTCTACCTATCTATCTGTCCATCTATACATCTGTCTTCGTACCTAGCTATACATCTGTACGTCCATCTATAAAATTATTCACCCGTCTATCTCATGTATGACTGTCTATCCATCCATTTATCCATTCATCTGTCTGTCCATCCATCTGTCTATCCACATGTCCATCTATCCTTCTGTCCATCCATCTATCCACCTGTACGTCCATCTATCAAATTATCCACCCGTCTATCTCTTCCATCCAGCCATCCGTATGTCCATCCATCTGTCTCTCTGTCCATCTTTCTTTTAATACATTTTTCCACCCATTTATTATCCATCTATAAATCTACCCAGCCATCCACCCAACCATCTTACCACCATCCTTATCTACCCATCTATAAACTGACTGACCAGCATCTATCCCCATCTATTCATTGATCTTCATCCATCACCTGTTCATCCAACCATTGCAGCCTCTCCATCCATCTCTCTCTCTCTCTTTATTCATCACTACATGTGTCTATCCTCTTATCCATCACGGCACCTTTCCATCTAAATGTCAACCAAGATATTGATCCATCTCTCTAATTATTTATCCGCCATACAGCCAACTGTCCATCCTTCACTCCATTGAAGTTCAGCACCCAGGATACATAACTTTTCTCTAAAGGAATGAAATACTGACCCATTCCAGGAGAGGCCATGAGGATTCTGGAGATGACCACTTGTGAGATTGCCTGTTGTGCTGCGTTTGTTGACTCTCCTAACCGATTATCATTCTCATCTGTTACTGGAATGCCATGCTTCAGCTCCCTGTGAGTGGGGCACAAAGTCCATCATCTTAACAGACTAGATATACGACGTCAATAATTAAAGCAGAGCAAAGCAACAGCGCTTCGAATTCTCGGCTTGAAAGTTGAAAGTCTACACATTGTACCTTTGCCTCATCAGTGGAATATTGATACAGTTAGCAGCAGCTACAGCAGCGAACGGCACAAAGCGTCCTACAAGCGGGGAGACGTGCTGGGAAAAGAAACAACATTCTGTCAAATTATGGAGAAAACCATGAACGGCTGTAATTATCCGTGCTGCCTGGGAGAGTGGGCTGGGTTTAAATAAGCCAGGGTATTTTTACACCAAAGTGTGATGTGCACAGCGTTAAATAACTTGAGCTAAACTTACCAGACAAAAAAAAATAGTCACACTGCGTGTTTACAGTGGTAGTAACTTCAGGCTCCTGCAGATGAAGGGACTATAAATACCTGCAGGGTGTGAGTGACAGTATTCATAGACTGAGAAGAGGAGCTACAGTGCAGTCAGTGTCTCGTTCCATGTGTGGTAAATGTCTCCAGAGCAGATGTTAATGACTGGCTAAAAGGAGCGACTGCATGTGGGTGTGGCCAGAGACCATAGTGTGAAGGAAGTAGCTGAATCTGCAGGTGTATGGAAGCGTACGGTCAAACAGCAGTGTATAAAATCCCAGTCTACAGGGAATTCTCCTGGGAATCGTTCCAGGGAAGGCATCCACCAAATCTGAGACAACTGAGAGTGGCTGAACATTGATGTGGCTACATCCAGATACGTGTCCAGTCCATGGCATATCTAATCCCAGCTGTTGTTGGTGCTTGTGGAGGTGTTACCTGCTGTTAGGTTGTTTCATACTACCTTAAACATGCAGGATGACTCATTCTTATCTGGTGAGCTATTTCACTGTACATATTAAAAACTGGCTTCTTTAAAAGTACAGAGTGGTGGGTGGGTGGTGAGTGAAATGAAGAAATGCACAGATAAATATCCGTGAGTTGGTTATGACAGAGATTTGGTCTAAACCAATATATCACAACACTGACGACCCTCAATAGAGGATGGCATTCTGACCAACCCTGTGTGTAATTATGAACCTTTTTGCAAAGTTACAAAAGTGTCTCATGAACGCTGCACGGACACTATCATTTACATTGCACTCCCTCTACTGCATCCTCGCACCTTCTGTACTGTTAATGCACTTTATTCATCACCAAGCCTACTGTATACTCATGTTTACATACTGTATACTCGTGTTTACATAATGTACGCCCATGTTTACATACTGTATACTCGTGTTTACATACTGTACACCCATGTTTACATACTGTATACTCATGTTTACATACTGTACACTCGTGTTAACATACTGTATACTCATGTTTACATACTGTACACTCGTGTTTACATACTGTACACTCGTGTTTACACACTGTATACTCATGTTTCCATACTGTATACTCATGTTTACATACTGTACACCCATGTTTACATACTGTATACTCGTTTACATACTGTACACTCATGTTTACATACTGTATACTCATGTTTACATACTGTACACTCGTGTTTACATACTGTACACCCATGTTTACATACTGTACACTCATGTTTACATACTGTACACTCATGTTTACATACTGTACACCCGTGTTTACATACTGTACACTCATGTTTACATACTGTACACTCATGTTTACAGACTTTATACTCATGTTTACATACTGTACACTCATGTTTACATACTGTATACTCATGTTTACATACTGTATACTCATGTTTACATACTGTTCTCATATTATCTCTATCTCAGATGTTATTTTCATTGTGTACCTACGGTGTACTTGCACTACTCTTACAGCTGAAACATTCATTTGTAAATGCTGCTCTTATACATTCATATATATGTATATAGATATGCTTATATATGTATATATTTATTATTTCGGCTCTTTATGTAAATAATACTGTACTTGCACTTCTGGTTAGATGCTAACTGCATTTCATTGGCTCTGTACCTGTACTCTGCACAATGACAATAAAGTTGAATCTAATCTAATCTTATGTCAAGCATTATACAACCTTCCAAATGCTTTAAAGATCTTCTTGAATGCACTTATAAAGCATTATAGATACGTGAAACCTAGAACCTAGTGTTACCCAGTTTAAAATCCAAAATAAAACCTGTCTGGTTAAAGTCTAGAGCACGGTGTGAGGTTTTCTTTGACGTTAAGGCTGAATGGGCTCATTAAGACTCTTAATATCAACACGGTTCAGCTCTAGTTTGTGTATATAAACCCCGCTGGAATGCTGGGAGTGAAGAAAGCGTGTGTGGGGGAGATGTTACCTTTGCTAGAGCGTTGAGTCCTAAAGCCGTGGCGACTGCTCCTGTCGTGGCAGATACGTACGCTGTGCAGAGCTGACTGAACACGAAACCAGTGTACTGTTATTTTTAACGCACTGTGGAGTTACTTTAAACAACATTAAGTGACGAACTGTAACGCAAACGATTTACTGAAACATCCACTCACTTCACTGTGATGGGAGCATCTCCACTGCGGTTGGTGTAATTGACTATTGCATTGAAGGACTGATTGATCCACTGCCAGAACAGCACCGCAGGGGTCGTCCTGGTGGTTCAGAAAAAACGCTGGATCGTTAGAGGCACTAATACCACACACAGATGCTGTTATAGTTTACTTACTACACACGGCATATGTACTGGAAAGCCACTCTGAACGGCCTGTTCTGTAAACTGTCTGCTTCTAAACTGTGTTTTTAGCTTAAGTGAACCGATTTCCAGATGGAAGGATCAAAGATGTACCCAAAAATAATCGTTTCCTGATACCCCAGCTGTTAGTTTTGTTGTTATTTCTTGTTAGACTGTCACACGCTTTAATAACAATATCATATTTTAATAATAAAAATAAATAATAAAATAAAAGATAATTCTGTTCTTATCAAAATACTAAAAATCATTTACATTCTGTAAATTAATACAATCATAATACACAAATTACAATTTATGCTACACTTACTGATTTATTTATAAATTAACAAATATATATCATAATTAATTATTAAAATATATGCATACTTCATCAATTAAATGTTCAGGGGTCCACTGTGTGTGTGTGTGTGTGTGTGGACATGCTCCTGCACATCTGTTTACTGGAAGGAAGCGTTCTGCTGAAGTCTCTGCTGGACCTGTAGAAGCTCTTGCTGCTCACCTGTAGAAGGTCATCATGCAGCCGGTGATGGTCATGTTCATTGGGACCTGAGCGGACATGCGGCCGATCACCAGCATCTTCTCACCCGTGTCCGGATGAAACGCAGAGTCAAAAATATACTTCGCCCTCCAGAGCTCATCTTCCGTCAGGCCAGGGCTCACCACTCCCTGTCTACGGAGGAAACATATGAACGAGTGACTTAATAAATAAATGTTCAGACCTGGCATTAATATAAAACATGCTGTAGTGGTCATGCAACGTTTACACAACACTATTTAATAAAACATAATACTACTAATAATACTACACAATAATACTGCTAATAATACTAATAATAACATAATACTACTAATAATACAACATAATACTACTAATAACACAACATAATACTACTAATACAACACAATACTACTAATAATACTACACAATACTACTAATAATACAACACAATACTACTAATAACATAATACTACTAATAATACAACATAATACTACTAATAATACTACACAATAATACTGCTGATAAAACTAATAATAACATAATACTACTAATAATACAACATAATACTACTAATAACATAATACTACTAATAATACAACACAATACTACTAATAATACAACACAATACTACTAATAATACAACACAATACTACTAATAATACAACATAATATTAATAATACAACACAATACTACTAATAATACTACATAATACTAATAATACAACACAATACTACTAATAATACAACACAATACTACTAATAATACAACACAATACTAATAATAATCCTACATAATACTACTAATACGACACAATACTACTATATATATATATATATATATATATATATATATATATATATATATATATATATATATATATATATATATATATATACACTACAATAACATAAAAATGCACATATATGTAATAATACTTAATATAATAAAATAATGTGCCTATTTTTTTACCATTATACATTTTTGTCTATACTGTCCATATTCCTCTACAGCTGCTCTACTAGTTTCCTTTCAAAGAAAGATGCTATATAAATTAATTCATTTATATTACATAAATACACTAATGCATACGTTTCAGGCGTGTAGACAGCTGTCCATTACGTTTCAACACAACGTAATGGACAGCTGATGTGCTTTAAACATACAATATACTGTGTAATAATACGTGTATGATATATAATGATGTGTAGTAAAACTGTCCTCTCTTTGTTGAACTAATGATGCTGCACATGATCGATTATACAGCCTATAGCAGCCTGTACCATGTTACCTACACACACTGTCACTGCCTGGATTTAGCTAAGCAAATAGGTAGTAGCCTCCCATTGCATAATTACTGCATGGGGAAAGACACATCCTGTGGTCGTGGAAAAGATGTTGATCAGTTTCAGAAGGGTCAAATTATTATCCTGCATCAATCAGAGAAAACGTCTAAGGTGATGCTGAAACTACTCAGGTTAGGAACTCTACAGCGCACTATTAAACAGTGGAAGGATGATGGGGAAGCATCATCAGGAAGGCATGTGGTAAAAATCTAATCATAGAAAACCAGGAGCAGAACTCAGGGATATGCTTAATAGTGAGAGTAAGAACCTTTCCACACACACAATGTGAAGGGAACTCAAGGGTTTGGGACTGAACGGATGTGTAGCTTTAGGAAAACCACTCGTCAGTGAGGCTAACCAGCAAAAACGGCTAGGGAGGAAAAAATTCCTAGGGAGGATAAAGATTGGACTCTGGAGCAATGGAAGAAGGTCATGTGGTCTGATGAGTCCAGATTTACCCCGCTCCAGAGTGATGGGCGCATCAGGGTAAGAAGAGAGGCGGCTGAAGTGATGCACCCAGCATGCCTAGTGCCCACCGTACATGCCTGTGGGGGCAGTGCTATGATCTTTTCTTTTTTCTCTTGTTTGATGGCACGGGCATATTCCAAGATGACAAGGCCAGGATTCATCATGGATACAGAGATTAAGGTTAGGGTACAGCTTGGCTTTAGCTGTAGTGTTCATTTGGTACAGTAATACAAAGATCAATAGAACTCTATGGAACTCAGCAGGTAACACCACTACCTGCCAGGGAACCACTACCACATGCAGGAGACTGGGGTTCGAATCCCGGTCTGGGTGACTAGGCTGTGCTACACCAATAAGAGTCCTTGGGCAAGACTCCTAACACTACACTGGCCTCCCTGTAATACGATTAACCCTGTAAGTCTCTCTGGATAAGAGCGTCAGCTAAATACTGTAAATGTAATGTAAATCTGTAGCAGCTCGGTTCTGCTCTTTACTCAGTCTGGAGCTCCGCTTGGCTCGAATGTTGAAAACTGAATAGGAGCTGGGAGGCGTTAGCGAGCTCCTGTGTGACTCGCAGTGGAGAAGTAATGCGTTAAAGTGTGCATTAGCCTAGCGCTTTGGTGCTAGCCCTGGAGCTAAAGAGTACACGTTCCACTGTGGTCTCCGTCCACATCCGGGAGCTAGAAAAGGCCAACGGCTTCATTAACACATCGGTGTTTGGTATAAATTTTTCACTTTTCACTTATTTTCATTCAAAACATTTTGGTTGCCAAATATTCCCTGCATCTTTACTGAAAATTGACCTTAGCAGAAGGTAAATATTTGACTTAGATTAATTTTTACCAATATGCTGAATCATACCAAGATCTAGTCTAGTTGAACTGAGGTGAAATCAGAAATTTCATGGTGCATAAAACGAATGTGGTTTAATCTACACACGGCCAGAGATTCCCACCCTCAACGCTCCAGCCAGTCAGTGTCCTGCAGAGGTACCTGTAATCCTGAATGATCCTGTGCGCTTTCTCCAGCTGTTCGTTGGACAGGAGGATGTTGCGGGGGTCTGTGACGGTAAAGAAGTGTTTGGCTCGCCCTATGAAGGTTCCCTGATCCCAGCGAGGCTCTTTGATGTTTATGGAGGTGGAGAGCTCGGCTGCCATGGTGTCTAAAGCAGGACAAAAACAGGAGAGAGGGAGAGAGAGAGAGAGAGGGAGAGAGAGAGAGAAAGGGAGAGAGAGAGAGAGAGAGAGAGAGAGAGAGAGAGAGAGAGAGAGAGAGAGAGAGAGAGAGAGAGATAGAAGAGAGAGAGAGAGAGAGAGAGAGAGAGAGAGAGAGAGAGAGACAGAGACAGAGGGAGAGAGAGAGAGAAAGGGAGAGAGAGAGAGAGAGAGAGAGAGAGAGATAGAAGAGAGAGAGAGAGAAAGGGAGATAGGAGAGAGAGAGAGAAAGGGAGAGAGAGAGAGAGAGAGAGAGAGAGAGAGAGAGAGAGAGAGAGAGAGAAAGAGGGAGAGAAAGAGAAAGAAAGAGAGAGAGAGAAAGGGAGATAGAAGAGAGAGAGAGAGAGAAAGGGAGATAGAAGAGAGAGAGAGATAGAAGAGAGAGAGAGAGAGAGAGAGAGACAGAGAGAGAGAGAGAGAGAGAGAGAGAGAGAAAGGGAGATAGAAGAGAGAGAGAGTTCAGTTAGAACTCAGAGGGGCTCCAACACACGTTCCAAAAGTCATGTGGAATCAAAAGCCTTGGGGTCAGAATGTTAACGAGCCTCGCATGGCCTGGCTTATAATTCAGCCTCGTCAGAGTGGTCTTATGACGACTGCCTCTTCTGATGACCACACCACCCATCCGTGTCCTAAACTAACACTGGGCACAAAGTACACCACCGTGGCTTTTTCCCCTCCTACAGAACAATGCTTCACACGAACCTCTTCCCCCGGATTAGCTGCTGCTGAATCAGCACCAAGTTGCTATGGAAACAGCTGACCAGCCAACCCGGCGCGAGTCCGAGTTCACCTCCTCCGAAGCGCACGGCAGGAGCGCCAGCCGGCTTGATTTCCAACCAGGCCGTGTTCTCTCACGTGAACAGCTGCTCAGCTGCAGCGAGACGCAGGCAATAGGCCAAGAATGCCATAGTACTGAACGAGGACTGCCGTCAATGGGAGCAGGGGGGCCATGTGAAACCCCCCGGCGTACGGCGGTCTGGTCTGCTTTTAAATGGCCTATAGAATTCAAAGCAAACATGACCACCTGAATTACTGAGGGTCCAGACCAACCTGAAGCTACAGGCAGAGCGATATTAACTACAGACAAAACACAGTATTAAATATACAGTACCGGTCAAAAGTTTAGGGACAGCTACTTCCTCATAATTAGAATAAAAGTGAAGACACCAAACTACAAAACAGCACTCATGGAATTATACAGTCCACCTTAAACACCTCCACAATGGAGCTTTACAGGAGGAGCTATTTTGTAACTGAATATGATGTCATATCATCAAAAGAATGGCTGCACAAATAGCTGCACCCAGAAGGAATCAACCGACAGGAATGAAACTTGGTGGGAGGTTTGACATCGTGCGACATGCAACGCTCGGCCACGCATCCTGTTAGTGCCAGCACCATTGGCAGACAACGGGGTGACACAGGACTACATGCACGCAGGCCGTTAGGATGACTGCCCTTAATAACACCTTCCATCTTTACCAAAGTCTGCAATGCTGTCATGCCAGAATAGCAACGGATCTCCTTCAGTGACAAGTCCCGCGTTTGTCCTGGTGAAGACGACCAACCAACCGTGTTCAGCGCCAAGACAAAGAGGTTGTTGTCATGTGTCACACTTCCAGAAGGCCTGGTGTCACTCCACCTCCAATTCAAGCTGCATGGGAGGGAGTTTCCAACTCTATGCTGAGCCGTCTGGTATGTTGTGTTGGCAAACATGGCCGCCCGTGGAGCTAGGTTTCAGAGGAGCTTCAGCTAATTCCAGAACTGAGTTATATGGCTCAGTCAACTAGACATCAGACAGACAAAGTGTGTTTAGGCCGCCCACTAAGCTGTCAGGCTCTAACAGGGAGAGAGCAATCATTTGAGCACTGCCCGACACCAATGCATGATTATGGCACCCAAGTCTTAAATAAATATTATAGGGACAAACGATTAATTAAATCGATTAAATGATCAATCAATGGCCAATGATTAATTGGCAGCTGATTAAAGACTTGATTAACTGATGATGTCATTTCCTTCATTCCAATAAAGACCTGCGATGGCGTGTAGACAGACAGCCGACTACTCAAAGCACATATTAGCACATGTTAACTCAGGTTGATTAAAGTTTATTGCTGCTACTAAGTGCATCCTCTGCATTGCACAGTCTCAACAGTTTCCAGCTGGGGCCCCTTTAAAGTCAACACCATATGTGTTCACCCATTCGTCCGCCCCTCACAGACCTCATCTAACACCTTTCACTTGAGGTAATAAAGTCACTGAACAGCCCCTAAGATGGATCCTCCCGAGGCCAAATGGACCAATACTGAAACGGGGGGCTAGCCAGACCATGTCTGACATTCAGGCCCAGTGGCCAAGCTTGGTTTTGGTGATTTCGGTTTGGGATTGTGATGTAATGTTACAACGCTGACGGACACCCTCACTGCTGCCCTTTAGCGTCATACTGTCTCCCAAGGCACCAGAAGGTTTGATAATACCCAGGTTGGTTCTACTCAATGAGCCTTTAGACCGATTTTGACTGATCATAGGAGCCTTTAAGTCACTGAACAAATGTGCATGTTTGTATTGATGTTTAATGAATATGCATAATGGAGTCTTACATCATATATACAGTGGGGTGCGAAAGTTTGGGCAGCCTTGTTAATTTTCCTGATGTAACTTTATAAAGTATTGATTGTTTGGATAAAAACATTTCGTTAAATATATCATATAGGGGACAAACACAGTGATATTTGAGCAGTGAAATGAAGTTTATATGATTTACAGAAAGTGTGCAATAATTGTCTAAACAAAAGTAGGCAGGTGCATAAATTTGGGCACCAAAAAAAAAACCCTTTAGTAGATCCTCCTTTCACAGACATAACAGCCTCTAAACGCTTCCTATAGCTTCTCATGAGAGTCTGGATTGTGGCTGAAGGTATTTTAGACCATTCTTCTTTACAAAACATCTCTAGTTCATTCAGGTTTGATGGTGTCCGAGCATGGACAGCTCTCTTTAAGTGACACCACAGATTTTCAATAATATTCAGGTCTGGGGACTGAGATGGCCATTCCAGAACGTTGTACTTGTTCCTCTGCATGAATGCATTAGTAGATTTTGAGCAGTGTTTAGGGTCGTTGTCTTGTTGGAAGATCCAGCCCCGGCGCAGCTTCAGCTTTGTCACTGATTCTTGGACATTGGTCTCCAGAATCTGCTGATATTGATTGGAATCCATGCGTCCCTCAACTTTAACAAGATTCCCAGTCCCTGTACTGGCCACACAGCCCCACAGCATGATCCCCACCAAATTTTACTGTAGGTAGCAGGTGTTTTTTCTTGGAGTGCTGTGTTCTTTTTTGCTTCCATGCATGGCCCTCGTTATGCCCAAAAATACACAGCCCCACCAAAATGAAGCTTTGTCCAAATGTGCTTTAGCATACCTCAAGCGGCTCTGTTTGTGATGTGGGCGGAGAAAAGGCTTCCTCTGCATCACTCTACCATACAGCATCTCCTTGTGTAAAGTGCGCCGAATAGTTGAACGATGCACAGTGACTCCATCAGCAGCTAGATCATGTTGTAGGTCTTTGGTGCTGGTCTGTGGGTTGACTCTGACTGTTCTCAACATCCTTCGCTTCTGTTTATTCGAGATTTTTCTTGGTCTGCCACTTCGAGCCTTGACTTGAACTGTGCCTGTGGTCTTCCATTTTCACACAATGTTTCTCACAGTGGAGACTGAAAGCTGAAATCTCTGAGACAGCTTTCTGTATCCTTCCCCTAAACCAGGTCATTTGAAAGTTGTTTTGAGACTCCCATGCTGCGACTCTTCAGAGAAGATGCAAAGAGGAGAAAAACTTACAATTGCCCCCCTTAAATACCCTTTCTCATAATTGGAGTCACCTGTGTATGGAGGTCAAGGGTCACTGAACTTACCAAACCAAATTTGAGTTCTAATAATTAGTTCTAAAGGTTTTGAAATCAATAAAATGACAACAGTGCCCAAATTTATGCACCTGCCAACTTTTGTTTAACCAATTATTGCACACTTTCTGTAAATCATATAAACTTCATTTCACTTCTCAAATATCACTGTGTTTGTCCCCTATATGATATATTTAACGCAATTTTTTATCCAAATAATCAATGCTTTATAAAGGTAAATCAGGAAAATTAACAAGGCTGCCCAAACTTTCGCACCCCACTATATATATATATATATACACACACACACACACATATGTTTGTACAGGTGTTCACCCTGTAGACCCCTGTGGTGGGAGGAGGGGTGACACATAATATTATTGGTCAATGCTATTTTTAACTGCCTGCACAGTGACGTAAACAAAGCTCAACACGTCATTACATTACAACACAAAACTAAGAATTACGTCTTATCCACGATATGATAAACACACTAACAGAGTAACAGCTTCATAGACGACTCTAGACTCTCATAGAGCTGCCGACTTGCTGATCACATGATATCCAGAACGGCTCCTTTGTGCCGCTAAAATTTCTGACAAATTAAATTTCCCTTTCTGCTGCTGCTAGTACATCTGGCACCAAAATGGAGAAACCCAACTTCAGAGGCTTTTAGACTATTCTAGGTGAAGTTAAACCTGAACAGTGTCGAGCTACGCACAGACTGAAATGACCCCAACGTGGATTCTGTCAGTTATCAAACACGGGTGCCGAATTTCACGTTTCAGTGTCAGGCAGTACTGATATGTGTACCTCTGGAGACTGAACATTAGTACTCAGACCAGATGACATTCTTCCAGTGCCAAGACAGCACAGCTTATCCTGTGTCAGGGCTATTCTTAGTGATATGCCCACATGCAAAACTGCTCAGTCTCTTTGAGGTGAGGTAAGTTGGCTTACATTGACATTAAAGCCCAAAACGTTCTTTTCAAACTATCACAGAAAAAAACATTCATTTAAAACATCCAGCAATGCCGAACTTTCTTATCCTCTACAGACTCTACATTCTCTGTTATCTGCTGACATTATACAAGCTTTTCCTACTAGCATTTCTGGATACTGGTATTGGCATGTAGTCACTGCGTCCCCAAAATACAAGTATCTCCAAAATTGTAACTTTACCAGAGAGGTCAAAAACCTCATTCGACTTTAATGTAAGTCAATGGAACCAGACTTGTAACCCAGCAGTTTTAGGCCATTTCTGGGGGTCCGTTCACCATGAAACATTTACACAGTGTAAACAGCAGCTGCTGTGATCAAATGATGCATAAAAGACAAAATCAACAAAAATAGAGATACATGTTTTTCACTGGACAGTGACGGCATGACATGGATTAATCTAAATTAGCCATGCTCAAAATTGGCAGCGTTACTGGTTAAAAACATACCAACTTTACTGAGTCGCATGGGATAAACCCCATAATAATCTGTAATAAGCATCATATACTATCCGTTTCAGTGTAGTGTCAGTATAGCCGTAGCTACATGTTAGAGCCGAGCAAAGTTTTAGCTTTTCTCTGGTATATCAATCATGTTCAGATTAAACATTTAGCCTACTTCATAGAAAATACCAACCTGTGTGTGTGTGTATATATATGTGTATATCGTCGCTGTCCAATGAAAAACATGTATCTCCATTTTTTCTATTTTTACTTTTACACATCATTTGAACACACCAGCTGCTGTTTACACTGTGTGAGAATCTCATGACGAATGGACCAACAGAAATGGCCCAAAATGGCTTGGAAAGACGTCTGGTTCCATTGACTTCCTTTAAAATGAAATGAGGTTTTGAACCTCTCCTGTAAAGCTGCCATTTTGGAGATACATGTTTTTCTTTGGACAGTGACGATATATATACATATATATGTAGTGTATCACCATACTGCCTAATAATACTGAGGTATGATTTTTGGTCCATATCAGCCAACCCTCCTACAAGTCAACTACTACTTCACAAACAGAATGCAGCTTCTCAAGTTTTTGTATACGTCCCCTTTCATATGTGGTTCTGCTTTAGCATACATCTCAGCACATCGACCTCAATCATCTGCTTTGGCCGAATCTTTTTTGTGTCGTGCCTTGTTCATTATGGCCTATGGCCTAACAGATGCAGCAGAAACCTCAAAAAGGCCCATATACATATATTTTTCATTAAATCTCTCCCTCATATCGAAAACTGTCAGTGGTGGGGATAGAGAGGATCTGAAGAATCTCTAAAAGCTTCCTCACAAACAGTTACTACACGAAATGGGTGAGGATCCACAGAGTGACACCTCACATTACTGTCTTATGGTAGTTGTGTGATGCGGTTTTGTTCGTAAACATATTGTTATCCATTTATTTGAGTCCATCCAGGGTGGAGTTATGCACAAACAGTGCTCCTAATTAAAACAGTCTAAAAGGAACTGTCCACTGTTTAACCAGCATCAGCATCAATGTCTCACAAAATAACTCAGAAGACTCGTGTAGGTTGACTGGTGGTTTTGGGTCAGTAAAGTAAAATAGATAGTTTGGATACATGTGTGTTGCAGACATTGGGAGCCCTGGTTCCCATCACCACACCTGGAAAGAAATCAGTTCTACAGATTACACACACATACACGCATACACACACACGCATACACACATACACACACACACACACACACACATACATGCAACCACACATATGCATACGCATACACACACACATACATACATGCAACCACACACAAATACATGCAACCACACACAAATACATGCAACCACACACACATACACGCATACACACACACGCATACACGCATACACACACACGCATACACATACAAACATACACACACAGATACATGCAACCACACATACACATATGCATACGCATACACACACACACACACACACACATGCAACCACACACAAATACATGCAACCACACATATGCATACGCATACACACACACATATATGCAACCACACACAAATACATGCAACCACACATACACATATGCATACACACACACATGCAACCACACACAAATACATGCAACCACACATATGCATACGCATACACACACACACATACATACATGCAACCACACACACAATACCTACAACCACACACAAATACATGCAACCACACATACACATATGCATACACACACACACATGCAACCACACACAAATACATGCAACCACACATATGCATACGCATACACACACAGATACATGCAACCACACATACACATATGCATACGCATACACACACACACACACACACACACACACACAAATACATGCAACCACACATACACATACACATATATACATGCATATGCATATGCATACACACATACAGGCACACACACACACCAACATACATACATACATGATACACATGTATGTATATAGGTATATGTCAGTGTGATTAATCTGGGGAGCTACATTCCAGAAACAGCAGACAGTAAAGCAGGTCTCCAGTTGTTTCCTGTGGGATGGGCCCTTTAACTAGTCCTCACATGCAAAACAGAGGCTTTGAGTCAGGCTTGTGCAACAGCCTGCTGATATTTCTCATGAGCAACTGCACCAAAGATGGCTGCAGGAGCTGAAGCTGCACTGCATGAAGACCTACAGCAGGCTGCCTCCTCCAGCTGCGGATCAGACCTGAGTTGGGATTGTTGCTGATTTGTGATTTTCATTATGGTCTATCTGTGTTCTATGCATATTCATTAAAGCACAGCAGCATGTCGTCACCGAAGCCTCTGGATGGATGGAGCAATGGCCTCGGTGTGGTTACCCCTCTCTCTCTAAGGCCTACATGAACTTTGATCAGAGGATGTCCTCGCGCTTATCCACGGCAGCGCGCGCGCTCGCTCGCTCACTCACTACAGTATCGATTCACCGGAGCTAATTATGTCTCGCGGCCGCAGCTCTCGCGCCGGAGTGTGCTCTATTACCGGCACGTTCAAAATGAATGATATTGACATTAATAATGCAGGAACATCAGAATCAGTCGTCTCGGGCGCATGCAATCCGTGCTCGGTAATTGCATCATTCCTCTTGCACCGTGCGAGTGGAGGAGGAGGTTGGCCCCAAACCAGTCAGTACTGGTTACACGGAGACCCAGCATCTGAATGGACAACGCATCGCCCTCCGTTCCTGCTCGCAACATGTGTCAGCCAGACCGGACAGACGCTGCAGATTGCATCAGCCTGCAGAAGCACCAGGCGCCCATCATAATTATTACTGTTATTAATTATTAGAGATGAAATAAAAACCCTCCCAGCCCAGCTGTGCAGCCACCGCACTGCCACATCGCACCGCCGCTGGATGGCAACCCGGAGCCGCCGCTGCGGTGCAGGTCATGAAACGGCTGCACGTCTCGCCACCTCATGAGAGAGAAGCTGGGTATCCCGCACAATCAGAACCAGAACCGAGCGCTTACTTACAGTAGGAGTCCCGTCCAGCCAGTCCCAATCACAGCAATGCCACTGACTCCAGCTGCTCCTCAGCTCATTAATATTCAAGCGCGGAAGGGGGAAGCACCACTTTTCAAAATAAGAGTTTCGAGGGCGCTTTAAAAAACAAATTAGCCTCCAGCTACAAGCAGGGGTTCCTGTGGAAAACCGCTCCTGACCCTTAAAATGATGTTTAGATGCTGGATTACATTGTTATTAAATTCATTTTCATGCTAATATTTCGATTACTGTGATAGCCTAAATCACTATTTCGAGATAATATCTTATTTTGAGATAGCATCTCATTATTTTGCTTTGCTAAGTCACTAGTTTGAGATAGCATCTCATTATTTTGCTTTGCTAGGTCACTAGTTTGAGATAGCATCTCATTATTTTGCTTTGCTAGGTCACTAGTTTGAGATAGCATCTCATTATTTTGCTTTGCTAGGTCACTAGTTTGAGATAGCATCTCATTGTTTTGCTTTGCTAGGTCACTAGTTTGAGATAGCATCTCATTGTTTTGCTTTGCTAGGTCACTAGTTTGAGATAGCATCTCATTATTTTGCTTTGCTAGGTCACTATTTTGAGATAATATCTTATTTTGATATGCTAAGTTATTATTTTGAGATCCTGTCTTTTTGTTTTGATATACTCTTTCATTATCTTGATATGCTAGACACTAATTTATATTTTTTCATTTAAAAAATGTTAAAACCTTTAAATTAAATTACTAACTCATTATTATCATTATTTATATGCTATATGTTTATATGTTTGAGGTGTATACATGGTGGATGTTTATCTTCGGACAAGGCTGAAACTGGCGTCTTATTCAGCAGCTTTTTAATCAAATGTTTCATTCCTCCTAAAAGGCTAGTACAGCCGCAACAGCTATTTCATTCTAGGACCAAATCATAGGGTGTAAATGGCCAAGTAAAAAGCACATCTGAGCATATTTCAACAAAGCCACACTCTTTTTACAAAGATAATTTAAAATTCAGAATAAATATATTTTATGGCACCTTGAAAGATGCACTGATTTTTCCAAATGGCTGCACATCAAAAGCATTAATAAAGAAATCCAGCATTTTATCATTACTTGTTTGTTAGTAAGTGAATTTCTATGCCAATATTTCGAGATGTTGAGGTATTACCGTGATTGCCTAAGTCACCATTTTGAGCTAGTTTCTTATTTATAACTACTGTTTTATTATTTTGATATACTACGTCACTATTTTGAGATAATATCTCCCTATTTTGATGTGCTATGCCACTATTTAGAGATAGTGTTTTGAGATAGAGCTTGTTTCATTCTAGGCCCAAATCAAAGGGTGTAAATGGGCATGTAAAAGCACATCTGGACTTTTTCCCCCCGACCAAAGTCACACTTTTTGTGTAGATCATATAAAATGCTGAATAAATACATTTTATGTCACCTTTAAAGAGAAAATGCACTTATTTGTCTAATCGACTGCACAACAGAAGTGTTAGTACACAGAACAGACTTATAGAAATGGTCTGAAAACTCATTTTTCCCTTCTTCCATAAAGTTTATTTTGGGGGGGGATATGAGGCTTTGTTCAGACAGCGACAATACAGAGTCTTGTAGAGCAAAAAAGCTCGATCCTCATCTTAAGTGCACTCGAAATGACCATGACCCCCGAGAGCACTTAAGATGCGTTTTACACTCACACAACAGTGTGATTAAATGCTGCTTGTTTGTACACAGATACAGAGCCAATTCAACAATGCAACCAAAACAGAAACGATGGCATATCAGCATGAGTCAACAAATATATAGCAGCTTTCAGGTTGACAAAAATATATATATATATAGAACTGAAATATGTCCAAGATCTATCTGAAGCATTGTACATCATTTCTGCAGAAATTAATATTATAAAAAGTAAATCTGTGATATGAACACAAGGAGTGTGTATAAGCCAAACTCCTGGTTCCTGAGAAGCTGTTGAATTAGGTGCACTAGGAGCTGTGGAGGTGCTAAACTGTGCAGTGCTCTGGATCTTGATGTTTTTACTGTGGAGTCTATTTGACAGTGACAGTGTTGGGAAGCTCCAGCTCAGTGTTTGGAGGGGCCACCTTCCTCAGTGCTCCCCCTTCAATAGGCACCCTCTCCAGGGCTAAATCTGTGTTTGCCAGGGGTCCTCCAGTCAGAGCTGCAGGGGTGCTCTCAATCGTCAACACACGGCCGCAGAAATTCTGTTACAGAAAAAACATATACGCGCTATTCAGCAAACATTTACGACTGACTGTCAAACATCAGAGAGGCATGTCACAAAAGATGAATGGCCTGTGAACTCATAATGTGCTGGTGATGAACTGTTAAACAGATCAAACCTTGGAACAACACTCATCAAAAAAAAGTGTGGGGTTACAGTGCTGTTGGGAAGGAAGATAAAGGTGACCAGGATCAATAACTGATGATACATTTAGACTGATATGATCAATATTTACTGAGCTACACATACAGAAGCAGTGGGGCTAATGCAACATGTCAGATGTCTCAGCATGGAGTTGTAGAGATGCATCCCTGCAGATGGTGCAACAGGGGTGGAGGTAAAATGACACCAGACCTTATGGGTGTGTGATGCGTGAAAAACTGTTCACCTTGGCTCTGACCATGGTGCCTCCACACACAGATTCGTAGGTCGTTTCCACCAAAACACAAGCGGGACTCGTCACTGAAGATGACCCGATGCCATCTGAGTCACTCCATGACAGTCTGCCACGACACCACTGCCGGCTTTAGCGACATTGACGTGGTGTTAAGTCACTGCTTGCTAAATGTCTGTAGTGGTGGCTGTTGGGTCAGTCAGGTAAAGTGATAAGGCCTCTCCAAGGCCTGTCCAGCCAAGCGTGAAACTTGAACTGTTGGCATGTCTCACACTGTCAAGCCTACAAGCTCCTGCGCACCAGTGCATGGGTAAAGTACTGAAGTTCTGATTCACGTGGACTTGACATAAATAATGTCATGGTCATTTCTGAAAAGCAGCTAGATGCTATCTCTATAAATCTGCTACTACCCACAATCAGAATTTTAAAAAAGGTTTTGTTTGAGCTGTTGTGTTTCAGATATCAACCACTGCACTGTATGCCTTGTGATCACAACCCCAAGATGCAAAAAGGACTAGTTCATCATTCGTGCTGGTGAGCTCTATCAAAACAAACACTTTCACCATTTGATTTCAAGTCTAATCAAACGCACAGACTGACATACGCAACATCAGAGCCTATAACTGATGCCTTCTCTGTTTAGCACGATGGGACAGTGTCTATGTTATGATAGCACACAGGTCTTACAGTAGTCTGCAGGCCGGGGATCTGAGTGGAGTGAAAAATAAACCCGTCTGGCTTCTCCCTCGGCCGAGATGACTCGATAGATCTCTCCTGCAGCAGCTTAGACTCCTGAGACACAAACAGTCCATTAGACGAATATGATGCACTGGAACCAATGTCTAGTACTACATGATGTCATTCAGCAAAGATTACAGGTACGAACCTTTAGGATCTTGTAGTCTGAGGTCTTTGCGACGTGATGCTGCCAGGACTTTGCAGTTAGCTCTTGTTGCTTGCGGTTTAAGCTTATCTGTATATTTAAAAAAACAGGTTACTCAAAACTGCGGCTGCAAGTATGTAGTCATGTAGATCACAAGAGAATATCTCTAGCATTTAAGTCCTTAAATAAGATGATATTTGAGGGATTTTCTGGATTCACATTATGCATCACTGACACCCGGACATTATGCACAAGTAGAGCACTGGGTACAAAGAATGCCCTTCACTAAAACCAACAAGAAAAGGTGCAGTTCCTAATAGCTTGTTGCTAACCGGGTGCTAAGCTGCTAAGCTAAAAATACAGGAGTCTGTGAGAGAAAAGGAGTAATGTTAATATGACGTGTAGGTTAAAAGGTACAACCATTAGCCGTTGTGGCAGCAGTATGAAGGCATGTGGCAGCAGTATGAAGGCATGTGGCAGCAGTATAAGGGCATGTGGCAGCAGTATGAAGGCATGTGGCAGCAGTATGAAGGCATGTGGCAGCAGTATAAGGGCATGTGGCAGCAGTATGAAGGCATGTGGCAGCAGTATAAGGACATGTGGCAGCAGTATAAGGACATGTGGCAGCAGTATGAAGGCATGTGGCAGCAGTATAAGGACATGTGGCAGCAGTATGAAGGCATGTGGCAGCAGTATGAAGGCATGTGGCAGCAGTATAAGGACATGTGGCAGCAGTATGAAGGCATGTGGCAGCAGTATAAGGGCATGTGGCAGCAGTATGAAGGCATGTGGCAGCAGTATAAGGACATGTGGCAGCAGTATGAAGGCATGTGGCAGCAGTATGAAGGCATGTGGCAGCAGTATAAGGACATGTGGCAGCAGTATGAAGGCATGTGGCAGCAGTATAAGGGCATGTGGCAGCAGTATGAAGGCATGTGGCAGCAGTATGAAGGCATGTGGCAGCAGTATAAGGACATGTGGCAGCAGTATGAAGGCATGTGGCAGCAGTATAAGGGCATGTGGCAGCAGTATGAAGGCATGTGGCAGCAGTATAAGGACATGTGGCAGCAGTATGAAGGCATGTGGCAGCAGTATGAAGGCATGTGGCAGCAGTATAAGGACATGTGGCAGCAGTATGAAGGCATGTGGCAGCAGTATAAGGGCATGTGGCAGCAGTATGAAGGCATGTGGCAGCAGTATAAGGACATGTGGCAGCAGTATAAGGATATGTGGCAGCAGTATGAAGGCATGTGGCAGCAGTATGAAGGCATGTGGCAGCAGTATGAAGGCATGTGTGTAAGAAACGATCTGAGAACGAGAGTCAATGAGAGACAATGTTAAAAGGCTTTTTCAACCTCTTTATAAGCAAGCCTCTCCTCTTGGAGGTCCTCCTGCTCCTGCTGTTCCAGAATGCTTTGCTGCAGTGAGCAGACATGTCTGGCTGTGTCTTCGCTTGTCTGGGCGATGGTGCTAAGAGCCTCTGCGTCTGGAGTGATAGGCCTGACACCCTCCAGTTCCAGCTCAGCTGACACTTCACTCCACACCTCTCCTGTCTGCACACACACACACACACACACACACACACACACACACACACACACACACACACACACACACACACACACACACACACACAGTCCACACACTAATGTCAAACCAGCCACAGGAGAATCTATGTAATGTTATTATCTTGATGAACCGGGTGATTATGCACTTTATCATGGGTATCATTGGTACTTTTGCCGCATAATATGTCTAATAAAATGCCATTTGGGATTCAGCCATGGATGGATAATTTCACACTGGAGATTTACTGCACTTTTGGATGTGGAAGCTAGAATTTCATAACCTACACAGCATACTATATAGGAAGGAAGGATTCAGGAAGCTCTTTGAGACCCCTTTACTGAGAAGTCAACCCAGTTAAACTAGAACAGTCAATTATGAGGACACTGTTTTTGTGAGATCACAAAAACCTTTGCACTGCAAATTTCCCCATGTGGGACAATAAAGGTTGGCCTGTCCTGTCAGCGGTAAAAAAAAAGCGGTAAAGCGGTGGGCCAGCGGATACTGAGGCACATAGTGCGCAGAGGTCACCAACTTACTGCAGAGTCAATCACTACAGACCTCCAAACTTCACATGGCCTTCAGATTAGCTCAGGAACAGTGCATAGAGAGATTAATGGAATGGGTTTCCATGGCTGAGCAGCTCTATCCAAGCCTTACGTCACCAAGCGCAATGCAAAGCATCAAACGCAGTGGAGTAACGATGGACGAGTCTGGATTTGGCGGTTGCCAGGAGAACAGTACATGTCTGACTGCATTGTGTTAAGTGTAAAGTTTGGTGGAGGTGGGTGTCATGGTGTGGGGTTTGGTTTTTTTTTCCAGGAGTTCGGCTCGTCCCTGTAGTTCCAGTAAAAGGAACTCTGAATGCTTCCCAAGATATGGGACGGCCCCTTCCTGTCCCAACAAGACTGCACACCAGTGCACAATGCAAGGTCCATAAAGACATGGATGAGTGAGTTTGGTGTGGGAGAAGTTGACTGGCCTCAACCCGATAGAACAGCTTGGGGATGAATTAGAGCGGAGACTGGGATGTCACTCAAGTTCATACGTGTGTGAAGGCAGACGAGCGAATACTTTTAACAACACAGTGTATAAAGCCTTAATGACAGAGCACTACATAACACTCTGTTTGATTCGAAGGGACAGAGAGAATAGAGGGATAAGGGAGGTTGGAAAATGGTCACATAAACTTAATTATATCTCCAGAAAATATCAGCCACTGGCCCTTTACCTTGGAGCCTGAGCTCACCTTAAAGTCCAGGTATCTGCTCACTATGCTCAAGGTGATGTAGTCTTCTGTAGTCAAACCCCGCAGGTCCTCAAAGCCTACAAGCACATTCATTTTTCATCATGAAACGAAATAATACATCTGCTCAGTCTCTCGCTCTCTCTCAGACACACTCACCTATTCTGCAGAACAGGGAGTAGATCTTTGAACGCAGGTTCTCCGACACATCCAGAACAGCAGCACTAGGTCTGTTTGCAGGTACAGACACCAACGGCTCCTCCTCCTGATAGCGTGACAGAATGGGCTTCTTCACGTCTGCTGGTTCAACAAACACCATTAAAAACAGTAAACCCTGCTTAACACATCAGCTCCAAGCTTGCATCTTATTCAGACAGCGCTGCCGTTAAATTCAGCACAGAAAAATCTCTGGCACAATGCCCAAAAGTTAATATCTAGACCACTATCCAAATAACGGCCCTAAAGCGGCCATATCTACTTGCGCACACACTGTAAGGACGGATGGTTGGTGCCGGAACCCAGCATGTTAACTGCCTTTCAAGGGCTGCACCCCAGCCACCTTTAAACCACCAATGCCAAAACTGACCAACCACTCAGACCCACTAGTGCAAAACCAGAATGGGCTGACTTAAAGGTATAAGGATTCAAGGAGACTTTGTCATTCGCATCACATGTGGTACATGGGGTGGAACGAAATTGTAGTACTCAAGGACCCAGTTACACCCAGACAGCAGCACTTAAATAAATAAAATATACATAAATATATAAACATATATATCGTCGCTGTCCAAAGATAAACAAGTATCTCCAAAATGGCAACTTTACAGGAGAGCCCAAAAACCATATTGAATTTGAATGGAAGTCAATGGAACCAGACATCTTTCCAAACAGATTTGGGCCATTTAAGTTGGTCCATTCATCATGAGATTCTGACACAGTGTAAACATCAGCTGCTGTGTTCAAATAATGCATAAAAGTAAATATGGACAAAAGTGGAAATACATGTTTTTCATTGGACAGCGACGAAATAGAGAGAGAGAGAAAGAGCAGCAGGAAATTGAAAAGGTAGCAGCAAAGTGTATTTAAAGTGACTAGTGTCCACAAAGTGTCGGTGCAGACAAAGAAGTCTTACAGCTTCTGGAATGAAGCTGTTCATTAAACATTATACGTTTATTAAACATCAGATTCTTCTATTAATATTGTATTCAGTAAATCATTTTTAAATATCATCCTAAGCAGCTACTCATTTTACACTAAGTCTGATTCATATGTGGATAAGATCTGAATTTAAACTAGGAGCCCCTACTTAAAAAACGTATATGGCTGTTATGTAGTTAATGTCAGCACTGGCAGTCTTCACCAGAAGTGGCCCAGATGTGTTTTGGCATATGCGGGCTACACAGTAGTTTATATGCAGGCCACTTTTGGCTCACATGCTGTTTGCCAGTGTCGGTGGTAGCAGGACTGCCGTATCTCTGCCTGAAGTAGCCCAGATCTGTACTGGCACATGTGGGCCTAATAAGCTTTTTAATGTGGGCCACTTTTGGCTCACATGCTGTTTGCCAGGGCTAACAATGGGCCCATATCCGCATGGTATCCGGATAGATCAGTGATGCGTCCTTGTTGCAACAGTTTCATTTACAGCAGCGAGAGCAATCCAGAGATGAAGCAGAAATTTGAACATTCATGGGCAAAAGGAAATTGTTGTGTAGGTAAGCAATGCAAAATGCCAGTTCTTAAAGTGTCAGATCTACTATTATCCACTATCTACTAGATTTAGTGAATGTTTGTGAAGGTAGCTGATAATTAAATCTTTCACTAACAATACTAAAAATTAATAAAAAGTAGCTGGACAGTTTCTACTCTATCTACAAGTCACAGACTCATTTATTTACTGGCTAATCTGCAAGATCATTAGCATTATTTTACATTAGCAGCATAGCATTTTTGGGTGTAATGGTCTTTTAACCCTGGCTCTGTACCAGTGATTCGTCCAAGCTGGTCTCTCTTCACGCCAAGCTCTGCCTCCTCCTGCCTCCAGAGCTGAAGCAGCAGAGCTGGGGCAGTAACGTCTTTCTCCCCCTTCCAGGCTTCGACATGGACCAAAGTCTTGTGGTTGTCACACAGCTCCAGCAGGGTCCCCAGAAGTACACTCTTCATGCTCCTGGGGCTCAGCTGTGAGGCAGAGCAGACGAGGTGCATAGTAAAGCTCACACTGTGTAGTCAGACTGACCTGGTGGAGTTTTTATTGTCTGGGGTCAGACTGTGCCAGTAATGATCGCTCAACGTTCAATGTGTTCCCCAGCTTTTTGATTGGTCATGAGATTTGCTGGGTAGGTGGTTGGTGTAGCTCAGCGGATAACACCACTACCCTCCAGGGAACCACCACATGTGGGAGACTAGGGTTCGATTCCCGGTCTAGGTGACCATGCTGGGCTACACCAATAAGAGTCCTTGGGCAAGACTCCTAACATCACATTGACCTACCTGTAATATGAATACCCTTGTTATAAGTCGCTCTGGATAAATGTATAAATGTGGATAAAAACTGGATAAATGTAATGTAAATGATAACAACCCTTTGTGGTTGGTGTAGCTCAGTGGGTAACACCACTACTCAGGGTACCACCTCTACGTGTGGGAGACTGGGGTTCGAATCCCAGTCTGGGTGAGGCTGAGCTACACCAATAAGAGTCCTTGGGCAAGACTCCTAACACTACACTGGCCTACCTGTAATCATTAACCTTGTAAGTCGCTCTGGATAAGAGTGTCAGCTAAATGCCGTAAATGTAAATGGGTAGATGACCATTGCTGTGGGCAGATGTCATAGGGTTGCAAAATGTGATTTTATCTCCATGGCATTCTATGATGTAGCTGATATCTTTCTTGTTTAACTTGAACTGAATGAAACGATTCCTCATTGGCCCAGTGTAAGTGTTGTTCAAACATGACTGAATAAAATTATTTTAAATAATGAAAATGTTTTCTTTACGTGCAAAAAGACTCTTACACTGGCCAGAGAATGACCTCTAGTCTTGCCTTCTGAAGAGCATGATGAGCCACATGCAACACTTTGAGAGCTGTAGTTATAGCTCCGCCTGCTGGTCAGTAAAAAACACAGCAACAGCAGCAAGCTTATCATGATACTGGAGCTTGTGGTGTTACTTACCTGGAGGAAGTCAAGAAGAAGGTAGGCACCCTCCTTCTCCAAAAACAAATCTTCTGTCGTATAGCACCCAACAATGCAAGACCTGCAGAACAAGTCAAAACAATGATATAGTATAATACTCACAGTCATTCAGGATTATGAGACAACTTGAGATGAGAGGCAATGAGATCTAGAAAACCTAAAAGACTCTCAGACAGAACTGACCATATACTGGCCTGAAAGTCAGAGCCCCTATATAACAGCAAAGAACTTATAGAAAGGTTTAGTGAGTTGTTGAACTTTATTTCCTATGCCTAACCACTAATTCAACACGGGGTTTATCAATCTATTGATTAGTTGACTCAGATGTGGTTGAGCAGGGACAGCAATGAAGTACGCTGTGCTGAGATTTATAGCCTACTACATTTGCTTTAGAGATGGGTAATGAGGTATGAAGGTGTGTTGGGCACGTGAGTGGCTTACCAGACACAGTCCACTGCAGACAGGAAGAGTCGGTTGTGTCCCAGGCCACTGTAGAGCTGAGTCGGTTTCATTTTTAGATAATGGGTGACCATCTCCACACCCTCTGCACCAAACAGCTCCTGCAGAAAACCAAACACAGATATATGTGTATGTGAGTGTGTGTGTGTGTGTGTGTGTGCATGTGTGTGTGTGTGCGTATGTGTGTGTGTGTGTGTATATGTGTGTGTGTGTGTGTGTCTGTGTCTGTGTGTCTGTGTGTGTGTGTGTGTCTGTGTGTGTATGTGTGTGTGTGTATGTGTATGTGTGTGTGTGTGTGTCTGTGTGTGTGTGTGTGTGTCTGTGTGTGTGTGTATGTGTGTGTGTGTGTATGTGTGTGTGTGTGTGTGTGTGTGTGTGTGTGTGTATGTGTGTCTGTGTGTGTGTGTGTGTGTGTGTGTGTCTGTGTGTGTGTGTGTCTGTGTGTGTCTGTGTGTGTGTGTGTGTGTGTGTGTGTGTGTGTGTGTCTGTGTGTGTGTGTGTGTGTGTCTCTGTGTGTGTGTGTGTGTGTGTGTGTGTGTGTGTCTGTGTGTGTGTGTGTGTGTGTGTGTGTATGTGTGTGTGTGTGTGTGTGTGTGTGTGTGTGTGTGTGTGTGTGTCTGTGTGTGTGTGTGTGTGTCTGTGTGTTCATGTACCAGTGAGTCTCTAAGTTTCACCTAATAAGCACATCCTGTTGTAGGCTGAATGGATGGTCCTTTATAAATATGATTAAGCTTTGGAGGGTGTTTAAATAGACTGTTTCTGCAGCCTAATTCCCAATCACATGCTTTCTTCTTCTTCCTCTTCTTCTTCCTCTTCTTCTTCTTCCTGTTCACGTAACTTGTCCCGCAGTTTTTGAGATATCGACTCCGTTCCCACTCCAGATTGTCCGGTATGATCGTGAGAGGTGTGCTTGTATACAGCTGTTTGATCGGATGCACGGATTCCGTGTAGGAAGGAATTTTCCCAGAATTTTTTTCCCATAGAGAATGAATAGGATCGAAAAATGCGTGCCCACCTACCCTACTTCTACTCGACCTAGAGACTTGGATACACTAGGTCAGGGCACAGCAGGAACTCAGTGTTGGATTGACCCACACTTTCATTTCTCTTTCTTTTCGCATCCCTTCTTCCTACCATAGAGTACCATTCATTTTGGACGCAACTAAGGCCAGCTGTTTTCTTCGCCTGAGAGCCACCAAACTCACTAAGGTCAGGTCCCCAAACACTAAACCACAGTCATACTGACCTGCCCTCCTCTATGTGTCGTTCATTCATCCCTTGTTCCTACCACAAAGTTCCAGTCATTTTCGGGCCAAACCAAGCGCTAGTGCTTCCATTTGCCTTCTTCAGGTACTCACTAAGGGCAGGTCCCCAAACACTAATCCACAGCCGCACTGACCCTCACTCGTTTATTTATCCCTCATTCCTCACTTAGCAAGCTGCGCAACCATACCTCGTGTCCTTCAGGAAATGCACTTGTCTAGTTGTAACTGTGTTTACATACTGCATTAGACTTGATATATATTACGTTGGACCCTGATATAGGCTTCTTCAAACCTGGTACAGTTAAGGGCAGAGGATGCCAGTCGCTGAACTGTGCATGGTAAGGAAAAGCCCCTCTGGGTGTCTCACCTTCCTGTGCATGTCTTCCTCACAAAGGGCAGACAGGGTAAGCAGCACGTCCGTCTGAATCTCCACACACACAGCATCCTCCTCTTCCTCTCTCTCCTGGAATTGCCTCAACAGCCCTGAGCATGAACGCATATATTACCATCATGATATAAAGATTGGTGACACTGATGTGATAAGTAAGATAAACAGGAAGAGCCACTGCCGCTGACAGGGAGCACGATGTGATCAGACGGTAAGCAAGAACAGCCCATCCACAACTTCATAGAGAGGGATATTATAATTAGACTGTACGAACCCTTCATCACAGACACAAATACATTCCTGAGAGTTCACTGATTTTAAAACCACTGGTCTAGAGACATGGTACAGTCAGATGGGTCACCCTTCACCATATTCATTACAACTGGGTGAATGTATACGTAGAGTTTACAACTAGAACAGCACCTGCCTACAGTGAGGAGGGTCTTTCGCTTCCCTCGAGAGAAAGAGGTAACTTCAAATCCATGCAAAGTTATACTGTCTAAGCACACAGTCCCTTCCAAGAAGATAATGCCACAGATTACAGGGCATCAGGGGCCAATAAACAGTGCAACCAGTGTGAAAATAATGTGAACCATATGCTCTGGCCTTCACAGTCACCATGTCCCAGCCCTTTTCCTCCATCTGTACCAATCTTGGACATTTTAGGCAATTTAGACGTCCTGGCTGGAAGAGGGTATGCCGAGCTCATTTCTAAATGTTACGTTCATTACGTTCCAGACATTTCAGTTCACTAAACCCTACATTTAAATGCATTTACAAGCAGCTAAAAAAATATAAAATCAGTCTGGTGTGTAGGTCTTATTGTCCATATTTCAGCACCGTGTCAACAGCTGCTCTAGACATATTTTTGTTATTGTTTTTTATTTATTTATTTATAGTTTAGAAACATTCCAAAATAATAAAATCAAATTGCATGATTTCATAAAAAGGGATGGGCTTTTTTTTATTGATTTTCATGGTTTCCAGATTCTAATCTTTTGAATGTTTTTTTGGTTTATTTTTATTTTTTTGTTAAATTTTTTAATTGACCTTTTTATCATTTACATCTTCTATGAGCCCCAAAATACCCAACCTTATCTTATTTGTTGATCTGGTGTATATAATTATTATATTATTGCCTAATTACAAAATATTTTTTTTGCTTATGCAAATAACTCAAATTTAATAACAATACAGATCCAATATCTCTATTTTTTATTTCTCTTCTCAATCTAAAATTATTTGACATATAGTGGGTTACTGGAAAGGCCAGAGATTACATCAGTGTGACTCCCATTGGCTAAGGGGTGGGGAGCCCTAGCTTTATCTGGGGGCACCAGGACTGTGAGGCAGAAGCTGGGTCAGGAAAGGCCTTACTAAGTTTGCGGAAGGGACATTGGAAGTGCCCCTGGAAGGTCACCTACTTAGGATCTAATAACTTTCGCCAGCTCCGCACAGGAAAGCAGATGGACTCTCATTTTACCATTTTACTTTGATTTTTTAATCTATTTTATCCTCTTATTACATCATTTTCATGATTTTTATTCTTTTGAACACTTACATTTTGAACTGTCTTTAGCCTAAATAATTCTCTGTATAAGCTTGGTGCTAAAACTTCATTTTAAACTCTTCTACTACATACAGATATACCAGGGAAAAAAACACACAAATCATGTAAATCCTTATTTTACCATTTTGGTGGCTAACCAGAAAGAACAGAATCTAATACTCTGTTAATAATAATAGCTTAGCTTAGCTTAGCTTAGCTCAGTCAGGCCTGTTGACACAAGTACACAGTGTATGACCTGTAAGTCCTATGACTAAATCCCATAATATTTACCAAGGAGCTGGCTGATGGCTCCCTGGTCACAGAGGTCCTGGTTGATGAGGCTGTTGCTAAGTGACACCATGCACCTGAGCAGGCGCACGCAGTACCTCATCTGGGCCTTCTTCCCGCCCCGGCCTCCTGTGCCATGGAAACCATGACCCTGTCCAAAATAAGAGTCTGAGGAAGAGAAGAGTGTGGTGGGTTTATACCATGTAAGGATCTGATTAGACTCTCTTGTTAAAACCTGACATCTGCAGTACAATCTCTCTACGGTACTGATACTGAGATACTGAGAACCCTCTGATACTGTAATGCTGTCTGTAGAACAGAACACTAGGCTTCTTCTAGCTCTTTCCAACCAAAAGAACCCTGGTTCTTGAACTGGTTTCGTTGTTGAACTAGGCGTTGTAGGACCTTGGTGCTATCCAGGGAACCAGTCAGTGTTTGCACCAGCTTTCATTGGACAGTTTACGCCAACAAAGGGTGCTGCACAGTAGTAACGGTAAACAGCAAATGGAGGATCGTATAGATCCAAACACTTGTGCTGCTTTTCCAGATGTCTGTTTTCATTCAAAGAACAAGCACGGATAAACTACTGGTGTTAGGAAGATGCAGAGGAGCTCTAGCAGAGCACTGGGTGTCACCATTGTTGCCTGCTCTCTATTAAACAACTGACACACCCACAGATGTCCTCACAGTTTGTGCTAAAGAACCTACTATTCTTTGGTACGCTAGGAATGTAACTTTCCAGGTTCTGAACATATTCATTTTGGTGGAAATCTGGCAAACAGTTCAAAATGAGGTGCATGAAACAGAGAGGAATCTGTTTGATTTTGGTGGAATAGGACTACTCTAGTACGTCTTGCTCCAGCTGTGGCTTTCCCTAGTACACCTACCTTGTTGAGTACACCACTCCAGAAGCATCAGCAGGCAGGTGTTGGCTTGGCATGACACGTAGTCATCCAGCATGAGCGGTGCCACTGTGGCCAGGGTGGCTAACGCCTGCAGTTGTAGTTCCTCCTGCTGAACGGAGGTCCAACTGCGCCTGCCCTTTCCACTGGGCCGGCTGTCAGATGAGCTGGGCCGCACCAGCAGCATCAAAGCCATCATCACGCGGCTCTCTTTAAACAGCTATGTAACACAAACATACGGACAGACATGTGTATCGTTGCTGTCCAAAGAAAAACATGTATCTCCATATTTGTGGATTTTCACTTTTATGCATCGTTTGAACACAGAAGCTTCTGGTTACGTTGTGTGAAGATGACATGATGAACAGACCAACAGAAATGACCCAAAACTGTGTGGAAAAAAGTCTGGTTCCATTGAATTACATTCTAATTAAAGGGGGTTTTTGGCCTCTCCTGTAAAGTTGCCATTTTGGAGATACCTGTTTTTCTTTGGAGAGTGACGATATGCAAAATCAAAGGAAGCAACAAATCTTGGACATTTTAGCCAATTTAGACGTCCTGGCTGGAAGAGGGCATGCCAAGCTCATTTCTGAATGTTACGTTCATTTAATTTCAGAAATTTCAGTTCACTACACCCTACATTTAAATGTCCATTTACAAGCATCTAAAAAATATAAAATCAGTCTGGTGTGTAGATTCTATTGTCCATATTTCAGCACCGTGTCAACAGCTGCTCTAGTCATATTTTTGTATATAAATGTTTGTAATTCTGAAATATTCCAAAATATTCAAATCAAATTGCATGATTTCATTAAAGGGATGGGCTTTTCATTGATTTTTATGGTTTCCAGATTCCAATTTCTTATTGGAGTTATATTATATTGATATATTATATTTATTTTGGTAAGTTTTTTAAATTGACCTTTTTTATCATTTACATAGATTTTCTATGAGCCCAAAAATACTCAACCTTATCTTATTTGTTTCTTTTAAATTGATCTGGTATTTATAATTATTATATTATTGCTTCATTTAAAAATAAAAATTGTTGCTTATGCAAATAACTCTCACTCTGTTTATTAAAACAGCTATTTCTCCTTTAAAGACATATAGAATTAAATCTACCATATACGGCCCAACTGGTTACTCAGCACAAGGAGTCCCTAAATGAGGAGCCGTTGTGGATTGGAGGTTAGGGAACCAGCCTTGTGACCGGAGGGACAACGTCTCGATTCCCTGAACTGACAGTAAGACTGAAGTGCCTTTGAGTAAGGCTCAAACGCGTGTGTGTGTGTGGGTGTTTGTGAAATGGTCTTAAAAGGCTCTACTCTGAGAATGACTGACCTATATTTTAATCAATATCCTATTGCTGTGAGGTCAGAGGTTAACCCACCTATGCAACATTACTTGCTGTGTTGAGCACTCCTGCTATACCTACAGCTCCCCTTACCTGCACCGCTGAGAGGTCTCTGGACAGAACAACAAGCAGATTCAGCAGCAACTTCTTCATCTCAAAGTCCTCAGTGGTGAAGGCCAGCTTGAGGTTTCGGATCAGTGGGTTATGGCTCTTCACTGCAGGACAAGAAGTAAACATTCTGGTGAACTGCATAAAACCTCCGTATCTATGAAAGTATTCCCACCCAAAACAGAGCTTACGTTCAGGATAAGTGACGAACAGGATGAGCTGCTTGGCAAATCCGCTCTCCTAACGCAAAGAACATGAAAGTCGCTTCGTCATGAATAGAAAACAACCAAGCAATCATTGTATTGCCAGAACGAGAAGGTAATGAGTACTTACAATTAGTGGAGCGCTGGGGTTTTCCGCAATCAGGGTTATAATCACTAGAAGGTCATTTCGAAGCTGCTGGTCATAATGTCGATAGCCATTAAGAAGCTGATGCAAAAAAGCTTCTTTCAAGACCCTGTGGTTCAAAACACTCAATCAAAAGGCAATTCCAGGCCCATCGGAAAACTCTTACTCCAGAGCTGGAGAGGTAAACGCTATGCTCGGCTTTGTTACACATACATGCTTATTCTTGTTGTACAATGTTGACTTAGAAATGTCTGCGTTGTTCTACTACTGAGATGTAAACAAGGCAGGGGTTGTCAGATGGTGCATTGGAGAGAAACTTGAGCTTACTATGATGTTCTTCACAGAGGAGGTGATGGAAACCAGAGGTTATAACATCTACAATACAAGTATTGCCATTTTACTTACTATTCAAAACTTACTATTCTAAGGGTTAGTAAGGGCTGCCCTCTAGAAGTCGACGAGTCGAATTGTCAGTTGGGGACCCTTTAAGTCAACTGAGAACCTTCAAGTCGAATGACAATAGTGACCTTTTATTCCCCGTAAAACAGACTAAAGCTTACAAGAATGCACTTTAAGAACGTAAAAAGACATTTTAATAATGATTAAAAGGGGAATAATAAATATATATATATATATATATATATATATATATATATATATATATATATATATATATATATATATATAAATATATATATTAAAGTTCTAGCTGGGCTGTGACAAACGCTTGCTAATGAATAAAATCCACATGACGACGCGCGCTGACGGTTCACCGTTGAAGGAAGCTAAAGCTGTGAAGATGAGAAACACTGGTGGAACGATGTCTCAGAAAAGGTCTAGAGGAGCTTAAGAAGAAGACAATCTGAAGAAATTAAACCGAATTCTGCTCGTCATTTAGTCAGACATCCAACACTGCTTCAAACAAGGGAGCTGACTTCCGTTTTAGACATTATGTCTGATTGCGGTGAAGGAAAAACGGACCAGAGACGTTTGTTTTATTATAATTCCCTTATTTTAGAACCTAAATTACAGATATGTTTATTTATTCGTCTACAACTGAGATTATCTTTATTAGCTAGTTTGCCCTACTACAGCTTACACGTACCTGTTAAATGTATTTCATAATGTATAATATCTTCTCAAAGCAAAGTATTCAGAACCCTATTCACACTTTATCTTTGTGCAAGGGAATTATTAGTGCCTTTAAACTGTTTCTGACGGTTCCCATCACCACCACTGTGCACAATTCTGACTTATTTCGCATCAAGTCCCTGACGGCGTGATGACCTTTTGCTGATTTAATTATGTAGAATTTTTATATTCTACTGAAATGAGCTTTTGCTAAATTGTGATGCCTGTCTTGTTGAAATGGCCCTTAGAAGGAGTAATGAGGAACATCTAGACCCACATGATGCAGTCCATGTTGCTGAGCTGGCTGGTGACCTTCTCTCTGGAGCCGTTTTCCAGAAGGTTCCACAGGATCTCGGTTGAGCGGAACAGCACTTGTCCCGACTGATCTGGCTCGTTCATGTGGAAACAGACTTTGTGGGCTCCCTCTGCCTTCAGCATTAAGCTACAGTTCACTGCTACAAGAGCATATGCAACAATAAAGGCCATCAGGCTACATGAACATTTACATTAAATAAATTATGACAGAATGTAATATGTCAAATGTAATGTAATCTCGCCAAATGTGAAGTGTTTTGCCTGTGCCTCGGCTCTAGTCAATTGGTCAAGCTAGTGTAGCTATCAATCAACCAATCAATCAATATTTATTTGTATTTTACAACTAACGTTGTCTCAAAGCAGCTTTACAGAAAAGCAGTGTATATAAAAGAGTTAATGTACAGACGTAGGAAAGGGACATTCCCCCCCTTGAGCAAGCCAGAGACAACTGTGGCGAGGAAAAACTCCCTTGGGTAAGGCAGAAACCTCGAGAGGAACCAGGCTCAAGGGCGGAACCCAGCCTCCTTAGGTTGATCCCTAGCTAATGAAGCTAATCAGGCTGATTTCCACTAATTCCACTAATCTTATAAAACCTTGGGGTTATATAATAAATAATATGCTCCAGTCGCCTATTTTATTTCAGTGTTTAAGAAACATATTCACTTTATAAACAGCCTTTAATTATTTGCTACAGTAATGCTAAGTTCTGCTAGCACTCCATGCTGTACTAGTGCCAAGCTAACAGTGCTGTGCATTCACTTTGCCTTACAGGGTTTAACAGTATTTATAGCAGCTCCACGTGGTTGTGAAAGCAGGAACACTTAATCAGTTATGTGTTTAATCGATTATCTGTGTATTGCAGCCTCAGACATGACTAAATGTTTAATCAACAGCCAACCAAAGCCTCCAACTTGGTCTATCACTGCATACAATGATCTCCATCCACCTCTGACTTGCCAGTTACAAATGGCTTTTCTTTAGGCTTCCTTTACTCGTTAGCAACCTTAGCTTAACAGCTCCAAAAAGTCAGATGTCCCGCTTGGAAACTGTGAAATTCCAACATCCCAGCTGAAAACTGAAAACACTACAGAGTATAAGACCTGCTTCTTTAGCTTTGCACTGGTTTTGTTAAGCTAACAAGAAGGGGACCTAAAGAAAGGACGTTAGCATTTGGCAAGTCAGAGGTGGGTGGACCTCATTATAAGCAAATGTCGGAATTTCCAAGTGTCCAGTAGGAACTGGAATGCTCATACAAATCAGTATTTCTGCTTGGAAATTTGGGAGAGCTTCACCGACCCTAACCTCAATATCCAAGATGGCTGCACTACACATCAACAGGAGCAGTTATAAAAGCTGTACCATCATTCCCAACCCTGACATCTGACTTCGGAGCTAAACAGATTGTGCCAGTAACAAGTCTTGGCTGACTACATTTGGGATAAGGTTTATTTATTTATTTATTGATTGATTGATTTAGGCAGTAGTTACATTTTAAACTAATTGGAAACCAGCTAAGCCGAAACCTAATGAATCCGACTAAATGCAGAGCTCACCGGAGGAGCTGGAGAGGACCTGCAGGGCCTTTAGGACCTGAAGTTTGACTGGCAGTTGGTTTTCCAGAAGACCGAGTGCCATCACCAGAGTCTCAGCCACATCACTTCGCTCCACCAACTCCTGTCTGTATCCCAGGCTTGCGGGACACAAACCTGGCACATATGGAGAAACAGACATATGTTCCATCAACACAAGAAAAGGAAAATACTCTGACTCCAAACTATCCCATTCCAAATCCTTGAAAACAGGTGCTGAGTTATAGAAACTTACCGTCTTCACATGGCTTTGACCTGTCAGAGCTGTACAATGATATGATGGAAGCGCAGATTTGCTCCCTGACCTTTGAGTCTGACACCCTCATCAGATACCCTGCCATGAGAGAACCAATACGCTCCAGACAGTCAGCTAATACAAGCAGCAACTCCAACATGACCTTCACTTTAAAGACAGCTTCGCCAAAAATAAATGGACTTAATGAGTCAAATTGTCAAGACAAGGTGCCTGAAGTCTGCTCTTTAGTTTTGTAAAGAACCACCTACAAGTTATAATGCACCTAACACGCAAGAGAGGTTTGTACCTCAGCAATTAGCATCATGCTTAAATGCCCACATAGTTGCTCTAATCTGTTTTAATCTCAAACAGACTCGCTTGTATGGTTCCAGACACTGGAATACTGAACATAAATATAAAAAAATAAATATAAAAAATAGAGTTTTGTAGAGTCACGCTACTGGCTGTGCTGCCATGAGGGGAAGGGAGGGATGGCCATGCAGAGAGGCCATGCAAAGCGGCTCTCTGGAAGCACTGTAATCCTGGTACGTTGCCGTTAGACTGAACTGAGATGTATGGGTTATTTGTGATATTTAGTATTGGCCAGTGGAGCTTGGTTTTGTCTACCATGTAGTGGAAGAGCATGTTTGGTGACCTGGCCAGCATTCGAGGCTGTATAGTAGCACTGAGAGGCGGTTCTGCTTAATGTGCCATGTGTCCTGCGTCTTCCCCCACGCTGTCTTCACACTATGTTGCATCTAATACAATAGCTGAAAGCTTGAGCATCCATTGAAGCCTGAATCCCGCCTGATCAACAAGGTCACAGAGACAGACAGGTGTGTTCAAGGTATGTGGGAGTGAATTTTAGCCGTGCAGTTTTTTTATGATGCTAATTGGTGAGATTTGAGCTTCCATTATGTCTTAGCTACATTAGCCTCAATAGCTCCAATGCAAACCCTAGGAAACAACCTTCAGACTCCAAAGGTGTTTTGTGGTTAAAGGGTGGGGGCCCATGACCTCCTCTTTAGCACTTGGATCTCCTGAAAGTCTCAAAACCAAACTTCTGGCAGGGTTGGATGGGATCCCTGAAAGCAATTGTCATGCTAGCCTGCTTCACCTGCAGATGGGGCAACCTCTGTCTTCAGTGTGCATAACTGACTAGAGCTTCGGCACTCAGGATGACATTCTAGTAAACTGGTTCACATGGTTGGTCCAAGTTGGACAGCTCTAAAAAAGCTGACTGCATATCAGTGCAAGGGGTTTTAGTAAATCTGAGAAATTAATGGATGAAAACAAGCAACCCAAACAAACAATTTGCTGAAGCCAGCATGAGCTACACTGTGACAGCTGAGTTGGTAGCCAGTCAACACTGGAGTAGCCAGCCAACATGGGACCACCTTAAAGCATCAGGACCCATCACTTACCCATCTGCGAGAGTGAGTCAGTCAAAACGCTTGCGTAATTGGCCTCATCAGAGGCCTTCTCCTTTAAGAACGGAATCCTTGAAGAGACAAAGAGACACGAATTAACATCCACCACTGACACCAGCCGTATTATCCATTCACACTGATTACTGAGGAAAGCCTCACCTGCATATATGCAGCAGGTCACACAATACAGGAGCATACTCGGGATGCTCTTTGGCCTTTTCTGCACAGAAGTTCAGAATCGTGAAGACGTTTGCGAGATCTCTCAGAAGCTTGAGTCAGCCACGTCAAGGGAAATGCTTAATAAGCCATGAGCACGGTCACAGTCATGGCCAATTCATGGCCAAGGAGCGAATGACAATGAATGGTAAAGGCCACGCTTGAAGGTCCTATAGAAGAACCACTTTGAGTTCTCTGCAATACTACTGCTAGTACAGCTCTACATAATTAAACAGTTCAGATGTAAACCAAGTTATTCAGAGTGGCTTGGAGACATGTACAGTCATCACCATCATCGTAAAGGCTCCCTCACAGTACAGGCTAATTTACCAAATGGTCAGATTCTCTATTGTGTGTCTCCTGCCCTGTTTCATCACCCGGCATGACCACAACCTTACACTGATCAGCGTCTGGCCCTGCTTATTATGGTCGGCTTCAACTTGCAGTTACTGCCTCCTGGACTAATCAGACTGGATCTAATCAGACTGGATCTAATCAGACTGGATCTAATCAGACTGGATCTATTAGATGTTCTTCTATGTTAGTTCTGTCTGTCTCTCTCGTCTCATCCGGGTTGACCTGAGGAGGTTGGGTTCCGACCTTGAGCCTGGTTCCTCTCGAGGTTTCTCCCTTACCCAAGGGAGTTTTTCCTTGCCACTGTTGCCTCTGGCTTGCTCAAGGGGGGCTTGGACCAGGTTTGTCTACCCACCCCCCCACCCACCCTCACATGTCTGTACATTAACCTTGTGGTTCTTTTCTTTTTTATAACAAATTGATTTTTTTGTGAAGCTGCTTTGAGACAACGTTGGTTGTAAAAAGCGCTATATAAATAAATATTGATTGATTGATTGATTGATCTATTAAAGTATGCGTCAGTTCACTGGATGTTTTGGGTGGTACATAAAATGGTCACTTTTATACATTTTATAATATTTTTCTTGCAGCACACGTTTTGTGCACTGAAGGCATCTACACAGAAAACCTTGTTGGTAAAAAGCTCATCACAGTGCCCATTTGAATAACAGCCATTCCATGAAGTACTTTAGTGTACCATGTTCTGGAACATTAAAAAGCACTGACATAAGCTGACAAAGTAGGATGTAATTGGGCTCAAGAGGACCAGCACGGTAGCTCCTTTCCCTGGGGGGACTAGCATGACATCACGACTGACATCACTACCTTCACCAGGCTGGTAATAGAAGTACATTTTTGGGTTCACCTGGGCTCACTTTCCTGTTTTCTCATGTTAACAGTATTTCTCCGTTCAGGGAGGATACGAATCCGTTCTGGCATCTCTTCACGACCTTCTTTAAGGCGAACACATGCCTGTCCTTCAGTGAGCTCTGCAGAAAGAGATCATACTTAAGCACTTACATTCACAAACAAGCTCCAAGCTGGTCAGATATATAAGCCACAGTGCAGGTTTGTAGACACCTGATCATCCAGCGTAGGGTGTTAATCGGGAGCTCGTCCCTCCTCTGGTGCAGTAATAGCCTCTGCTCTTCTGGGAAGGTTTTAGACTAGATGGCGGAACATTGCTGTGAAGATTTGACTGCATTCAGCCACAGGAGCACTAGTGAGGTGAGGTACTGATGCTGAATGATCACTCAGCTGTTAGGGGGTTTATACCCCTCTATACCCCTGTGAGGGCTTGGATTGGGCACGGCGACCTTCGGATCATGTGCGGCTGCTCTAGAGTGTCCCACTCTGTTGCTCAATGCTTTTCTCTGGAGATTGTACTGTACAGGCTGTGTGTGCACAGTGCAACTCAGGGACACCTTAAGAAACAGTTCTGCCATTTTTCACTGTGTCTGCCTAATTCAACTCTGGAGAGGTAAACAGTCATTCAGAGTGGTCTACAAATGGTGCATTCAAGAGAAACCGGTGGTGGGGGTGATGGTGATGGCCATCAGTGCAGCCATTTTATTTACTATCCAAAAGAATTAGAAAACATACACGTCCTCCGCTTTACTGGTAAACACAGCCCTATGTCTGAAAGGCTAACCCCCTTTGGGTGCTATTTTGCCATGACTGAGTAACTGAAGTATCATTTAGGCCAAGACCTTACCTTACCTTACCACCTGAAGCCATTCTCAGGCTGCGTTAGCTTTTAGAAGTAGAAGGGGTTGGTGTAGCTCAGCAGATAATACCACTAAGCGCAAGGGAGCCACCACCACAAGTGGGACACAGGGGTTCTATGCTGAGCTACACCAGTAAGAGTCCTTGGGCAAGACTCCTAACACCACACTGGCCTACCTGATATATGAATACCCTTGTAAGTCACTCTGGATAAGAGCGTCAGCTAAATACTGTAAATGTAGAAGCACTGAACTCCATAGACGTCTGATTCCCATCACCACCACCATGAGCAATTCCAGCTCTGTATGTTTCTCTAGAATGGAGCATTTCACATCACACCACCCTGAATGACTTTGCTCACATCTTTATGGTTGAGTGATGCAGGAATCTGGAGGGTTCCACCTTAAACTAGCTACATTTACTATTTAGCTGGGGGGGGCAACAAACCTTTGGAGGTACAGTCCAGTTCTTATATCAGGATGTGAGAGCAAACCAGCGAAAGCCATAGAACACATTCTACACTCTTAAAAAGAGGATGCTTCTGTTGTTACACTCTTGCAAAATTGGCAAAATCTTCAGTAAAGGCGATGGTTCTGTATAGACCCTTGATCACTTTGCAAGTTTACAGGGCTTTCAGTATGGTAAAATGGTTTTTCAGGCTGAGAACGTGCTGTATATGGTTCTACATATAAACCTTTTTAGACTGGTTCTATGCAGCACAAAGAGAATTGCCTCTAGACTGTTATAAAAGATGGTCCTTCAAGGGTTCTTCAGTAACGGCGATGGTTCTGTATAGACCCTTAGTCACTTTGCAAGCTTAAAGGGCTTTTAGTATGGTGATGTAATGGTTCTTTAGGTTGACTGAGAACTTGCTCTATATGGTTCTACATAAAAACATTTTTAAGCTGGTTCTATGCAGCACAAAGAGAAGTGCCTCTACACTGTTATAAAAGATGGTTCTTCAAGGGTTCTTCAGTAATGGCGATGGTTCTGTATAGACCCTTAATCACTTTGCAAGCTTAAAGGGCTTTTAGCATGGTGAAATTGTTCTTTAGGTTGATTGAGAACGTGCTGTATACGGTTCTACATAAAAACGTTTTCAAGCTGGTTCTATATAGCACTAAGAAGGTTATAAAAGGTGGTTCTTTAAGGGTTCTTCAGTAACGGCGATGGTTCTGTATAGACCCTTAATCACTTTCCAAGCTTAAAGGGCTTTTAGCATGGTGATGAAATTTGTTCTTTAGGTTGAATGAGAACATGCTGTATATGGTTCTACATATAAACCTTTTTAAGCTGGTTCTATATAGCACAAAGAAGGGTGCTCCTACACTGTTATAAAAGATGGTCCTTCAAGGGTTCTTCGGTAACGGCGATGGTTCTGTAGAGACCCTTAATCATTTTCCAAGCTTAAAGGGCTTTTAGTATGGTGAAGAAATGGTTCTTTAGGTTGACTGAGAACTTGCTCTATATGGTTCTACATAAAAACCTTTTTAAGCTGGTTCTATGCAGCACAAAGAGAAGTGCCTCTACACTGTTATAAAAGATGGTTCTTCAAGGGTTCTTCAGTAATGGCGATGGTTCTGTATAGACCCTTAATCACTTTGCGAGCTTAAAGGGCTTTTAGCATGGTGAAATTGTTCTTTAGGTTGATTGAGAACGTGCTGTATACGGTTCTACATAAAAACGTTTTCAAGCTGGTTCTATATAGCACAAAGAAGGTTATAAAAGATGGTTCTTCAAGGGTTCTTCAGTAACAGCGATGGTTCTGTATAGACCCCTAATCACTTTCCAAACTTAAAGGGCTTTTAGCATGGTGAAATTGTTCTTTAGGTTGAATGAGAACGTGCTGTATATGGTTCTACATATAAACCTTTTCAAGCTGGTTCTATGTAGCACTAAGAAGGGTGCTCCTACACTGTTAAAATAGATGGTTCTAGGGTTCTTCAGTAAAGATTTTGGATGGTGAGATTGCTTTTTAGACTGACATAGAATAAGTTGTATGTAGAACCTTAATAGATCCCAAGGAACCATGTGCACACTTAAGTGGCTTGTTGAAATGGTTCTATACAGCACTAAGAAGGGTTCGTCTATTGTTAAACTATTATAGAAGACAATCCTTCAATGGCTCTATATAGAACCATGAACACTCACTTGGTTCAACACCAAGACGAGTGCTTCTACTGATACACACTTTTAAAATATATGATTCTTTAAGGGTTCTTTAGTAAATACAATGATCCCGTATAGAACCATAGACACACATAGAACCAGCTGGAGGCTTAAATGTTCTTCACATGGTAAAATGGTTCTTAGGACTGATGGTGTATGCGTTGGAGACGGTGCTATATAGCACCAAGAAAGGTTTTTGCTACTGGCACACACTTACAAAAAGATGATTCATGAAGGGTTCTTTAGTAAAGTCAGTGGTTCTGTACAGAACCAGGAACACGCAAAGAACCATTGCCATATTTTAACGGCCTTTGCATGGTAAAATGGTTCTTCAGTTTTATGAAGAATGTGTTGTATATGGTTCTACACAGAGTTATTTTAAATTGGTTCCATACAGCACCAAGAAGGATTCTTCTATTATCAGTGTCTTTAAAAAATGGTTCCTCAAGCGTTCTTCAGTAAGCAGAACGATCCTACATAAAACCATAGGCACTCAAAGAACCAGTTGCAGGCTTAAGTGGTTCTTTGCATGGTAAAATGTTCCTCTGATTGATGGAGAAGGTGTTAAGAATGGTTCTATGTTCCCCCTGAGAGGTTCTTCTATTGCTACACACACAAAAACAATGGTTTAATATAGAACCATGAACATTTAACAAACCATTTTGAGGCTGGAATGGTTCTCTGCATGGCAAAATGGTTCTTTGGATTGATGGAGATGGTGTTGGAGATGGTTCTACATAGCACCAAGAGTTCTACCACATCCCTAAAAAGGTTCTTCAATGATTCTTTAGTAAAGGCAATGGTTTTATATAGAACCATGAACACCCAACAAACCATTCCAAGGCTGAAATGGTTCTCCAGGCTGGTGGTTCTACATGGCACCAAGAAGGGTAACGACTTTAAAACCTTATTGGTGCTGATCCAAATGAACTATTATTAGGAAGGCTTTATCTAGAACAGGGTCCTTACTGAAGAACCCTTGGAAGAAGCATCTTTGTGAGTGTGTATGTGAGAGTGGGCTGTCTTACTGAAACAGGGTCTTCCAAGAGGTGGATCACACGGGACAGGTCCGGATGCCTGGCAGCCTGTGAAAACACGAGCTGCTGACTGACTTCAGTAAACCATAACAGACGCAGCCAGTGGTCGTAATCAGACTGACACCCACCTCGGCGAGGTCCGGGGGGCTCTGAGAGAAGAACTGGTTGATGGAAGGAAAGTGCAGAGCAGCTTTTCCAGATCTGAATCCGTGTGGCGCTCTGGTTGCTTTAGTTGTCACCCGCGGAGCAGTGGAAAACATCCCGAAACTTCCCGAAACTCAGCTGCTTCCTAAACCATGACTTGATTTACCCACAAGCAAGAAAATAAGCCCCTCCGAGCAAACGGTGTAAACACCGATGGACAGGATCTGAAGCCCCTCACGGTAAACAGTGTGCGTCTTTATACGCCACCTCAATCAACATGAACACTAACTGCTTAGTTACCGCCCCTACACAACAATCTCCATGACAACGGAAACAATCTACGGGGTGCCAGGGGGCTCAAACAGCGTTTCGGTCTTTTTAAATGTAGGAATTTCACATATGTTTAATTTTACTTTGAATAAACGACTAATTATTTATTAATTGTTTTGTTATTATATAGATATTGTTTTGATTGTCCTTGTTGACTGCCTGTCTTCACGATTTGATATCTGACAACTGCTGAAATATGATGTTTTTAATTAAATTAATAAATAATAAATAATATTGTTTATTAAATATTTAATATATATTTATAAAATATTATGGGATATTGTTGTACTTGTGTCATGATATGTGAGTGAATTATAAAGGAAATATAAATATGTACAAAACGTGGACAATGTACAAATGGAAATATGTATTTGTAAATATTACTGTATTATGAATGAAAATATATATGTAATACAGTATTGACGTAAACGATAAAAGATAATTAAATATATATGTCTAAATGTAATGGATGTAGTTAAATTTACTGTTACTGTTTATTCGCATTGTATATGTCCTTTTTTGTACGATTTTTTCACTATATACATTTATAGACATATACATACACTTTCCCCCGGGTTGTTCTTTATTTCGTTCCTTGTCCAAGAACTGAAATGCCTTATTTTTTTAAATAAATAATACCACAAATGCTGGAAGACTTTTATTTTGAAACTTAGTGCAGCTTGCAGAAACGGAAGCTGGATTAAATGCCTCGAGTGGGCCAGCCTTTCTTCAATTTTTGTTAAAAACGAAGACTGCTTTAGAGAAACAACCCTCCAGCCTTCTTCTCAGATTAACGGGACACTTTAGTGTCTTCAGAAAGGCAGCAGTTTTGAGAGTTTGAGTGAAAAGCGGCGAGTCTCGTCGATGCTGTCGGACGCAGGTCAGTGAGCTCTGGGTTTGTTTTCAGTCAGAGCTGTTCAGCTCATTCAGCTCTCTGTCAGTCTGTGCTGAGTGAAGTATGAACGGTGTACTTTTGTAACGGCTGTCATTCCCGAGCAGTTAATTCACTAGTGTATGTGTCTGCTGTTTAACAAAGCCCTCTATTAGTCCTCGGTAATGCTAACACGCTGATATGTCACTGGCTTTAATGTGTAAAGTTGTTGTGGAGCTCAGTCAGTGAAGCCTTGGTGAACTACAGTAAGGGAGAAACTGTGAAGTCTGTGCTGGGCTGTGATACAGTGCAGACTGGCAACTGGTGGTGGGCGATATGACGATGTGTGTCATTATCGTGGTGAGTTTCACCTCGATATTACTTTCTGGGCATATCTTTGATATCATCAGTAGCAAGGCTGTATGATCAATCATTATGTGTCTAAACCATAAATTTACAAGCTGTAGTTTTAATTTCACGCATTGTCAAAAGAACTGTTGAACCCAGGAAGAAGTGTGGGATGGCAGTGCTAGTGGGAAGGAAGATAAAGGTTACCAGGAACTATGAATGATAATGCATTTAGACTGATATGGGTGATATTTACACAGAAGTATATTTCACATACAGAGCTAGTGTCTCTCAGTGTGACGTTACGCCAGCGTGTTTGCTAGGAGTGGAGGTGGAGTGACACCAGGCCTTCTGGACATGTGATCACTGAAGATGACCCGCTTCTCTTCTATATCACTCCATCACAGTCTGGCACGACACCATTGCCGCCTTTGGTGATGCTGACGTGGTGTTAAGGGCTGTTGCCAAAACGGTATTCGTGCATGTAGTCCTGCATCGTGCAGGCTGGCACTAATAAGATGACAATGGGGTCATCGCTGCTGGATTTCCAGAATAGTGGCTGTCAAGTGTCATGACTGTTGATTGATTCTTTCTGGGGGCAACTATTTGTGCAGCTGTTCTTTTGACGATGAGTGTATATTCTCACAGGGGCAGTCGTGGGCTGGAGGGGAACCAGCCTGGTAACCGTAGGGTCGTCGGTTCGATTCCCCAAGCCGACAGTAACGAGTAAAGTGCCCTTAAGCAAGACACCTTACCCAAATCGCTCCTTAGGTGCCATGGAGAAGGCTGCCCACTGCTCCGGGCAAGGGTGCACACTGCCTACTCGTGTTTGCCTTCACTAGCGTGTGTGTATGTATGTGTTTCACTTCACAGATGGGTTAAATGCGGAGGACCAATTCCTCTGTGTGCAGCGTACATGGCAGGGAATTGCCTAAATCTCTCCACTCAGATAACGATTGGCCTGATCTATATTGTCTTAGATGGGCAACATTGACCTGATAGCGGTATGTCTGAACTACTTATAGAAAAGGCTGAGTCAATATTTTAATAATGTAATTATATATAAATTAGATACATTATTAAACCATAACATCACCTTTCTGGAGGGGAAGTATAAACCAATCTCCTGTAATATTTATTGGACTCAATAGATGCGTGGTAATATCCCTCCAGCCACTAACGTATTCAATAGAGCCAGGTTAAGCGACCCACCTGCTAATGGGGGAGCTGTGGGGTTAACACATGTAATGACTTCTGCCCACCTCTGACATGCTTTCTGATTTTCCATGATCTGGTTGTGCATCATGGGCAGGGGAAAAAGACTATTCACCAACAACCTCCTCCCCCCACCCCCGCCTATCATCAGGAGAGAAGGTCTGCTATGTCAGGGACCCTCCCTGATCCCGTGCTTATCTCAGTAATTGGTCACGGTACAGAGGGAAAATGCGCTGTGATGTCTGCTTCACGTTCAACTTTCGTTCTTTAGAGCTATCCTCAATTTCACATTTAGATTCACAAGAGCTAAGTGAGTGGCCAGAATCATGTGTATCTGTATTTACGTTTGCTGGCCTCTGATAAGTTGGAGCAGACGAAAGCAGGACCATAACTGCCACGTGAAAACAGAAAGGATCGTATCCAGTCAAGGTTTATTTATACAGCGCCTTTCACAACAGATGTTGTCACAAAGCAGCCTCACAAAGAATCCGGACCCAAGGCCCCTGTGGGCAAACCAGGAGCAACAGTGGCAAGGAAATACTCCCTGTGTGTGTCTGTCTGTCTGTGTGTGTCTGTCTGTGTGTGTGTCTGTCTGTGTGTGTGTGTGTCTGTGTGTGTGTGTGTCTGTCTGTCTAAGCAACAGTAAGTCACAGATCTGTGGTCGGTGTTACGCTTTCTTAAGACGAACACTGAGAAGTTCATGAGAATGTTCTTAAGTGCAGGACCTGCAAAAAACGTAAAAAGTTCTCAAATACTCCTATAAAAACCCTTAATTGTTTTTAATTTAAAGGTTTATATATATATATATATATATATATATATATATATATATATATATACATCTACAGGGGTTGGACAGTGAAACTGAAACACCTGTCATTTTAGTGTGGGAGGTCTCATGGCTAAATTGGACCAGCCTGGTGGCCAATCTTCATTAACTGCACATTGCACCAGTAAGAGCAGAGTGTGAAGGTTCAGTTAGCAGGTAAGAGCACAGTTCTGCTCAACATACTGCAATGCACACAACATTATGGGAGACATACCAGAGTTCAAAAGAGGACAAACTGTTGGTGGACGTCTTGCTGGCGCATCTGTGACCAAGACAGCAAGTCTTTGTGATGTATCAAGAGCCACGGTATCCAGGGTAATGTCAGCATACCACCAAGAAGGACGAACCTCCACCAGCATCACGTAGTGACCTGGCCACTATCCTGCAAGAAGAATGGCTTAAACTCCCTCTGACCACTGTGCAGGACGCAGTATATGTCATTCCCAAGATGAACTGACGCTGTATTGGCCGCAAAAGGAGGCCCTACACCATACTAATAAATGATTGTGGTCTAAAACCAGGTGTTTCAGTTTCATTGTCCAACCCCTGTATATATATATATACTTATGTAACTTGTAAGAAGTTATTTAAAGAACACTGATGGTTTTTAAGAATGAATCAAATTTAACAAAAGATTTTCTCTGCTAAGACACTTCTGTGAATCCGCCCTGTAAAAGTCAATCGGTGAAAACCTGTGAGTGCGGTTAGGAGCGTATCACAGAGCTGATTACGCTCTCTTACTAATGAATTCTTCATGCACTGATGACATCTACAACAGATGATCAGATTCACCATGATCAGAATAAATACTGTCTAATATCCCAGCTGTAGGCTAAGTGTCTTATTCAGTATCTGCCCGACTGAAATATAGGCAAAACGTGCCGGTAGTTTTTGTGCCATGTGTTTTGATTGTGGTGATCTTGTCTTGATCTAGATTATGGGGGAACAGCACCCTGCAGCCGCTCAAGGGGAAAGAAGCGAGCAGTGTCGGCGGTGAGCGTGGAGTCCTCGTCAGGGGAAAGCAGTTCCATGCGTTCAGCAAGGCAAGCTCCTAATGCTCGGTCCAAACGGAGCGCTAGCACCCCAGCGGTACAGTCCACGGTACGTAGTCATACATTAGAAGTTTACGGTTTGGTTCCAGTGCTGGGGTCTGTCTTACCCCTTTTCCGCCAACATGGTGCGGGTGCGGGAGCCTGGGAAACTGCACCAGCACAGGCACGAGCCCTGGAACCTTATTGGTGGAGCTATCAGTCACAAAGCAGGAGGAGAAGAGAGCATGCTGTAACTGCATGATACCCAGAGAGCTTATTGCTGGAACTCTTCATTCAATTAAAGCTGGGTGGGGTTTATTAGGAGTTGCACAGCACAGTTGTAAAGATGTGTTCTCAGAAGGAGGCAGGTCTGGACTGTGCAACTGAGGTGTGTACAAGACCCTTAGGTTGGGAACAACTGCTGTATTCTTGTCTCTCTTCTAAATTCCTAGACCAAGCGAAAAGCCCCAGAGACAGAGGAGGAAGAGGAGCAGCAGCTGGAGAAGAAGTTCAGGAAGTGTGAGAAGGCCGGGTGTCCTGCCACGTACCCTGTGTGTTTTGCCAGTGCGTCAGAAAGGTGCCACACGTTCCCTCGCAGTTTGGTTTCGGTGTTATTGCGGCCGTGTGCTGATCTGTTTTTTCTCTTTTCTCCTCTTCCATAGGTGTGCGAAAAATGGTTATACGTCCCGCTGGTACCACTTATCCTGTGGAGAGCACTTCTGTAACGAGTGCTTCGACCACTACTACAGAAGGTGAGAAGGCCCTTGAGCGAAGCCGGTAAAATGCACTGTGTTCACATTGGGCTCAAATTTGGAACCTGGTTTTGAAGCTGGGCCTAAAACAACCCACATGCACACGTTCTAATGAATATAGTAACCACTTGCGTCGTGAACAACAAACAATTTAATGAATAAGGAGCACAAGTCCTAATTTACAAGATCCATACTGCTGTCAGTTCCTGAAGATTGAGAAGGTGGATAAAAAAAAAAAAGTTACTGTCAAACTTTCTGCCATTAAACACTGCAGGAAGTTACCCCGCTGTGGCCAGCACTGACAATTAAGAGTAAGGAGTTGGTGATATGTTTGCCTCAAAGCTCAATGGAAACAAGATTGCTCATGTTGTTTTCTATATATATATATATGTGTGTATGTATGTATGTGTATATATATATATGTATATATATATATGTATGTATGTGTATATATATATATATATATATATATATATATATATATATATATATATATATATATATATATATATATATATATATATATATATATTATAGGGCTTATAAGCTCACCGGACAAAAAGTGAGTCACCTTGTGTGTTTAAGGTGGTAGTAACATCAGACTCCGGTGTTGAATGAGGATGATGGGGCTGTGGGGTGTGAGTGACGGGATTCATAGATTGAGAAGAGGTGCTACAGTGCAGTGAATGTCTCGTTCCATGTGTGGAAAATGGCAGGTGTGACTGTATTTGGGCGTGGCCAAAGAGCATAGTGTGAAGGAAGTAGCTGAATCTGCAGGTGTATGGAAGCGTACAGTCAAACGGGTCTACCAGCAGTGGCTAAAATCCCAGTCTACAGGGAACTCTCCTCTGAGTTGTACCAGTTGGGCCGGATTTGGATGCCTTGGATTTTTTGGATGCCTTATCCACCAAATTTGGCCCAACTGTGCAATTCTTTGATACAAGAGTGTCTGAACGTTGATGTGGCTTAAGTCCATGGCAAATCAAATTGCAGCTATTGGGTACGTTTCAGTCACAGGTGACTCTGTACACATACAGAGGCATTGCCATTGAAGAACCGGGCACAGGAACTGGACTGGCCTGCCTGCAGTCCTGACCTGTCCCCATTAGAGAATGTGTGACAGTGCTTCATCACCTCCTGTTCTGGGGCCACAACATCAAGAGAAGGAAAGGCAACACGAGAGGGTGGTAAAAGATTTACTGTCCGACTGTTCATGGAATGTGCTGCAGGCCTGAAATGCAGGAATGGATGTATATTAAGAAATGAAGTATGGTTGACCAGACAAATCATGAAACAGACTGACTTTCATTTCTGTGTGTTTGTTCTGTAAGCCATAAGGACGGTTATGAGAAGTACACCTCATGGAAGAGGCAGTGGACTGCAAATGGAAAGAGTGAGCCAAGTCTGAAGGCCTTCATGGCTGACCAGCAGCTCCCGTACTGGGTGAGAGACGCCTACTGAAAAATCTGTGGTACTTTATTGGTTTTTAGTTGGTCAGAATCTATACTGCATGTACTGCACCCACTCCTGTAATGTACTGGAAGCCTTTGAAACGCTTGAAGGCACCTTGATAATTCAGGAGGTGTGCTGTGATGCCAGCATCCTCTGTAGGAAATCAACAAATGAAACACATCCTCTCTGTGACAGGCTGATAGAAAGATGAAACCACCCACGCTGGAAACGTAGAAGCTGCTCCTTACGTAATCGTCCTGAAAGCTTTCCTTTCCTGGTGTTTCTTTCTCTCCTCATATGTCTGGTCTCTTTCCGTAGGTTCAGTGCACAAAGCCAGACTGTGGTAAATGGAGGCAGCTCACTAAAGAGATTCAGCTAACTGCTTCGCTGGCTGCAACGTACCGCTGCGGGATGAAGCTCAACAATGTTAAAGTAAGAAACTGAGTCACTCCACACTGGCCCAACTGTAGTCAGGTTCTCCTTCATCCTTAATCCAATCAATCAATCAATCAACCAACCAATCAATCAATGATTGATTGATTGATCCTTAATCCAAGAAAAGACCGGACTGTCAAATCGTGTTTGTTCTAGGCCCAGCACTGCAGGTCCTTCATGATCTCAATTTAGATCGCTTAGAAGCACTTGTCGTTCCAGACCTGTGACTCCAAAGGCGTGGTCCCCTAAAGCAGTAGCTCTCAAACCAGTCCCCAGAACCCACTAGATGATTCACTGTGGCTTCCCTAAACAGTGGTTCTGATTTTGGCCTCTAGAACCCACCGGATTTCACTGTTGGCTCTACCCTTTAACAGGTCCCTCCAAATCAGTAGGTCTGCTATTGGTTCACTAAAGCAGTGGTTCTCAAAGAGCTCTCCAGGTCCAGCTCCAGATGGTCTCCTGCTGGTTACCGAGAACAGTCCTCCAGAAAGTCCTCAAGGCTTTTCCCATGATCCCTTTTTGATTCCTTAAACTTCAGACAGTCTACTGTTGGTTGTGTAAAGCTGTGGTCCTCGGGGCTCTGTGGATTCCCCACTGCTTGTTGCTAAAGGCGTGATTCCCAAGCTTATTCTTTGGGCCCCCTAAACGTGGCTGACATGAAGGTTCTATCCAAGCCTTTAACACATTGGGATAAAGCAACACGTGGAGAGTCCTGGGGATTGATTTGAGAACCTCTGCCCTAAAGAACCTTTCCTGGATGGTTCTTTTAAAGAGCTTTCTTTTTTAGAAGGCTTTTTTCCAGAACCATTTGCCCATAACGATGGTTTAGGGGCTTGGAAGCGCATGAGTTATGAAATTTATCATTATATTATATAGTGTAAAAATGATGTGTGATATTTATCATCTTTACAGAGTGAAGGACCTGATCAGTGTTCTCAGCCAGAGGACATGGTGAGTGAACTCATAACTCTGAGAGTTAAAATAATAACAGTAAGGTAATTATTCTGTAAGGAGTAGCATTCATAACTGTTGTTCAGTGGTAGTCTCTTCTCTTCTCTCCCCCTATCTTCCTCTTCTCTTTCCTCTTTCTCTTCCTCTCTCACATACCCAGAGAGTAGCTGGTGTAGGAGACAGTTGGTGGTATTCCATGCTGATACTGCCGCCACTATTCAAGGAGAGTCCGGCTAACCCTTTCCTCACTGCTTACTACCCCGACTGTGTGGGCATGAGCCCATCCAGTTCCCACAGTGATCTACGGCCTGAGCAGCGTCGCAACATCCAGCCGCAGAGTTAGTACAGGAGAACATAAACATCAGTTTATTCTTGTGGTCAGTTTGCTGGGCTGTCAACTCAGTCCACAGCGACTGTTGTGGGGTCCGGGGAGAGGCAAAGCAATGCACTTCAGGAAACGGATAGAGTTTGGATTTAGAGGACTCTCAACAAAACACGTGGAGAATCTCTTGTGCCTGTAATGCATGATGTTGTATGCTAGCACATGGACCACTGTACAGTTGTATGTGTATGTTTAGTCCCAGGTTTGTGCCCGTACTTCCAGCCATTCTACCAGCCCAACGAGTGCGGAAAGGCCCTCTGCGTGCGGCCGGACATGATGGAGCTGGACGAGCTCTATGAGTTCCCAGAATTCTCCAGGGATCCCACTATGTACCTCGCTCTCCGCAACCTCATCCTGGCTGCCTGGCACAGAAACTGCAAGGTACCAGCTTCCCTTTGTCACAACGTCACACGTGTAAATGAGGTCACATTTAACTTGAGCCAGATTCTGTCCTCCCTGAAGTGAGTCGGGGATTCAGCTAAGCTAGCAGGCTCCCGCAGTGTTATTAGTATACATCAGAGATTTATTAGCTGATTAAACAGAAGCTATAAGCAATGTTTACAATAATAAAAAAAAGAATGTTGTGTATAATATGATTAGGTGTTGACTTTCATAGCATAGCATGCATCACCAATTTTAAATCGGGGGTGGGTGGGCTATATTATGGAGGATAGTTGCTACTCTGTGCAAGTAGGCCCATGTTGGCATTGAGGTAGAGACTGGGTAAAAATCACAGGCATGTTTTCTGCTGGAGACCAAATATAATTCATGTATAACTGTATTTTGGTGCTGACCTACATGCTTCTGGCGTTCATGTTACCTTCTAACGAAACACTTTGATCACTCACTAAGCTGTGTTGCTCTCCATAACATTAGCCATAACTGCTAGTATTGGAGCCAACTGATGCCAACTTCATTTGAGGGACGCTAATAGCACAGCTGCAGGCCGTCATGGAACTATAAAATTGGAGAAGGTGGTTCTCTCTCCACAACACTGTGGAGTAGCATAGACACTCCATATTCAGAATCAGAATCAGAATCAGAAATACTTTATTAATCCCAGGGGGAAATTGCAGTTTTTACAGTAGCAACCATTTAGAATAAACAATAATAATTTACAACAAGAGAGAAATTTTCAATATGTACACATATATAAAGTCTTATAATACAATAAAGATAAAATAAAAAGTAAAGTGGCTGTCGCTATATAATAATGCAGTAAGATATCTGTTAACAGCAGTAAGTGTTTTAAGTAGTCAGTTATTGCACATTTTGAGCTGTCCGCACACATAATTAAATTATTGTGTTTTTTTACTGTACATGTGAATGGTGTTGTGCAAGGGAGGAGTTTTATAAAGTCTGATGGCCACAGGTAGAATGACCTCCTGTGCTTCGGGTAGTGCATTTTGGCTGGATGAGTCTTGCACTGAATGTGCTCCTGTGACTCATCACTGTGTGATAGAGAGGATGGGAGCCGTTATCCATGATGGTCTGCAGCTTAGACAGCGTCCTCCTCTCAGACACTGCCATCAGCGAGTCCAGCTCCACACCCACAACATCACTGGCTTTGCGGATCAGTTTATTAAGTCGGTTGGCGTCTGCCACCCTCAGCCTGCTGCCCCAGCATGCAACAGCGTATAGGATGGCACTCGCCACCACAGACTCATAGAAGACTCATATTACCCACTTAAGTAGTGCATGTTTGAGGAAAGTCATTTATTGCTCCTTTAAGTATCTTTTACTAACTTCAAATTAGATTAGATTAGAGTCAACTTTATTGTCATTGTGCAGAGTACAGGTACAGAGCCAATGAAATGCAGTTAGCATCTAACCAGACGTGCAAGTACAGTATTATTTACATAAAGAAATGTGTACAGGTGCAAGAACGTGAAGGAAGATTTGCTTAGCAGGCCTGGCTTGCGAATTTCACAGAGAATTCTCCAATAAGGGAAGCGCTAACTGTAAATGCGCAGTTCTACAAACCAATCAATGTAGAGTAGAGGGAGGCAGCCCACTTTGCATGGGTGCCCACATCTTTTGAGGGATGCTTGTAGCACAGCTGGGGACCATCTTTAATCTATGAAATAGGAGGATTGTGTCTCCACAGCGTGGGGTAGTAAAGACACTCTGTCACCCACTTCGATATCGCTGGTTTGTAAGGGAAAGAAGAAAATCGCTTATCGCTCCTTTAAAATTTTACATTTCTACAGTTCAGTAAAGGTCAACATTCAGCCCTGTTAGCCTGATGTTGTATTGGGTTCTGTGTGAAACTGTATTGCAATATTTTGTGTGTTAGCATTGCGGTGCTTGCTCCTGATGTAGTGCCTGTATCTGTTCTAGTCTTTTTTACTCTGCTGCCTTTACTGAGACAGGCGGTGAGAGCAATGGTCAGTGGTCTAATTCGTGAAGGAGTAAATCAGAGGGTAAAACATCGTATCACATATCACAGACTGAATTTAGGTGGGATTTGTTTAATGCTCTTTACTCTTGTTAGTGAGTATATTTATTTGGAGGGGGAGTAAATTTGGTCTCACTGAAGTCTTTAATCAGCCATTAACAGCAGAAGAAAGAATTCAATAAGCACTCCGTACTCGTTTGAACTCCCATTGCACAGCATTGGGATTGATGGCCTTAAGTTTCCATCAATTACTGCAGCTTCGTCCCAGCTATGCTCCAATTAAGGGAAGCACTGGGACTAAGCTTCTGCGTAGGTTTCTGACAGCAGCAGCTATGTTTTCCATTGCCGTGTCCCTCAGATGTAAAGACTAACTCTGCGTCTCTTAAGCTGAATGGAAAGTGCAGATACATGCATTTCCAAAGTCGTGCTCCATGCAGGGTCCCCAAGGTGCACTGTGCAGCAGGACGAGGCACGTACACTAGAGCGAGAGTGTGAGCTCCTGGGATTCTCCAAAAATGGAAAAGTCTCACTAACGAGCCGGCTGTCTGCGCTCGCTCTAAAGCCCTGACACACTGCCTCCGTGTGCGTGTGCGTACATAAGGGTGAGGTTTATATTGGTATTGGTCGTGTGAATTCAGTAGTGGTCTATGGCTTTAAGCTTAGGACAAATCTCAATTCTTTTTGGTAGCTTTTGCTGGATGAACCGGGCTCTTTTAAAATAGAGAGCATTTTTCCTTCTCCTATAATGTTACCATTTTGAAGACCCAAGTTTTGAAATGGCAGTGATGATAATTCACTGTGTGAGTCTTTCTGAATGCTTTCAATTTGCATTTGTTTTTTTTTTCTTGACTTTCCAGGAGGCCTTAACCCCACAGAAGTGTGCGCCTCACATAATCGTGCGAGGTTTGGTAAGAATCCGCTGCGTCCAGGAACTAGACAAAGTTCTGCACTTCATGACCCGGAAAGGATTAATTAACACTGGAGCACTGCTGGCCAAACAGCCTCTGCTGCCAGAGCCCTACCACAATGTGAGTCTAAGCACCCTGTGCAAACTGCTGACAGCTTCCCTCCTACTTCTTATCCTTTATTACTCAGTTCTGATTTTCTTCTCGGATCTAAACTGACTGACATTCATTTTGTGATTTTTCATTTCATTCAGTGGTGAACTGTGACTGTTGGAGTCACTTTGACTGAATGCATTTTGGTCATACCTCTTTAAATTCTGTCATAAAACTCGAAAAATAGCAAGTATACAATAGGGCTAAGGTTTGGATGTAACTCTGAGGGATTTATTTTGACAGTTCTGGATTAAACACATGTGTAACTTTTAAAAGGCATGGCATAGAGCTGCCGGTACTATCAACCAAAACTGACCGAGAAATGTTTATGCTGCTGATTGTGTTCATATTTGGTGATGTATCTACACATATGTTTTCTGCACAATCACCCTAATTACAAATAACTGCATTCAGAAGGAAGTGTGGGGTTGTGGTGCTGTTGGGAAGGAAGGTAAAGGCTACCAGGATCAATAACTGATGATACATTTAGACTGATATGGACAATACAGAAGTAGTGTCTCTCAGTGTGGCACTGGGCTAACGCAACATGCCAGACGCCAGGGGTCCCTAATGGTGTCCTGTGGTAATCCATCCCATGCAGCTTGAATATTCTCACACGGTTCCTGCAGACTGTGCAGTGGGGTTGGAGGTGGAAGAACTACAAACTGTACATCTTGGTGCTGACCACGGTGCCTCCACACACGGATTCGTTGGTCCACCAAGACAAAAGTGGGACTCGTCACTGAAGATATCCTGCTCCATGACTGACACCCTTGCAGTGTTTGGTGAAACTGAGGTGGTGTTAAGGGAAGTCATCGTAACAGTCTGCGTGCATGTAGTCCTGTGTCGTGCAGCCATCTGCCAATGGTGCTGGCGCTAACAGGATGACTCATCGAGGGCATCGCTGCTTCATCACCTGCCCACTGAGTTTCATTCCTGCTGGTCGATTCTGGGTGCAGCTATTTATGCAACTAACTTATTTGACAGTGAGTGTAAAAACTACAATAAGGGCAAGATTAAATTAAAATAAAACGAAAAGGAGCCAAAACACAATATTGTGGTAATCATTAGGCCTTCTCTGAGGGTCTGATTTTCACTTTGCACACACCTCTGCCCCGTAATGAGCCACTCTACTGATAAACCCATTGCTCACCCTGGTAGCCATGCCTTGTGGCTTCTGCTCTGGCTGCTTACGTTAACACCATCCGACCATGACTGTTAAATAATTCGCATTATGTCCCTTCAGATCCTGCAGAGAGGGGCTTTAATAAAAATTGCACAGTTATTAACGGATGATGCTTCTCTTTCTGTCCTTTGCTGTCTGCAGAAGAAGGTGTTGGTGATTGGAGCGGGACCCTCAGGCCTCGCTGCTGCCAGACAGCTACAGAACTTTGGCATGCAGGTCAGTTAGAGTTTGCAGTGTTAAGTCTCATTAATGCTACCTAATCACAGCTGTGTGAGCATCGTCAGAGGCAAGACCTAGACTTCTTATAGATTTGTGTTTAGCGTGCCCCACCACTCATGTGAAGATGATGCAAAATCTATTGTCACATTGCTGATGGCATTGCATGAGGATGGTCAGGGTTCAAATACCTGTAGGGTATGCGGTGGGATCCATAGATTGAGAAGCGGTGGTACAGTGCAGGGAATGTCTCGTTCCATGTGTGGTAAACGGCTTCAGAGTAGATGATTGGCTAAAAGGAGTGATTGAGCATGTGGGCGTGGCCAAAGACCATAGTGTGAAGGAAGTAGCTGAATTTGCAGGTCTATGGAAGTGTACGGTCATACGGGTCTACCAGCAGTGGCTAAAATCCCAGTCTACAGGAAACTCTCCTTGGAACTGTGCCAGGGAAGGCATCCACCAAATCTGACCCAACTGCACAATGCTTTGATGCAAGGCTGTCTGAACGTTGATGTGGCCTACATCCAGAAATTTGTCCAGTCAATGAAAAATGTAATTGCAGCTGTTACTGGTGTTGCATTTATGTGATGCCTACATCAGTGGAGCGCGATTCGGAAGTGTATGTTCATATTCTGGGGGCTGTTGATGAAGAAGGTGGTTCTGAACTGTAAGACTGAATCTGTAGTTTAGCTGGCAGGTTTTTAGTATTCTTATTTATTGTTTATGAATCTGTCAGTTAATATTAAAGTAGATGTGTTATTAATTTAATGTGTCTTTAATCCGTATAAACAACTTTAATAATCCCTGCTGATTATGGCGGGGTGGTGCGAACCCTCTCATTTTAAACCTGTTGTGTTTGGGTTTAAGGTTGTAGTGTTGGAGGCTCGGGAGCGAATAGGAGGACGAGTCTGGGATGACGCGTCACTGGGTGTCACTGTAGGACGAGGGGCTCAGATCGTTAACGGCTGCATCAATAATCCCATCGCTCTAATGTGCGAACAGGTGAGGGATACACACACCTAGATAAGCGATCATCTCTCTTTTATCTATTCTTATTCTCCGCACCATTGTGTGTTGCCTTTAGCTGGGCGTGCGCATGCATAAGCTGCGTGAGCGGTGTGACCTGATCCAGGAGGGTGGACAGATCACTGATCCTGCCATAGACAAGCGCATGGACTTCCACTTCAACGCCATATTGGACGTCGTCTCCGAGTGGAGGAAGGACAAAACGCAGCACCACGACGCTCCACTTGGAGGTACTGGACGTTTAAAAGAGATAAGCAATCCACTGGCCCCAACTAAATACAGGTGTTAGGGAGGGTTATGTCATAAACAAGGAATCTAATAAGGGATTCATAATTCAGGAATAGGAAAGAAGGACGGACCGTTCATATGGCATCTCTTGGTTTTTGGCTAAAGGTGGACACACCCCCTATTAAAGCACATCTTATGATGAGACTGTATTAGACAGCTGAATTAAAAGCTGTACTACCTTCTTTTAAAACATGTTTCCTGTAAATCCTGTAGTTTCCTGTCCTCACTATATATAGCATAATGGTTTTCTTTTTGAGTTTTTGATTATTCTTTCACACCAGACCCCACATGGTGCTAGTTTTCTGTCCAATTATATGTATTCACTCTCATTCAGAAAAGATTCAGGAGGTGTATAAGACGTTTCTGCAGGAATCAGGAATTCAGTTCAGCGAGCTGGAGGAGAAAGTACTTCAGTTCCATCTCAGCAACCTGGAGTATGCCTGCGCCAGCACCTTGGACCAGGTATAAAGGACAACAGAAAATCTATACAGGGTGGATTGATGTGAAATGGTTCATAGTGGAGAAGCTTACTCTCTCTGATTTCTTTGATGGGAACCAGGAGTCACCATGTTGAACAGTATATATAAACAGTATATATAATCCAACCACTCCCAGGGTTGGTCGGCATATTACAAAGTTTACGCTAATGGCAGGATAAAAAAATAATCTTAATAAAAATAGATAAATATACTGATATAATGATTAGCTGGGTATACAGATGTTTTTTATAAGCTGCAACAGCTAGTTTCTGTTCTAGGCTTTAATGGTTTTCAATAGTGCATGATACATATGGGCAAAAATAGTGCTGAATGTGATCTAATATTTTATTTATTTATTTATTTACCCTTGCTGGGGGGCATTCTCCCCGTGGTTGATTGCGGTTGAAGGGAGAAAGACAGAGCTAACAGGAACAGGAGCTAGGAACATCAACATTCTGATTAATCCAGGAGGCGGTAATTGCAGGAGCAGAGCCAACCCATAGGTTCTCTGTTTAAGTGAGAGAGAGAAATCATGATCACTGAACATCTAAATAATGTTATCAGGCCAAAATTTTGAAAGATCGATGGACTTTCCCTACAAGATGTTTCCAGAGCATTACGTATTTTCCAGTAGCTACTCGTGACTGTACAGCAGTTTATTAAACACATTTCTGCCTGTTTGTTTCTGAGGTGTCGGCTCGATCGTGGGATCACAACGAGTTCTTTGCCCAGTTCTCTGGCGACCACACACTCCTGACCGAGGGCTATTCCACTCTGCTGCACAAACTGGCCCAAGACCTCAATATCCACCTCAAGAGGCCGGTATGTTTTTTTGCGCATAGAGTTAAATTTCATGTTTGTTCCCCCTGGGGCATGCCTTATTGCTGATTGGGGGATGGGGGGATGGGGATTGGGGGATGGGGGGTTGGGAAATCATCTCCTAAATTACTGAAAATCTCCATTTAGGTGAAGTCCATTGACTACTCAGGAGACACTGTGAAAGTCATCACCTCAAGTGGAGCCCAGTATACTGCTCAGAAGGTACAGACGTTAAAGTAATTAGCAGCTGTAACTTCTTTAGGTTAAACTGTTTATGCACATGGTATCTCATGGTACATTGCGTTGTCATAGGTCTTGGTGACGATTCCTTTAGCTCTGCTCCAGAAGAACGTTATCCAGTTCAACCCTCCTCTCCCAGACAGGAAGCTTAAAGCCATTCACAGCTTGGGTGCAGGCATCATAGAGAAGGTAAGGACTGATACAGACACAGATTGTATCTGGTCTTTTTCTCATAAAGACTGTAGGTGAAGTATTTCATAATGGTGTAATATAGTCCACACCTCCATTCAAAACTTGTCAGAAGCTCTGGATCATGCGGAAGATCAGTTTTCCCTTTTATGTTCTGTCACTTTCCAAAGCTGAGAAAGTCTCGGAATATACAGTTCACTTCCCAATTTGTGTAGCACATATTAAAAAAGAAATAAGCCCATTTTGAAATCTTGGGATGTCTATAAAATGGACATATTTACGTAAATCCAGCTATCACGCTGTATTCATAAGGAATGCTTTACCCCGGACTGCTTTTTAAATAAGGCACCATAAAGGAGAGCCAATCGGGACATGGATCGTTTACATGTGCTCATCGCCAGAAGAATAATACATTTAGAAGGAGGTGTGGGAGTGCAGTGGTGTTGGGAAGGAAGGTAAAGGTGACCAGGAACAATAACTGATGATACATTTAGACTGATATGATCAATATTTATTGAGCTACACATACAGAAGCAGTGTCTCTCAGTATGGCGTCAGGCTAACGCGACATGCCAGACGCCACGGCATGGTATTGTTTGGCAACTTTGTTGTGGTCTTAAGGACAGTCGTCGTAACGGTCTGTGCACATGAAGTCCTGTGTCGTGCAGCCGTCTGCCAATGGTGCTGCCACTAACAGGATGACTCATGTAGGGCATCACTGCTCGCTGAATGTCTGCACTCGTGGCTGCTGGGTCAGTCAAGTACAATGATAAGACCCGTCCTTGCTTACATCACATGTGCAACTGAGTGTGAATCATTCATGTCTCACAATGTCAAACCTACCCGCCAAGTTTCATTCCTGTCGGGTGCAGCTACTGTTTTGACGACGAATGTATTTACATATATTCAGTTATTCAGCAGTTTAGCCCCCTCACGAATAATTTAGACTTTATTTGTAAGGAGTGTTTTACTCCTGACTGTTTTCTGAGTGAGGCAGACTACAGGACAGCCAATCAGGACATGGATCATTTACATATATCAGTCTTAAAGGCACAATAACAAAAACAAGCTGTTAAATACTAGGAGATAAGATGAAGAGAGAGGAAAATGGACTGATGATTGTGTAAACATATAGATTATGGACCCTTTCACTGTAATAATCTGTGCCTTAATACGTCCCAACACAAGTGTTCTAATAGCTAATGGGATCATCTTCCATTAACAAGGCAGTCTTTGAGAATCATTCTACATGATTTATGTCAAGACGTTCACAAACCTCATGAAATGAAATGAAGGGTGCATGCAGTTCTCACAGTAGGCCTCACAGCAAGCACCTACACCTGGATGCCGTGTAATGATGGGTCTTCTGTTTCAGATCGGTCTGCAGTTCCCTTGTAGATTCTGGGACAGTAAAGTGAAGGGAGCCGATTATTTTGGCCATGTCTCTCCGATCCCGGAGAAGAGGGGATTGTTCAGTGTGTTTTACGACATGACTCCAAAGGTCAGATTCAGAACCTTTGTTTATTTGTTTGTTTGTATTAAACCTCTTTATTTTGCAGTACGTCTCTTCAGATGTCCATTCAGATAAGCCGTATGCAGTTAGGGGCAGCTTGACCAGCTGTTTATAGTTTCCACATAATTAAATGGTCAACGTGTCAGCAGGACCATTCGGGGTGGTTTGGTGTGAATGCTTTTAGGACTGTTCATAGTGGTGGTGATGGGAAGCAGATGTCTGAGGAGTTGAATGTGTCTTTCTATTCATGGTTGAGGCTGATATGCAGTTTGTGATGTTGTGAGGTAAAGAGTATGCCAAAAAAACTTTTGGAAAAAGACTCACCGTTATTTAACCATCATTACTTATAAACACTCAGAACACAGTGAAGGTTTACTGATGGTTTCGGATAGTAAATAAAAAGGCTGAATTTGCATTGTAGACATGGGGACTAGCAAGTCAGTAAGTTTCTCTACCAATGAACTATTTAACGTCAAACCACTCTAGATAACTTTATATCTCAATCACCGAATTAAGATCACCAGACAAAAAATGTAGCCACCGGTGGCTACAACGTACCTAATAGCGTGTGATACCTCCACAAGTATGAATAACAGCTGTGATTGGACTGGGCAAATTGGACTGTAGGCCACATCAGTGTTCAGATACTCTTGCATCAAAGAATTGCCCAGTTGGGGCAGATTTGGTGGATGTCTTCCCTGGTACATTTCCGGGGAGAATTTCCTATAGGCTGGGATTTTAGCCACTGCTGGTAAACCCGTATGGCCGTACACTTCCATACACCTGCAGATTCAGCTACTTCCTTCACACTATGGTCTTTGGCCACGCCCACATGCTCAGTCACTCCTTTTAGCCAATTATTAACATCTGCTCTGGAGCCATTTACCACACATGGAACGAGACATTCCTTGCACTGTAACACCTCTTCTCAATCCATGGATCCCGTCACTCACACCCTGCAGGTATTTATAGGCCACCAATGTTGTGCAGCACTATCTGCAGGAGCTATAAACACACAACGTGACTCATTTTTTGTCCGGTGAGCTTATGTAGTAAATTTTAAATACATTTAAAATAATAATAATTGTGGAATTCCTCTTTTAAGTATACAGTAATTTCATTCTTTGTTGTAACTATGTGGAAACGTGATTTTTAGGTGTTGCAAAAACAGTTTATCTCAAATTTGGCTTTTTTTTTTTTTAGCAGAAGAGGATCAGGGTTTATGTATCTTGCATACACTGTTCATTACACATGTGTTAACAAAGCGCCTAGTATAGAGTAGATATTGTAGCATGTGTCATTACATATACTCCCCCAGTCTCTGGATGAAGGGCACACATTTGGTCAGCAATGCAGGGGACTTGGCTAATGACGCATGTGTGAATGACCCCGCAGGGAGATCAGTGTGTGCTGATGTCAGTGATAACAGGAGAAGCTCAGGCCATGGTCAGAGATCTGGAAGAGAAGGAGGTGGTTGAACTCTGCATGAACGTCCTCCGTGAACTCTTCAAGGAACAGGTACACTGATCCTCTGCATGCACTGCTGTCCCTTGGTCGGTTCACACCAGCCGTCCGCATTCACTGTCACATATGTAACATCAAACCGAAAGATGTACACAAAAGCCATACAAGTATCATCTTAATTTAGGCTCATAGATTTGTTTAGCTCCTGGTTTTAGAGCATTACTGCGACTCCCTGGGTTAGCGTGGGTTTGCATAATATGAAGCAGTTTGAAATCCCTGTGTGCATATTCAGATTGTGTGTATGTGTGTGTGTGTGTGTGTGTGTGTGTGTGTGTGTGTGTGTGTGTTTTTTTTGTACTTTTTATTTATTTATTTATTTATTTATTTTTTGGGATACCCTGGGCAGCAGAACACCACATGAAATCTGTTGTTTGTAAATTGGCTCCAAACCATATTTAAAGGGGCTTTAAAATGCGATTCCTATCAGATTTTCTTTCACAGCGCCTCCCTGTGGATGTTCTGGCTGCCGAGACCTCAGAGTGTCTTTTGTGCCTCTCTTAGCGTGACCAACAACAGCATTGCTATCAAATCCAGAGTAATGGAAGTGCTGGGATACAGGAAGAGCACCAAAGACTTGTGAACTGAGACTCGAGGGAGAGATAAGGCTGAAACTAGAGAGTTCGGAGGGCGAAATGATGCACCTCTCTCTTTTGCTACCGCGTATGAAAGCCACGACACAGAGTGGCAACGAAGTTACTGATGCCAGTACCACATGATGGGTTGCTGTTGTTGTGTGGAGACACAAATCCAATTCGATTAGTACTGCGGTCTAAACACACTAATCGCACCACAACCTGAACACAGGAGTCATTTTAATCACTGGCAGCTAATTTAATAGTCTGTTGTTTGGTGACAGCATCTCCCCCACTTCAATACCTGTTATTGGAAAGATTGTAGAATACACTTTTTTTAAATGTAAAATTCTATTTGTATTTGTGCTGTCAATGATATAAATAATTGGTTATTCATTTCAATAGTGGATAGATTATTTGACCATTAAAATGCCCTATAGTCTAGTATCCAATTTATTCATCCCAACAGGTAATGAGAGTGAGACGGTACTTTGGTAGTCACTTGTAGCCACTCGCTCTCATACCCCAGTGTTACGTCTTGTTTGAGGGAGGTGTAACTCTGTTGCCTATGTTGGTGTCTTTGCAGTGTAGTCTCCCAAATTACTCAATTACTCATTTGTCATGATTTTACCATCATCAACACTACATGTAAATAATAAGGCAGTATTCGTGCTGTAGATCAGCGTTTCTCAACCCTGCTCCTGAAGACCCACTGTCCCGCGCTTCTTAGTGTCTTCCGTGTTTTCCCTGCTCCCAGCACTCCTGAAAGAACTGAGTGTGGAATGGTGAGAGAACCAGAGACTGAGACAAGTTAACCTCTGTAATGTTGCATGCTAGGAGGTTCCAGATCCAGTGAAGTACTTCATCACTCATTGGAGTAAAGACATGTGGTCCCAGATGTCCTACAGCTTTGTGAAGACAGGGGGCAGCGGAGAGGCCTATGACATCATTGCAGAAGATGTTCAAGGCAAAGTCTTCTTCGCTGGCGAGGTGAGCCTATTTAACTCAGTGAAGTCATTTGGCTGCCACAGCATTGTAAGAACGTTCTGTTGGGGTTATACTCGGAGCATATGAAGCACATTTCGCACCAAGGTCTCAGCTATGCTGCCAGCATTTGGTTTCATTCTGTTGCATCTACCTTTAACTAAAGTTGTGCTTCTTTGCTTGTGTTTCTCACTCTCCAGGCCACGAACCGCCACTTTCCTCAGACAGTAACAGGTGCTTATCTGAGCGGAGTACGAGAGGCCAGTAAGATCGCAGCACTGTGAAGCTTGCGGGCGGTCCCAGACAGGCTGGACTCTTAAATCCGAGCTTCCATGGCTTTTCGGAGCAGGTGTTTCAGAGCTCTAATCAGGAATTGTGACACCTGACCAATGATTTTGGTGCTACAGTAAAACAGCGCTCCTATAAAATGGACATTATGCGGATTTCCCATGGTGTTATTTACCTGGCAGGATGAGGTGATGTTTTGTGAAGTGCTGATTATGGCTTGAAGCTGTTTGATGCTTTGTTATCTGGTGGCTTTTGTTTTTTTTTGTTTGTTTTTTGTTCACTCCCCCTCTACCATAGTAGCTGAACCCATGTAATACTGGTTCATGCTTTATTTGGAGAAATACGTCAATAATTTACCACTCCTCACACTGTTTTTTTTCTTAAGTACCTCTATATTCCTAAAAAAGGAAGTTTTGTTATTCTAGGAGACAGCAGACTCTTGAGTAAGAGGAGGAGGGAGATGTGTCCAAAGAATTTCAGTATGAAATTTGCATGAAAGCTGTTGCTTTTCACCCCCAATGATATTATGTAGCTTAATCCTCTACATTATACATTCTAAAAGTAGCACTCTGTATTGATTTATTGAGTTAACGTTTGTGGCAAAGCACTGTTGTGATGTCGGGTTAAGAATATAAGATGTAAGAAACTTTCTGTATATGGAGTGCAGGGGGACACGATGATCATGAATACAATGATACTGTACTTGCTCTAATTATGATTATGATGATGTCTTTTTCTTTATGGAAAAAAAATGTAATATATACATTCTGTAAATTATACAGGTATCTTTTTTCCAACATAAATTATCTGAACAAAAAATGTTTGGTGTACTTGATGGACTATTACCATTATGGTTTGTGATTATGATTATTATTATATGGTTAATTGTAGAGAAGCTTGATGAATGAAACCATGGGTCACCAATGTCTATCAATTTCTCAGACATTAGATAGCCTATTCACAACTTTCTATGAGGGACCTTTTGGTAGAGGTGGACACCGGGTTCCCATCCCCACCACTGTAAACAGTTCTATCATATTTGTATATCTGTAAACAGTTCAGTCATATGGGAATTTTAAAAACTTGGTGGAGTTCCCCTGTAGGGTCCTCTTACATTACACCGTGATTAGCTTCTAATCATCGACTCTCATGTGAAAGAAAAAAAAAAGGATGCTGCGCAAATATGGCGCAATTGGACGCGCCCCAACAAATAAACATGGATATTTTATGGCTCCACTGTTCGCACATTTGCGCATCTACGACTTTTTCTTGTCTGTTTTAGCAGGTATAAATATGGGAATATTTAATATATAAAGTGCTAGGTATGAATAAGAAGTGTGTTTAAACTGCATATGGGCAGATGAGTAGAAAATCCTGGACTGGTTTCACGAAGCTTTGTCATCTAAATGTTCGAATCGTTCCGTTCCACCTTAAATGAGGCGCCAGAACGTAACTGCTGCACCATTTAAGGTGGAATGGGTAAATTCAAGCAAGGGGCTGGCGAATAGGAAGCCGCATCGTCAGTCGGGAAGTGGCTAGCAGGCTGCTAAAGCTACAGCTGCATCAGGCCGGTTTGGAAAAGGTGTCTGTGCACACAGAGGGAGCACAAACACAGCGAGAAGGTTATATTTTAAGGCAGTCACGAATCTAGATGATTGTTTAGCTAAGTAGCCGTTAGCTCAGGATCCCTCGGCAGTTGTAGCTAACGTTAGCTAGCTTTATTTATTTTTAAATGGTGGCGCGGTTTGTTATAGTGCCGGACAGACAGATGACCTGAGTTTAGTGCTTAGCTCCGAAGATGCTGTGGTCCAGCTAACACGCTAGTACTTTTCGAGATAAGCAAGATAATCTCCATTTCAGGTGGCCACATCCTCCCAGTATTAGATCCCAGAGCTGCAGCTAATATGTCTAGCGTCCAACCTAGAAGTGGTAATGGGCTCCAAACTTTTGATTTCATTGTTTCAGCCTTGCATTGCACTGTGAAGTTGAGCTGGAGATTGTGTTGTGTTGAATGTACTCTAAATGTGATTCAGCTTTGGACTGTTTTACAGCTACCCACTTGAATGAGATGCTTCTCTTAAAGGGCTAATGCACCGCCTACATTTATGACGTCACAACCTCAGCCTCAGTTTTTCTAGTGTCTCTTGACCCTGGTCCTGGAGGCTCAATGTAGTGGGTTTCATGTTGTGACACACCCCCTCCAATTCTAATATGAGCTGAATTGGGTGCTTTGGTAGCAGGGTGCTTTCAGGACCAGGGTTAAGAAACACTGCTCTAGATTAAAGGGATGCGGGATGCTTTGACCTGAACACTAACCTCACATCCAGGTGTGCACCAGTGCAAGAGTTGGGGGATGATGCTGATATCCGATACTGTCCTTGTGCGTATTGTAGTGCCAGCATGGAAGACGATGTGGAAGGCGTAGCACTTACAGGCGTTTCGGCAGACAGCTAGAAATGATCAGCCTGATGCTCATCCCGACAAGAAATACAGGAAGAGGGCACGACAGTGGAAGAGGGTGCACACTGCTGAGACACTTCCGCCCACTGTCCTGACCAGCACGAGTGCCCACTTTTGGGCTTGCTCGTGCTTGGGCAGTATGTACCCACAGTCCACCCTAGGGGCTGTGCCATTGGTGCAGTGACTCCTCTCAGTGGCTCCGTTCAGGGTGTGCCGTCCTCCTCCAAGCAGCCGAACGCTATCATCTCTATTGGTGTGCTGGAGCTGAGAGGCTGTGCATGTTCAGCTTCTCCAAGCTAAATGGCCCCAGCTGCGGCGAAGAGGTCCTGACCGAGAAGACCCTCATCCTGTATAGGTGAAGCCAAAACTGTGCTCCGGGCCAAATTGCGAGTGACCCCCCCCTTCAGATCAGCCGTCGGTGATGGATTTGTTGGTCATCACTTCTCGGTTGGCAGAAGGCATGACTGGACGTAGTAGCAGCAACTATGAGCAAGTGTTAATGAGGACAGTGAGCTGTTTCCCATCTGTGTTGCAGTGTCTTCTCATCCTGCGGTGCCAGCACACCAGCAGCTCCAGCACTGTTTCTCATAGGACACTCAGCAAGTTGTCTCCTCCTCCAACAGCTCCACCTCACAGTGCTGTGGTGCATTTTCATGCCAGTGTTGATTTCTGCATTTCTGCCCTCCTTGCTTGAAGGCTGGCCGGCGCGGTGAACTACAGCGAGCCAACCATAAAGCCAGGAGCCCACTTGCAGCTATGCGGAGATCTGCTGAAAGCCGCCCTCGCCATTGAAGCACAGTAACCAGCCGGCTGCCTGCCATCTATCTCTCCCCGGGCTTCCTTCCTTCACCATCGTCCTCAGCCTTTTGCCTCACTCACGGCTAGCTAGACAGATCAGTGTAAAGGCAGGTGTAGCGCTCGATACTCCTCCTCTGGATTTCGGCGTCTGCTTTCGAATGACTGACAACACTGCTTGGCCTTTTTCAGCTTGGAAGACGTGTCGGACTTCTGACACCAGAAGCAAATGCTCTTTCATTTCGGGAAGGCACTTCAGTAGACATGCCCAGCCCATCACTAACCTCAACACGTAACAGGACAGGACACGTCCTTCTACTAGTTACCTGCAAAGCCCACCGCCCCGAGCGTTCAACAGCGAGCGTTCTAGGAGTGTGGCATTCACCAAGAGCCACTTTGCATCGCCGTACCCCGTAAACTCCTCCGACAGCTGAGCACCACGTTGTTCTTCAAGGACGATTCATGAAATACATGTTGATTTACCAAGCATAGAAATTGGCACTCTATCATTACTTTATTATTTCATTACAGAGAAATATATAACACACAGGATCGCAAGAGTGAAATACATAAGATGCTGAAATGTTAGTGTAGCAACCCAGCATCCCTTTAGCGTTCTGCTCCTCTGGAGAACAGTAAATATGGATCTATTGGAATATCATTTTAATCCGATACCAGTCATTTCTGAACCGGTTCTCTGCCGATACGGATACGATTCTGATTGTGTTGAAGGAGATGCTGGTTTAAGGAGACGTTGGTCTTGCATGCTGCTGCTTCTTCTTCTGATGGTCTTTAATAATGAACGGGATCCAGCAGGTGTCATTTACATCATGCTCAAAGAAGTTCTCCCCACAAACCTTCAGGCGTTATTACCACAACACTGTTTCCCTTGTGTTGTATTAATCGTTCATATGCTGTGTTGTATTAATCGTTTCTAGAGTCGGTTGAGGACAGCTCGGATGACGATGAGCCCTTGAGTACACTGATGAAGAGTAAAAGGGCTCCTGAGACGACTAAATATTCAAATGAGACACGTAAGAAAACCGGGGTCGTGTAGGATCTTCAGGGGGTGCTTCACGAAGCTGGGTTTCTCAGTATAGATGGTGGGAGGACCGTTCAGCATGTTTCACTTTAATCAGTGGTGGACGAAGTCCACAGACCGTGTAGTTGACTTACTTGTGTCTACTTAAGTACAGTTACTAATTACATTTACTTCATTACTGTCCACCACTGACTGTACTGTCATCTAGGAAGACTAGAATGATTTCCTGGTAATAATTGGATCTGGAGACCGATGGCATGCATGGCAGCCCATGTTTTATCAGCAGGTGATCAGTCAGTTATAAATTCAGTTGTTTGTGATAGGCCTGTCACAATTCTAATTGTGTAATCATTTTTTAAAAATGATTTAACTGTATTTAGATAATTACAGTTAGCTGCAGTTGTTTCCCACACAGTGTGAATTGGGTGTTTCAGGTGAAGAAAATTAATGTAACTAAAAAAAAAAAAAAAAAGAGGATCAGTAAGTGTATAGTTGAGACATCATGAGGCTTATGAAGGTTGTAACTTGTTGCTTGAACATGCAGAGAAGGAAGCGCTGAGTGATGTTTGTTTATTTGCTAGCTGTTTAGCCAATACTGATGTTTTGGGAATGTGTGCTGGCAGAATGAGCTTTAATCTCATGAAGAACATGCAGCCCTGCTTAACTCTAGACAGAATCTCATAATGCTGTAGACCTTTGTATGGGTATTGATTTAAGAGTAGCGGTTTGACCACTTCAGACGTATGTTTTAATAGTTGTAAACAATTAACAAGATCAAATGAATGACATTTATTTATATGACCATCAGCTGATAAAATTTCATGATTGAGTTTATCATTGAATTTAAGTAAAGGTCATGTGTGTGTGTGTGTGTGTGTGTGTGTGTGTGTGTGTGTATATATATATATATATATATATATATATATATATATATATATATATATATATATATATACATACACACACACACACACACACACACACACACACACACACACACACACAGAGAGAGAGAGAGATACACACACACACACACACACACACACACACACACACACACAGAGCTCTGGAAAAAATTAAGAGACCACCTCAGGATCATCATCATCAGTATCTCCGGTTGTACAGGTTCTGGGTTTGTGTTCTGTTTGATTCTCTACACTACTGGAACCATGTCTCCCAAATTCCAGATCAGATATTGTATTAGAAAATTGTTTATTTAGAAAATCACTAATGACCTCCAGAAGCCTGTTTTTAGAACCATGCTCGCTGTGCCTTTCACCCCAGCCACCGCTCGCCAGTCGCTCTGTAGGTCACCTGAGGTCATCTTACGGTGGTTAGGGGACATTGGAATGAGGTGGCGCTCATCACGGTCAGTGGAGTATATGACTGAAGTGTTTATTAGTTTAATTATATAGTCTTTGTTTGTTTTTATAGAGTCATCAGGACACAGCTCAGATGATGAGCCTCTAAGCGAAATGGTCAAGTCCAAAAGCTCACCACCTGCAAGCTCAGACGGACGCCAAGAGAGCGGTGAGGGTCATTTAAACCTTAAACATTTCCAGTGTTTAACACCATAGTAGACTTAGTGACCATAGTAGTTATTCCCACTGACCTGATACAGACCCTCTCCTGTAAATTACACACAGTCCGGGCTTCAGCATTACAGTAGTGCAGTGTTTTATTATAACCTGCTAGCCACAAGCTAACGTGTTAGCACCAGGGTCATGTACACTTATGAGGAGTGTGCTTCTCCTGCCTGCTCTGTGGAGGGTCTGTAGGGTTTGGATATATGTACAGGATGTACTGAAGTGAATGCTGAACTGTGAGTGTGTGAATGTGCATGTCCATATGTCTGCCCTGGTGACCTGTCCATAGTGTTTCCTGCCTTCTGTCCATTGAGCACTGGGATGGGCTTCAGCACCTCCTATGACCCAGAAGGATAAGCGGTTTAGATGGTGACATTAATATTTTTTTTTTTGATGAGGCCACTCGTTCTCTGAGTAGAGAGTTTTCAAGCCATTCCTTACCATTTATGTTGCACATAGAGGGTTAGGGTTCCATCTGTGAAGTGAAACACCCATGTACACATACACTAGTGGGCCGTGAGCACACTCGTCCATGAGGCCCATGGAGTAATTACATTTACAGCATTTTGCAGACGCTGTTATCCAGAGCGACCTACAACCGTGCTTAGTGTCCCGTTGGGTAATGTTTTCCAGCTAGTACAGGAAGGTTAGAGTGAAACCTTGTCATGATTCCTGGAGAGAACAATACACAGGCATATATAAGCATAAGTGCACTACCTGGCAACCCCAGCCCAGCGCTCATACCTAGAGGGAAGGAAGGTTGTGGTCGGTGTAAGTACTAAGTATTTCAGCATACACATCTAACATCTACTAGAGCTCACTCACTTACCAAGAGATGGGTCTTCAGTCTGCGTTTGAAGGTCGCGAGAGTCTCCGCTGTTCTGACGCCCAGTGGGAGTTCACTCCACCATCTTGGAGCCAGGACAGAGAAGAGTCTGGACGCTTGTCTTCCATGAGTCCTCAGGGATGGTGGTTCGAGTCGAGCTGTATTTGAAGCACGAAGGGCTCGAGGTACAGCTCGACTCTTCACCATTGCCATAAGGTAGGGAGGCGCTGGTCCATTCTTGGCTCTGTAGGTGAGCATCAGAGTTTTAAATCTGATGCAGGCAGCAACAGGAAGCCAGTGAAGGGAGCGCAGCAGTGGAGTGACGTGGGTGAACCTAGGAAGGTTGAAGATGAGACGGGCTGCAGTGTTCTGGACAAGTTGCCTGATGGGCCGCAGAGGAAGACCAGCCAGGAGCGAGTTGCAGTAGCCTTGAAATGACCAGAGACTGGACAAGCAGCTGGGTGGCCTACTGAGAGAGGAAAGGACGTATCCTCCATATGTTGTAGAGGAGGAATCTGCATGACTATCAGTCGGATTGATGAACCGTTTCATTGTTTTACTTTTTTTTCTTAGCTATAAATAAGCCCTCGGATTCAGAGGACGATCAGCCGCTGACAACGCTGATGCAAAAGAGGAAGAAGAGGCCAGACAAAGAAGAGCCTGACATGCTAAATGGTAAAAGTCATTCTGCATTTTGTTATCTTGCTATGTAGTAGTTTTGTGAACAAGTTTGAAAAGACAAACGTAGGGCAAAGTCACAGCTGTGTTTCACCCCTCTAGAACAGGGTGATGCCAACAAGACCAACAATCCCAGAAGGCATAAAACAGGAGAGAAGGCCCCCAAGCTCAGACGGTCGTCACCAGCAAAGACCCCCCAGAAAAGAGGAAGAAAAGGTGAGGAAGATGGAGCAATTACACTTTAGGTCCAAGAGTATCCAGATCCCCATTTTATCCAGATCCCAGGTGTTCAGACGCACACACACGGTTTGCATAATCTGGTTGGTATGTGGCTGCTATAGCATAGGCAGTAACATCTCCGCCTCCTGGGGATTGGGATGCTAAGTGTCTGCTACACAGATAGTAAAGCTCTGCTTTGGAGGAGTGGAACTGCGTTCTGTGGGATCCAGAACCAGTCATACAACATCAGTACCTGACCTCACTTGCGCGTTTGTGGCTGAATGCCTTCAAATCCTCTTGGTGTAAAGCCTTCCCCTAAGAGTAGGGGCTGTTACTGCACCAAAGGAGGAACAGACACCCCCTTAATACCCTTCATTTGTTATATGGACCACTGGGTGAGCAGGTGTCCGCAGACGTTTGGGCATGCAGAATTTGAACTTCATGAAATGAATACAAACTGAGGTCCTGTCATTTATTGTTAGTCCTGCAGCAACATCTGAAAAGCTCAGATTTTCTGTAATAATAATAATAATAATAATAATAATAATAATAAATCCAGCTGAGTGTTAAATATTTACCATAATTGATACTGACACCCAAGTTATGATAATCCATGAATGATCCAATCAGAAGAAAATGTGGTGTTAGGGAAAGTTAGTGTCTAGGGGGCAGATACTGACTATCACGTTGGACCACCGTGAACGGCTTGCCCCCCCCCCAAAAGGTGATTCGAGGACCCGGACAGGTGAGTTGGTCTCTCATTGGGCCCAACCAGTTAGGCACACACCTCTATGTAGGGTTCATCTACCACGACAAAGTGCAACACGTAGGGGCAGTGTGTCTTCGTTACAGTCAAGGCCAGGATCCTAATTAAAACCCTAGACAGTATTGTGGGTGTGACCTAGCGTACTTAGCGCTTGATCCCTGCGCTTGTGACAGTGGCTGTTATAGCTTTAATGGCTTGCCTTTCTCTCCTGAGTGTACCGTGATAGGAAACAGGACACACAGGAGTTTGGATAAAAGGGATAAGCCATGTGTGGACTGATATAATACGCTGTGCTGTGTGGTTACACTCCTACATGTTAAGAATGGTGAAGGATCACAGTGTCCTTCTGGCAGACATTCTGTTTATTTGTTTGTTTGTTTGTTTGTTTGTTTGTTTATTATCCACCTCAGCTGTAAATCGGCCCTCAGATTCAGAGGATGATCAGCCACTAACCACCCTGATGCAGAAGAAGAGGCCAGACAGAGAGGAGACCGAAACGCTGGGTTAGTAAATGTTGCTGCATTCAATCCTAAGCTTCGAGAGCAGTGCAGTCGGGTTCTGGGGTGCAGCTTTTATATTTTAAATTTACCCCACATACAATAGGGATAAGCAAAGAGTGGACTTAGCATTGTCTCTTTGTGGCAGAGAGTAATTCATGATCAGCAGATAAGACCAGCCCTCCCCAAAGCCAAAACGTCACCCCTTACTAAGTCACGTCTTTGTACGACGTCAGGGAAATAAAATAAAAGGACATTAAATGTGATTCAATCAGACCACCTGGTTTAAACCAGAGGTAAATGTGAGGCTAGATGTGGATGCAGGCTAATCAAACAGCACTGGCATTAATAACATGCATAAGGAATATAATCTAGACAGGCAGTCAGCAGTCTAGATGCTGGAACAAGCATAAACATTGGCTGAAGGATGCCATGATTAATAACCTGAAGTTTTGAGATGTGTTACTAAGTAATTATTCAGTACTCAGTAGTATTAAAGTAATTCTGTCAGTACCTGTGGAGTTTACATAACCAGCCCTAACTATAGCCCATAACAACCCTGGCAGATTATGAACACTGTACACTTGTAGCTGTTGTTGCACTGATCATACGTTTTTATTGCTGACTCCAAAGTATTCACAGCTGAGTTGACCGATTTTATTAGGGATGCACCGGAATAATTTTTTTTTTTTTCGTCCGAAACCGAACAAAATAAACATTTGGCCGAAGGTCGAATACCGAACACCGTTTCTCGCACCGTTTTTTCACCATTGCATAAATTAAATTGGCTAAATGTATGCCATTTTTTTTTGTCTTGGGTTTTAAAGAAACTATTCAACACTGAATATTATATTGATTTATATCAACACTGACAACCAACAACGCATGACTTAAACGTATTAGCAAAAATAACATTCCAGCCGACATGCTGTGTTCACAGCAAACGAGCAGTTAAACTGCGTATTAGCCTGGAGGTGTTACAGTGGGTATTAGCCTGGAGCTAACGTGGAAGAGTTTTCTTTTTTTTGTGCCGTTTTCCAGCTGAATAATTTATAATATGTTATTTTATATAATAAAATTCATTGCATCCCTAATATTTATTGGACATTTCGAACCTGAAGCTTATGCTGTGGTGGCTATTTCAACAAGCCAAAGTCACAATAGAAATAACACTATTTGCTCTCTTTGAAAACCCAAACTGGCATTTTACATTCTTATATTATTTATCAGCTGCTTATTATATAACATGAATCCGACACAACACACAATCGAAAGTAAGAGGTAATTGACTATTCCAGACAAACAGGAGACGTACGGTTATGCTATGCCATTTTGGCGTATGTATAACAGCAGGTTTCACGACTGCCCATACCTGCATAATGAAATTGAACACAGCATGAACCAGAATAACACATGGCGTGATTGCTGTTTGCATGCTCGGAGCCAAATGTCATCTGATTCTGAGCTTGGCGGATTCCATCCATGCTTCCTTCACATAGGCCGTATTGTTTTTGTTCTAGGTAAGCAGGAAGGCAGGAGAATGACTTCAGGGCGTGCCACACCTGAGAACACAACACCTAAAAAGAGAGGGCGTCCTAAGAAAGAAGATCCAGAGAGAACAGGTAGATGGTTCCTGTGATGGAGAGCACACATACTGAACCTTTTCTGTAGTGGGGTTGATTTAGTGAAGGACGATCGTGATGTTTATTGTGGTGCTGGTGTTTATAGACTTCATACACAGTCTAAATGTCTAAACAGGATGTGCACTATGTTCCAAAAGTACTCACTCATCCATCCAAATCAGTGAATTCAGGTTCTCCAATTGCTTCCATGGCCACAAGTGTAAAAAAGGGAGAAAAGAAGAAGTACCTAGGCATGCAGACTGCTTCTACAGGCGTTAGTAAGAGAATGGGTCGCTCTCAGGAACTCCGTGAACTATTCCACAGTCCACCGTCAGTGGTATTATAACAAACTGGAAGTGATTGGGAACGACAGCAGCTCATACAATGACAGAGCGGGCTCAGTTTATGCTGAGGCACAAAATGCACACAGGTCACCAACTTTCTGCAGAGTCAATCACTACAGACCTCCAAACTTCATGTGGAGTTCAGATCAGCTCAGGAACAGTGCATAGAGAGCTTCATGGAATGGGTTTCCATGGCCGAGCGGCTGGATCCAAACCTTACCTTACCAAGTGCAGTGCAAAGTGTCGAACGCAGTAGTGTAAAGCACTGCCACTGGACTCTAGAGCAGTGGAGATGTGTTCTGTGGAGTGACGAAGCATGGTCTCCATCTGGCAACCCAATGGACAAGTTTGAGTTTGGCTGTTACCAGGAGAACAGTACTTGCCTGACATTTGGTGGAGTGGGGGATTATGGTGTGGGGATGTTTTTTTTTTTTTTTTTTAAGGAGTTGGGCTCAGTGAAAGGAGCTCTTAATGCTTCAACAGACCAAGAGATTTTGGACAATTTCATGCTCCCAACTTTGTGGAACAGTTTGGGGACCGCCCCTTCCTGTTCCAACGTGACTGTGCACCAGTGCACAATGCAAGGCCCATATAGACATGGATGAGCGAGGCTGGGTGTGAAAGGACTGGACTGGCCTGCACAGAGTCCTGACCTCAACTCAGTAGAACACCTCTGGGATGAATTAGAGTGGAGACTGTGAGCCAGGACTTCTCCACCAGTATCTGATCCCACAAATGCACTTCCGGAAGAATTGTCAAAAATTCCCATAGACACATTCCTAGACTTTGAGGAAAGCCTTCCCAGAAGAGTTGGAGCTGTTATAGCAGCAAAGGGTGGGCTGACCTCATATTAAACACTATGGATTACGAATGGGGTCTAGGCAGACGTACTAGGCAGTACTGTCAATAGAAGCATCACAAGAAATTGTTGAGATGCTGAATAATAGGTGTGAGTGCCCTGTGACGAACTGGGAGCCTGTCCAAGGCGTTTCCTTTCTTCTGCCCAGTGAGCGCCGCGAAAGTCTCCAGCACCTCCACACGGCCCAGATGGATAAGCATCTTGGAGGATGGATGGATGGATGGATGGATGGACAAAAATAGTTTCTGCTATTTCTGCAAATTATGTCTTGCTGTCTCACAGCGCCCTCTGGTGATGGCTCTGGTGACGACGAGCCTCTGGTAGGGATGGTGAAGAAGAAGAGGCAGCCGCAGATGAAGCAGGCGGTGGTGCTGCTGAAGCGTTTGTCTAAAAGCGATGTGATTGACGCGATTACACGAGGGGACACGCGCAGCCGAGAGCGGACCAGCACAGGCGGAGCAGGTAATGAGCGCAGCCAGTCAGTTCAGTCAGACTGCACTGAGGCTTCTTTTAAAGGGCCCACGTCATAAAAGAGCGTTCAGTGTTCTGTGTACGCGTGGTGAAGCTTATGAACCATACAGTTCGCTCCTCAGTCTGTAAATGGTCACTAAGCTGCAAAATCAGCCTGTTTTGAACATATCATATCTATCATATATCTGTCTTTTCCAGTTACAGCTGTATAGCTCCACTCATCCCACCACACAAACTGTATAAGAGGTTAGCCAATACAATATTAAAGGATTATGGCACTTGACGAGGGAACTCCACTGATTTTGCAAGATAATTTGCATAAATAATTCATCAGAGAGATTTCTGTAGTTTGCTGCCTTCTATGCTGTGTCAGAATTGTTTATAGAGGTGTTCATTAGGAACCAAGGCTTAAGCTTTTGATTAACCTGAAAGAAACCCCCCTTTTGCATGTATCCAAGTCAGTAACATCATGCGAGCGAACCACATGCTATCCCAGCAAACTGACCACCAGAACGAGCCTTTTCTGCCAAGGTGATTACCTCTGATCAGCTCTCCGCTGTTTGTTATTGCAGCAGGTTGGAGATGAAAAAGAGTCAGCTGTGTTGCGTATCCATCGTTTACTGGCTCTAACGTCACATTTGGCACATTTACCATGTTTTGCTGAACAATGGCACATGCAATCTAAGATCTAAGACCCAAACTCTGATCTGTGTCACTTCAGCCTGGTCATGTGAACGCAGCCTGATTCTTCTCCACAACTCCTGTCGCAGGTGCAGAAAGCTCGGACGAGGAGCCACTGAGTCACAAACTGAAGCGACTGAAACAGCCAAGTAAGCCTGTGAAAGACAGAACAACAAGAGGTAGGCGTGGCCCATTATCAGTCATTCTGGTTCAGGCTCACATTGTGGTTTGTGGATCTGATGAATGCATGTACAGGGGTTGGACAATGAAACTGAAACACCTGTCATTTTAGTGTGGGAGGTCTCATGGCTAAATTGGACCAGCCTGGTGGCCAATCTTCATTAATTGCACATTGCACCAGTAAGAGCAGAGTGTGAAGGTTCAGTTAGCAGGTAAGAGCACAGTTCTGCTCAAAATACTGCAATGCACACAGCATTATGGGACATACCAGAGTTCAAAAGAGGACAAATTGTTGGTGCACGTCTTGCTGGCGCATCTGTGACCAAGACAGCAAGTCTTTGTGATGTATCAGGAGCCACGGTATCCAGGGTAATGTCAGCATACCACCAAGAAGGAGGCGAACCTCCACCAGCATCACGTAGTGACCTGGCCACTATCCTGCAAGAAGAATGGCTTAAAGTCCCTCTGACCACTGTGCAGGACGCAGTATATGTCATTCCCAAGACCAACTGACGCTGTATTGGCCGCAAAAGGAGGCCCTACACCATACTAATAAAGGATTGTGGTCTAAAACCAGGTGTTTCAGTTTCACTGTCCAACCCCTGTATATGAACCAGGCAACCTGACTGTAACTTCCCTTGACATACACGGGTCCTAAGCTTACCATGGCTAGAACGATCCACACTACAGAATATTCCAGATGTTATTTCACATTTCATAAGCTCATTTTGCCCCAGTCTTCCTGGAGCCAAAATTGGTCTCAGAGGGATTGTCTAAACTAGTTGCGCTTCAACGATGATACAAAGAAAGTCCTGTAGTGGTGCAGTTTGAAAGCGAGTCAGTTAAAAGCGAGCCTACACTGTAAAAATGGCTTGTGAATAATAACTCTGTCCTATCTAATGTCCAATTATCACTAATTTAGAGACTTTGTCTGTCGAAATGCATTAGAATCTGCCCCCAGAGTAGTTAGCATGCATGCATGTTCATATCGGTCATATATTTGTTTCCTTGCAGTAGCAAAAAAAAGCCTGAGAAAATAAAATAATTTAATATAGTTTAAAAGCTCAAAGCTCTAAGTACACGCCAGAGGGAGATAAAAGTCCCTTCCACAGAAGCCACTTCTCCCAGCTGCCTCTATTGGAATTCCAGCCCATTTTCTCTGTTACAAGGTGACATCATCTCGTATCACAATCCTGATGGCCAACTACCAGCAAGCTTGAGACATCCTCACACGACACATGGAGCTCTCTGAAATGGAGAGCTTGAAATGGTGGAACTTCCAAACTAGTTCTACTGGACTTTCAGGGTGGGACTCTGAGGGGGCTCAAGCTGAAGGTTTTTGTCATACTCTCCTCAGGTACCAGCTCGGATGACGAACCTCTGGTGAGGCGAGTGAAGGCAGCTTCTAAGCGAAGGAAAAGGACCAATGGTGACACACCCAAACAAGGTGAGAACCGAGAACAGCTAATAAGGATCAGCTTGAACATTACCTCGACTAAGTGTAGTGATCAGTACCCCAACATAACTTCCCCAGAGGGTCCTACAGTAGCAGTAATGGTAGAGCTCAGGTGTTGTTTTGATGTTTGTTTACAGTGGTGGTGACCCCGGGGTCACAATGTCAGCAACATTACATTTTACACAATTTAGCCGTGTTTGCTAACACAGCATACCAGACGTCTCAGCATGGAGATGTAGAGGTTCCTGTGATAATCCATCCCATGCAGCTTGAATATTCTCACACAGTTCCTGCAGATTTTGCAGTAGGGGTGGCGGTGGAGTGACAAATTCATCTTTGGTGAAGACGACGTTGCTTCCACACACCGATCCGACACAAAAGCAGGACTTGTCACTGAAGATGTCCTGCAGCCATTCTGAGTCACTCCATGACAGTCTGGCACCACACCACTGCAGTTATTGATGACGTTAACATGGTGTTAAGGGTACTAGTTGTAACAGTCTGCGTGCATGTTGTCTTGGGTCGTGCAGCCACCTGCTAATGCTGCTGGCACTAACAGGATGACTCGTAGTGGACATTACTTCTCACTGAATGTCCACAATCGTGGCTGTAGAGTCAGTCAGGTACAGCATTAAGGCCCGTCCTTAGGCGGCGGAGTGTGAAACGTGTCTCACGATGTCAAACCTGCCCAGTTTCTTTCCTATCAGTTGATTCCTTCCTAGCGCAACTACAGGGGTTGGACAATGAAACTGAAACACCTGTCATTTTAGTGTGGGAGGTCTCATGGCTAAATCGGACCAGCCTGGTGGCCAATCTTCATTAACTGCACATTGCACCAGTAAGAGCAGAGTGTGAAGGCTCAGTTAGCAGGTAAGAGCACAGTTCTGCTCAAAATACTGCAATGCACACAACATTATGGGTGACATACCAGAGTTCAAAAGAGGACACACTGTTGGTGCACGTCTTGCTGGCGCATCTGTGACCAAGACAGCAAGTCTTTGTGATGTATCAAGAGCCACGGTATCCAGGGTAATGTCAGCATACCACCAAGAAGGACGAACCTCCACCAGCATCACGTAGTGACCTGGCCACTATCCTGCAAGAGGAATGGCTTAATCCCTCTGACCACTGTGCAGGACGCAGTATATGTCATTCCCAAGACCAACTGACGCTGTATTGGCCGCAAAAGGAGGCCCTACACCATACTAATAAATGATTGTGGTCTAAAACCAGGTGTTTCAGTTTCATTGTCCAACCCCTGTATTTGTGCAACTGTTCTTTGAGAAGTGAGTGTAAATCATCGGTTACCATGGAACCATCTCAGTGTTTCAGCTGCATGTAATAAAATTAGACCTGTAAATACTCTAATGCTGCTGTTTACATTGTATTGAATTCATTATGTACAGAAGGGAAAAACCTCTTCTGCAATAATACCTGCTTGGGAAACTAACCCTTGTGTAAATTCCTGGTCCATTTCCAAACACCACCAAAACACCAGTGACCCAGGAGTGTTTTCTGTATTAGCCATACGGAGCTGCAAGCAAAACCAGTTAATCAGAGCTTACTGCTCCAGAGAGCCATCCCGCCCCATGTTACCTCCTGCTGATTTTCCTTGATGTAGAATCAGAGCTGGGTGCCGAGGTAAAACACGACTCTGATGACGAATGCCTGGTGAAGAGGAAATCGGACAGAGCGGCTCAGCCTCTTTACCGAGAAAGCAGCAGCTGAACACCACGCACACGTCAGTGAGTTTGTCTGTGCTACACACTTTACCATGTTTTACACTCACTGGGCACTTTAAACCCTGCTTAAACCCACAGCACTAATCCATGATGTGGGAGGCGGCTGGAAATGTAGGCCTGAGCTTTGACCCTGTCATCAGGAGACGGCAAGTTTGATTCCTGCTCCAGGAGATGATAACTGGTCTCTGGGAGACGAAGGGTCCACACTGCCCTCTTGTGGAGTCTCACAGGCTAATGTGCATATGGAACTTGGCCCTGCTGCTCCTTACTTTGCAGCTCCGTGGCTTATTTGAACATTATGACTCTAACTATACCTACAAGGTGTTTCTGATAAAGTGTCCAGTGAGCGTAAAGTCAAGGTAGATATACCTACCAAACTGACCATTAACAGAGTATATGTGCTGTAGACGTAGACTGTTACATGCCCTAATGGATGATCTGTCTTTTGTTTTTGGTTGTGTTAATACAGAGTTGGTGTGAGAGCAGATCTAAGAAGAGGACTCCCTTCTTGCTCCCCGTATCACTCTGTGGTCATTAGTTCTGCATTCCACTACGTTATTTATTTATAGTGTTGGCGGTCCTCGAGTGTCCTGCCGGATTTGATTCATAACTCATAAAACAGTGTACAGTGTAACGGCACCGTGTCACACCAGGATGCTCATGAATGCATGAAGTGGCCTCTTGTTTTAAAATAGTTAGTTAGTTTTAAATAATTAATCTCCATCCGTTTCCAGCCTCTTTGTGTTGCGCACGATGATGTTTTGATTGGATAGTGTTTGTAGTAAAACAGTGCACTAAATGAAATGGAGGTGCCGGGCTTTTGCTTTTATTCAGGTTTGTTTCCGCAGGAAAGTGTGATGGAGGAGCAACGAAGCCATGTAGAGCAACGGTTGTTCAACTGTGCCTTGATTCCTTAAAGCCCCTCCCCCCCACATACAAACACACACACACACACACACATACGCACACATATCACACACCCACTCACCCACACACACACAAACACACACCCACACACACCCACCCAGACAAACACACACACACAAACACACACATCACACCCACACAAACACACACACACACACACACACCAGCACACACACAAACACACACATCACACACACACCAGCACACACACACACACCCACACACACACCCACCCAGACAAACACACACACACACATACCACACACACACCAGCACACACACCCACAAACAAACACGCACACGCACACACATACACAAACACACACATCACACACCCACTCACCCACACACACACAAACACACACATCACACACACACCAGCACACACACATACACACACCCACCCAGACAAACACACACATATCACCCACTCACCCACACACACACCCACACATACACAAACACACACATCACACACACCCACTCACCCACACACACCAACACACACATATCACTCACACACACCAACACACATACACACACCCACACACAAACACACACACATCAGCACACACACACATCACAACCACACACACACAAACACACACCCACCCACAAACACACACATCACACACACGTACATATCACTCACACACACCAACACACAAACACACACATCCACACATACACACACATCACACCCAGACACACACACCCAACCACACACACACACACACACACACACAAAAAAAACTCTTAATACCAACAATATTGCTCCATTAAATATTCTATATTCAATATCCTGGCAATTATCCAGCTCTACTGAAAATGATCCCCTTCATCAGCTTCCTGAATAGGAATTTTATAAAAGTTTCTGTATTACTAAAGGCTTATGATCCAAACAAAGTCATACAGAATAGTTTAATATGAAATTACATTCTAAAGTCTACAAATCTATTTACGGCAGAGATGTAAACGCAAGGCAGTGTGAGGCAAAATGGCCCCAGATAGTGTTCACACATGAGCAGAGTGTATTAACTTGAATTGCTTGACTGTATCGCTGCTGTTATTGGGTATTGACCTATAAACCCATGTCCTGTGTGTTCATTGAACGTTTAATGTAAAGTATAGGACCTCTGTCAAAGTGTAAACCAGTAGAACCTCCCAATCCACTGATCCGGTGTTACGGTTCTCCCGTAAGTTCTTTCATCTCCTTTGAAGTTTCAGTTTCCACATTGCTACAGCTTGTTCTTGAGCTAACCAGCCGTTTCAGTGTGGAATCACCGTTCATAATTACTTTCAGTCTGAGCTTTAGCTTCGTATGAGGCCCATAGTGTTGTTAATAGACACAGCACTGCAAGACCGACCTCACCTCGGGTTCTCTACCAAGGTGTAAAGCCTGCACAGTTGAGGAGGCGTATGTGGTAGCTGACACTGAAGAGTTTAATATTCCAGCGTCTGTGCAGATAAAGATGCAGGAAGGAACCGCCATCGCTCACTGTACAACGTCCATACCTAGCCCAGCACTGAACAGCCCGAGTTTCTTGTAACCTGTGTGTTTATTAAACAACTTATTTACACATTTAAAGTCTCAACGATTGCAGGTCCAGGCACTGTAGCCTCCAGTCACACGAGGCAGTATGATGTAATGTCATTTGTTCTGTTCTGCTGTATTCTGTAGCACAGCACTACACTTCTCAGCCCCTTCAGTTTATTAGAATTAAGCTCTCTGGACGGTGTGTGTGTGTGTGTGTGTGTGTGTGTGTGTGTGGACTGGGGGTGTTGGGGGATGTGTGGCCCTGTGTGTTGTGGTAGTAACTTCACATCCTGGACCATATGAATGACATTAACCCATGTATAACATGTAGCACATCTTGAACTAGCAGCAGCAACTAATTGGTCCCTTGTATTGTGAGCCTAGTGCTTCCAATGAGACTCCATGGTCACACAAGCCGGTACACGTGCCTCACTTCGGCACACCCCCCAACCCTTATAGGATGTGTCTGGTCATTTTCACTCAACCTCGGGTGCTAAAACATTTGCATATGACTGTTTAACTTTCATGTCTGTCCATAGACCAGGGGTGTCCCAAGTCCTCTCCAGGGCTTGACTTTATTTGGCTCTCTGGCCAGTTGGTGGCAGCACTACTGTAGACCTACAGTTAATTTACAATGTACCTCCAAATGAGCTGCAGTTAGAGACGGCAATTAATCAAAATACACTCAGAATAGCTGCGAACAGAAGGAAGTGTGGGACTGCAGTGCTGTCCTGCAGGAAGATAAAGGTTTCCAGAACAATAAATGATGATACATTGGACAATATTTATTGAGCTACACATACAGAGGTAGCGTCTCTCTGTATGGCGCCCGGCTCCATGTTTGCTTATGCAACATGCCAGACGTCTCAGCATGGAGCTGTAGAGGTTCCTAATGGTGTCCTGTAATGGTCCATCCCATGCAGCTTGAATATTCTCACACAGGTACTGCAGATTGTGTGGTAGGGGTGGAGGTGGACTGACAACACACCGCTCATCTTGATGTATTCGTTGGTCATCTCCACTAAGACTCTTTACTAAAGATGACCTGTCGATCCATGACAGTCTTGCAGGACACCATTGCCATCTTTGACATGGTGTTCAGGGTAGTCATCGTAACCTGTGTCCTGCAGCCATCTGCTAATGACACTAACAGGAGGATATCTCTGCTCATTTACAGCATTTAGCTGACACTCTTATCCAGAGCAACTTACAAGGTTAATCATATTACAGGTAGGCCAGTGTAGTGCTAGGAGTCTTGCCCATAGACTCTTATTGGTGTAGCACAGCACAGTCATCCAGACCAGGATTCAAACCCCAGTCTCCCACATGAGGTGGTAGCTCCCTGGCGGGTAGTGGTGTTGTCTGCTGAGCTACACCAACCACTGAAGTCCCACCAAGTTTCACTGGTGTCGGTTGATAACTTTGGGCTGCAGATATTTGTGCAGCTATTCTTTTAATGATGATTGTAGATTATTACCTTACAAAAAACCAGGGTGCAAATTGGAAGCAGTTTTTAATCACAGCGATAAATAAAAATAAACAGGATTAAATATATATATGTATATATATATCAGGTTTCGCCAAAGCATTATATATATATATATATATATATATATATAAATTAATATATATATATATATATATATATATATATATATATATATATATATATATATATATTTGCAATCACTTATGAATAATGTTTTGGCGAAAGAATTCGCTCAGAATTTCAGTTTCGCGAAAACTGTACGAATCAAGTTTGGGCCTCGGCGGCGCTCGTAGTGGAGCTGTGAAGTTCAAGACGGCCCGGAAACGCCGGAAGTTATTTCCCCTTAGTTTTTAGTGTTTTTAATGACCGTTTGAAGCTTTTAGTCGCCTGTTCTTCATGGTTTTAATGAGCCGAGTCTGTTCAGAAGAGGGAAATTAACCGAAACACATGAGCCTGAGTCTGACGGTCCAGAATTTCCCCTTCGCCCGTTCACTTTTCGGCATCAAGCGGAAAACAATAACACACCACTGGCGTTAAAGCCGATAACAACCGGCAATGGGGGAAAGGCTGATGTGAAGCGGCTGCTGAGGCATGCAGGTATGTCCAATGTCCGTTTCTGTTATATTCATTACGGTTTTGGTGGATGTACAGCTTAGAGCTGAAGTCAGCTTCTTATTCAGCCTGCTTGTTGTTCGAATCTCCCCGGTCCACCTTAAATAGTGCATCGGTTGTATTGTAACTGTAAGTAGGGATAATGTCACTGCTGCACCATTTAAGGTGGACCGTGGAGATCCGAACAAGAAGCTGGCTGAATAGGAAGCCAGCCTCTTACATGCTAACGTTAGCTCGTTAGTAGGGCAGAGAAGAAAGGGAAGAGGATGCTGCTTCTTTCTAAAGCCTTCTCGATCAATAGAATTATAAATCGAATAGAAATTCACTCATTTAAACATCCTGACCAAACCTGATGAACCTGCTGGCTAGTTTCCTCAGGTCACATCAGTTCATAAGACCAGCATAGCTGTGTCCGGCTATGGCTTAAATAGGGGAGGAAAGGTGGAGAGATCCTGTTTACATCATTGTTTACCTCAACTTTAACCTAGAAATGGCAGAGCTGCGCTGCAGAAAGACCGGAGAGGCGAAGGAGAAGGAGGAAGATGCATCTGAAGAAGTAGACCAGCAGCACCAGGAAGGTAACACACAGGCTGCTAACAGCTTGTCAGTTTTCAGTTAAGCAAAAGGTCAAGGGGGTCCCACTCAGGCTGCTTGGTTGAAATGTAGACCTGCCTTAATATACAGTGAGAGTGTGGTGACCCCTATTTTAAAGGAACACCAAGGAATGAAATGCACACATTCCTCTCCTAATCCCAGAAGTAGTGGTTCGTCGTAGGAACGTTTGGTGTCCAGACATTTGCAGGACTGCCTTAAGCTTTAATCACAACACCCATTCAGTGTGTCATTGTTTTGGCATCCTTATGCAATGTCACATGTATTTCTATCCGGAGCTGCCTTCATTTTTGTCTAAAATCTTGTATGTTTTGACGTTGAGGGGACAGTGTCTTCTCCCATCTCTCTAATGGAGATAAGGTCAGGACTCCGTGGTGGCCTGTTCATGTGTGACAATGATTCCTCATATTGCCCGAGGCACTCTATCACAATGTAAGCCCGATGAAGCTCAGCGCTGTCATCCCGGGATATGGCTGTGCGATCAGGGGCCATTGTTGGTCATTCAGTGCATTTAAAAGGACAGCTGACTTTTGCTGAGCCTCGACCGGACCAACTCAAGCAACCCCCAGATCATAACTGTCTCTAGAGGGATGGTACAGTCTGTGCTATGCGTGATGGGTGCATTGATTTCTTTCGCTTCCCTTCTCACCCTGATGCACCCATCGTCCTGGAATAAGGTCAGCCTAGGCTGATCAGACCACATGACCGTTTTTCATTCTCCAGAGTCAGGTCTTTATTCTCTCTCCCAGTGAAGTGAAGGCTTTTTTCTCCCAGATTCGTTTGACTGAGAGGAGGGTTTTTCATGGCCACATTAGTCTCAGTGCTGTGAGGTTTTATGGTATAGTGTGTGTGGAAACCTCTTTCACTAGCTGTGACCTCTACTGTCCATTGTTTATGACTAAGCGTTTAAGCGATATCCGATCACGGCCATCCAAGGTGGTTTTTCCCAACCACATTTCTTCTGTAACGTTGGTGTTTTGACCTCCTTCCAGGTTTTAATAATGCATAAATGATCCTTATCCCAATTCCAATCATTCCAGCTTCTCCTTAGTTGTCTACATCTTTACCACATCCGTAGTATACATCTTCCCCCATGGCGTTTTCAGCAATGAGAAGCTGCTCACTAGTAAAATTCATTACCCCATATCGTTTCTAATGCACTGTAATATGGGGTATTCTGTGTCTCATGTGACACTCATGCCTCAGATGGGAGCAAAGTCAGGACATAGATGGGGAAATGGTATGGTCCTTCCACAACTCAGGCCATCTTACAGTAGGTTAACCGGCCCTTCTTTCTTTTGGGTCTGGCATCACACATTTGTTTCTGATCTAGTGTGGCCGCCTTTGGTTTAGTTTCTATACCAGATGAGAAATCATATGTACCTCCTGTTAAACCTTCTGAAACTTTTCAGAAGTAATCACGAGAGAGGAGAACCATTCCGATCGAGATGGAGAAGGGGACCCCAGTGGTACAGTGGAGGACACGCACACAGATACTGGCAAGACCTTGCTTGGGGAGAGCGGAGCAGGTGCAGCAGAAGCAGCCGAGGCCAAGGAGGAAGAGGAGCAGCCCACATCCTCTTTCAAGAGAGAGCAGAAACATAGCAAATGTGAGCAGCTTTATTAATAAGACACTGTGTCTTTTTGTGTTGAGTGTTGCTGGACTGCCCCTCAGTTTTGTTTGTGCACACGGACAGTGGGCAGGGCCGTGTCAGTTTAATAAGCCTGTTGTGTGTTTGTATCGAGATGTGATCTAATCCCAGTGCCTGTGGTTGGTGTAGCTCAGTGGCTAACACCACTACCCAACAGGTAGACACCACCAGATGTGGTTCGAATCCCGGTCTGGGTGACTGTGCTGTCCTACACCAATAAGAGTCCTTGGGCAGGACTCCTAACACTACACTGGCCTACCTGTAATATGATTAACCTTGTTAGTCACTCTGGATAAGAGCGTCAGCTGAATGCTGGAAATGTTAACTGGGTCTTAACACACCTGTGGCCTGGATATTGTGTGCCTGATTGCATGTTTTGACAGGTGTTTGTCCCTCTCTCTCTCTTCCTCCTATTCCTCCAGCTTTGCTGGTTCAGCGGATAGTGAAGATGTTTATCGGTTGCCTGGCTGCAGTCACCTGTGGGATGATGTATGCTGTCTATCTGTCCACTTACCATGAGAGGAAGTTCTTGTTCTCCAGCCGACAGGTGACATTAATGAGCTGCTGTGTTCGGTGTCTTCATTCAGCACACCTAATGCAGTAACATTGTGCACATTTAGATTTTATTGCGGTTTTTACAGTAGGACCTTTGGTAGGAAGATGGCTTTGGTAGATCTTATCTCGAATAAATGCAGTCAGGTGATTATGTAATAATGGCACAGGCTGACCAACCACTCATGAACCTTGTGGAGGTTGTATTAGAACACAGCTGTGATGTTAATAATCTTCGTCTTTGTTTTCCTCAGGAGCTGGAGAGGGAGATTACCTTCCAGGGAGGCAGTGGCCTTTATTATTACTACTATAAACACATGCTCTTCGCGTCATCGTTTGAGAGAGGTGATACAGCTGTTTTCTGACTAAATGGATTTCAGGCTGCCGCATTAATCCTGAACGTTGTGTACCAGGTGTAAACCTTGATTGGTTTTCACTGTTTGTATATTCCTATAAGAACGTTTGGTCTCAGTTCTGGCATGGTTTGTGTATCACATATGTTCAACAATTTTTGACAACACTGTGTGTGGGGCTGTGTGTGTGTGGGGCTGTGTGTGTGTGGGGCTGTGTGTGTGTGGGGCTGTGTGTGTATGTGTTGGTGGGGGTGTGTGTATGTGTTGGTGGGTGGGGTGTATGTGTTGGTGGGGGGGTGTGGGGGTGTGTGTATGTGTTGGTGGGGGGGTGTGTATGTGTTGGTGGGGGTGTGTGTATGTGTTGGTGGGGGTGTGTGTATGTGTTGGTGGGGGGTTGTGGGGGTGTGTGTATGTGTTGGTGGGGGTGTGTGTATGTGTTGGTGGGGGTGTGTGTATGTGTTGGTGGGGGTGTGTGTATGTGTTGGTGGGGGTGTGTGTATGTGTTGGTGGGGGGGTGTATGTGTTGGTGTGAGTGTATGTGTGGGGGTGTGTGTATGTGTTGGTGGGGGGGTGTGTATGTGTTGGTGTGAGTGTATGTGTTGGTGGGGGGGTGTGTATGTGTTGGTGTGAGTGTATGTGTTGGTGGGGGTGTGGGTATGTGTTGGTGTGGGTGTGTGTATGTGTTGGTGGGGGGGTGTGTATGTGTTGGTGTGAGTGTATGTGTTGGTGGGGGTGGGGGTGTGGAGGTGTGTGTATGTGTTGGTGGGGGTGTGTGTGTGGAGGTGTGTGTATGTGTTGGTGGGGGTGTGTGTATGTGTTGGTGTGAGTGTATGTGTTGGTGGGGGTGTGTGTATGTGTTGGTGTGAGTGTATGTGTGGGGGTGTGTGTATGTGTTGGTGGGGGGGGTGTATGTGTTGGTGGGGGTGGGGGTGTGTGTATGTGTTGGTGGGGGTGTGTGTATGTTTTGGGGGTGGTGGGGGTGTGTGTATGTGTTGGTGGGGTGTGTGTATGTGTTGGTGTGAGTGTGTGTATGTGTTGGTGGGGAGTGTGTGTATGTGTTGGTGGGGGGTGTGGGGGTGTGTGTATGTGTTGGTGGGGCGTCATCTGAAACTGATCAGTGTCTCTAGTTGTACAGGTTCTGGGTTTGTGTTCTGTTTGATTCTCTACACTACTGGAACCATGTCTCCCAAACTCCAGATCAGATATTGTACTAGATCTGTTTAGATAGAAAATCACTAATGACCTCCAGAAGCCTGTTTCTAGAACCATGCTCGCTGTGCGTTCCACCCCAGCCACCGCTCGCCAGTCTCTCTAACCCTCTGTACGTGTAGAGATGCGGATTTAGGAAGAAACTGGAGTGGTCTCTTACTTATTTCCCAAGCTGTATATATACATATACATACACACACTCTGACTTATGGGTGTATTTCAGCGATCAGTGTCTGATCTCCCTCTCTCGTTGTTTACAGGCGTGTATGAGCTAACGCGGGACAACAGGACCGTGTCTGGCCAGACCATAAATGCAGTGGAGCAGCTCTATCTCTACCCAGAGCTTCTCAGCAGCCTGCTCTACAAGCTCAGCGGCAGCCAGGTTAGAGAAGCTCAGTGTTAGATTTTTCGCCTGGTCCGTTTATGATGTGTAATACACCTGGTTAGATTAATGGCACTGAAAGTGTTCGATGTGTTTCTGCCTAATTTGGTTTCCTCCTCAGTTCTGCCGTCTTTCGTAGCAGTGAAAACGTCCACCATGCTGGTGTCTTTCTCCCTGCTGCACCAGAACAGAACTCTGATGGCCAGATGTGATCTCATAACAGGAATACATGTTTTGGGACCAGCTGTTAAAGGATTGGTGCTGGATTGAGGCCAATCGCTAATGGAACTGTTTTTTTTCCCTCCCTGTAATGTCCCTCTTAAATAAGTAATGTTGTTTTGCTATCCGGTGTCCATCAGAGGAGAATGGGTTGCCCTCTTGCTCTGAGGGAGCTTTCCCTTGCCACTGTCGCCCTTGGACCCAGGTTCTCTGACAAGCTGCTTCGTGACCACGTCTGCAGTAAAGGCGTTACAGATATAAACCCTGACTCACCTGGACCTCACTAATGTTTGTTTATCACAGCTGTTCTTTACTCACATGATAAACATCTGCTTAGTTAGATTTTCTTGGGGGACACCTTTCGGCCATGCTGAGTTGTGTTGCATCCATGGGCTACTGATCAGTTTGTTGGACTGGGTTAAAAAAATTCCCACTCCGTTTGTTTCCATCCCTAATCGATCTACACTCCACGCCAACTTTAGTTCTCATGGTGGTCCTCAGACAAGCCCTCTGAAGACGAAACATTGCCCCGCATGTATCAATACATGATCCGAGGCATCAGTTGCTGTTACTGCCGCCTGGTCCCTGCACAGGCAGTGTATCTCTACTTTCAAAATGACCATGACAGTTCTATCGACTAGCTGTTGTTTTCTTTTGACATCGCTCTGTTTCTTTCTCTTGTCTCTCTCGTACTGTAGGAAGCCATTGAGCCGGTGTATTTCTACATAGGTGTGGTGTTTGGGCTGCAAGCGGTGTATGTGACTGCTCTGTTTGTCTGCAGCTGGATGATGAGCGGCACATGGGTGGCTGGCATGCTGGCCGTGGCCTGGTACATCATCAACAGGTGAGACTTAAAGGCTGTGTGACCTTCTGGTGTAGATTTCAGCAGTGAGGCTTGGTCTGATCAGCCATGTTTATTTATCTTACACACCCAGTCAGTTTAAGTTGTGCGATGCTAGTTTTGTGGATGTGGAATAACGTCTCAGAGGAACTTTAGAATAAACTGCTCGTGTGCAGTGTAGCAGAATGTAGAATGGAGACTTGTAGGAGTCATCTCCTCAGTCTGGACTAATCTGGTAGTCCCTGGTTTTAGTCAAGGCTACGGAGCAGAGGGAGAACAAAACCTTTGTGCATGGCCTAGCAAAGTGAAAAGCTCCGGAGCCTCCACAAGAATCCAAAAGCTGCTAATAAAAAAACATTGCTCACAAGAATACATAAGGAGAGAGAGAGAGAGAGAGAGAGAGAGAGAGAGAGAGAGAGAGAGAGAGAGACAGCGAGAGAGAGAGAGAGAGAGAGAGAGAGAGAGAGAGAGAGAGAGAGAGAGAGACAGCGAGAGAGAGAGAGAGAGAGACAGCGAGAGAGAGAGAGAGAGACAGCGAGAGAGAGAGAGAGAGACAGCGAGAGAGAGAGAGAGAGACAGCGAGAGAGAGAGAGAGAGAGACAGCGAGAGAGAGAGAGAGAGAGACAGCGCGCGAGAGAGAGAGAGAGACAGCGCGCGAGAGAGAGAGAGAGACAGCGAGAGAGAGAGAGACGCAGAGAGAGAGACACACATAGAGAGAGAGAGAGACACAGAGAGAGAGAGAGAGAGAGAGAGACACAGAGAGAGAGAGAGAGAGAGACACACACAGAGAGAGAGAGAGAGAGAGAGAGAGAGACACACACAGAGAGAGAGACACAGAGAGAGAGAGAAAGACAGAGAGACAGAGACACAGAGAGAGAGAGAGAGAGAGAGAGAGAGAGAGAGAGAGAGAGAGAGAGAGAGAGACACAAACACACAGACAGAGAGACAGACTGAAATCGTGGAGGATATTAGAGTCTGATTGTGTGTATGATGTATATTATGAGCACAACACGTGACTCCAAAATGGCAGCTTTACAGGAGAGGGCAAAAACCCGAGTTAATATTATTGTAAGTCAGTAGAACCAGACGGTTTAGCAAGCGGCTTTGGACCATTTCTGTGGGTCCGTTTATCCTGAAATCTCACAGAATGTAACCGACAGGTCATGTGATCAAACGAGGCATAAAAGTAAAAACCGTCATGAGATGTTTTTTCTTTGGGCAGTATGCAGTCATTAGCTGGAACATGGTGCCACAGAAACCGTTCAGTCTGTGGAACATCTGTTCACTTGTTCATGTGAACACAATGCTTGTTGAATTATTTATGATTTAAATGGATTAATTATTAAATAAAGTCAGATGTCACTTATTTTGCCCGTCCATCCATCTATCTTTATTATAATCCACATCTTACTAAATTTTTTAGACTCAAATTTGAGAAATTTCAGTTACACAATTAACTACACAAATGCTATATAGGCCTTGCTTAAACTAACTGGGTGATAAGATGAAGACGTAGGGCGTTATCGAATACACAGATGGATACATTTATAACACAAGTTGAATAACACACAGTTTATCATTGTGACCCCCATCAAGTATGAAAACACGATTCAGGTTGTGAGGTGCTTTAATGGTCACAGCCCTGTAGTGTCCGCACTTCTAGAACACCGATCAACTGCATTAATCATTAATAAATATATATAAATATAAATATAGCCAAAAAAAGACAACAACAATCACCTGTTTATTCGGCTCTCATATAAGAGAGCAACCAGAATTCCACACTTTATTTAACAGCCTGGAAAACAAATGAAGCATAAGCTGTGCGGTAGCTTTCGGACAGGCCAGATTTCATATTTAATAGTGTCCTGCATGTTAAACTGAGCAAATGAACAGCAGCATGCCTTTGTGGATAAGTGTGCCCTCTGTAGAGGATGTTAGCTACTTACCAACAAGACATGTCCTTTAACAGGAGGTGCCTAAACTTTTACATACGGCTGTGACTGTAGATGAAGGTTTGATGTCGATTAGCAGGCTCCTATAGCTCGGATTAAGGCTTTTCATTGATTTGAGCTTGTTGCTGGTTTGAGCATGCTTTTCCTCTGTTCGGTTCTGTACTGCAGGTCAGACACAACTAAAGTGGACTATGCAATCCCTCTGCGGGACAACTGGGCCCTGCCCTATTTCTCCTGCCAAGTAGCTGCTCTAACCGGCTTCCTCAGCAACAGCATCAGCTCCTCGACAGAGGTGAGAAGAGACAGTCAGTAAGATGGAAAAAACCAACATGTATCTTCATTTATTTGCCCTTTAACGCTTTTCTGAAATGTCCTTTATATCCAGCTTTGAAATGACTCCTACAGGTAAATGGTGTGTGTGTGTGGACACTCTTGTACAGTGTGTGTGTGTGTGTGTGTGTGTGTGTGTGTGTGTGTGTGTGTGTGTGTGTGTGTGTGTGTGTGTGTGTGTGTGTGTGTGTGTGTGTGTGTGTGTGTGTGTGTGTCTTCTAGATGTTCTGTTACCTGCTAATGAGTGTGACGACGTTCACCTTTATCGTGATGTGGGAGCACAGCCACTATGTCCTGTTTGTGCAGGGAGTCGCACTTCTGCTGCTCGACTGCTTCGACCTTGTTCCCCCTCGCAAGGTGCCCAACACGCACATGAACCACAACATCATAAGCGTCTATAATAAATAGGATTTGAAATGCTAATTATTAATAATAGTGGTAACATTAATAATAGTAATAATAAATGTAAAATGATGATCTAGTTACCAAAAAGAAATATGCTGAGCTTTTATTTCTTATAAGATCATAGTCTTGGATAATAAGTAGGTGCAGCCCTGATTCTAATAGACTGTAATTGAGTATGATGGTGTCCCCCCCCCCCACCCTTTAGAATTGATTCTGATTCTGATTCTGACAGACGATGTGAATTTGTTTTCTCTCCTCGTCTTTCTCTGGCCTTTGATCTGTAGACGGCAGACATTCATAAGGTGTACCTGAGCTCTTTGTTGCTGGCGTATGTTCTGCAGTATCAGAGGCCCAGCCTGCTCTCCTGTCCACTGCTCAGCCTGCTTGTAGCCAGCCTGCTGGCCAGGTACCTCCAGGTAACACACTCGCATTCACTGACCTAGCATCCAGTAAAACTTGCTGACCCACGGTATGCTGTGGTGGCTCGTTACGACTGTGAGGCGTCCCTCCCTTTCCTCTTTTGTGCAGTTGCTATACATTAGAATACATGCTCAGAATATGGGTGTAGTAACATGCAGTATATTCAGCACTTCTGAAGGTTTCCTTCTTGCATGGCCTTGAAAGAAGCTAGACAGTGTTTTATATTGTCATGCTGATTTTGATAACATGGAGGTTGTGAAATGTGGATGTTCTGAACCTCTTAACGTTCGGCCAGCATTACCTAGCTGATTGGTTGATGGGTTGATTGGTTGATGGGTTGATTGGTTGATGGGTTGATTGGTTGATGGGTTGATTGGTTGATGGGTTGATGGGTTGATGGGTTGATGGGTGGATGGGTGGATGGGTTGATGGGTGGATGGGTTGATGGGTGGATGGGTTGATGGGTTGATGGGTTGATGGGTGGATGGGTTGATTGATTGATTGGTTGATTGATTGGTTGATTGATTGGTTGGTTGATTGATTGGTTGATGGGTTGATTGGTTGGTTGATTGATTGATGGGTTGATTGGTTGGTTGGTTGGTTGGTTGATTGATTGATTGATTGATTGCAGCAAAACATGAAGATGGGCCCCCTGGTGGCGAGACTGATGAAGATTGTGCTGCACCTCTACCTGGTCTTCACCACAGGCATTACCTTCAACTATCTGGTAAAGGTGAGGTGGCCACAGCTCCCCAGCATGCAAAATTACAGTACATGGGAATGTTATAGAGCATTTTCTTTTTATATTGCTTAATAAACTCAAAGTTTTTCTTCCTTCCCATTGTAGAAGATTCTACCAGCAAACCAGAGTGATTTCATATTGAAGTTTCTGGAGGTGAAGTTTGGACTGAACACCACTACGTAAGTTTCAAGCTGTTTACACACAGGCTGTGTTCAGACTGCAGGCAAATCGGATTTGTTTCTCAAATCTTCTGCCCATGCTGTTATTTGCAAGTGATCAGATTACACGGGTTGCTGTAGTAACGACATGGGCGTCGGTAACTGCGTAGCCAGCTGGTGACGTTGCTGGGAAAGATGGTGGTGCATCATCTCACCCTCCAATCATATGTATTGATACCTAGCTTCGCCTCCAGCGCTCTTCAAGTCACAGTTCTAAACTCTTTGGTGCTCTTCCTGAGTTCTAGGCCTCCCCTCACTCTGGATTTGACATTGTTGCTTGATGTTTGTGACTAACCCAAAAGAAATCGATCTGATTCATTTCATGTGCTTTTCCACCGTCCAGACTGTCAACAATCAACCTGGATACAATTTGGATATGACACAAATCTGATTTGGGCTGGCAGCTTGAACCCCGCCAAACACATTCGTAATGAGTCAGTCTGTAAGCTTTGTAAAGGATTTTTAATAATCATCTTCAGTATGTTTTATTATTGTTTGTTCCAGAGAGTTCATACCAAATCTGCTGTTGTGTGAGGAGGGTTTTCAGTCCCCAGGGCAGGATTTCTTCCTACGCCTCACCCAGGCCTCTGTCCTGCCGTTCTATGTGCTAGTGCTTCTAGTGTGCCTGCTGTCAACCTTACAGACGATCTACAGAAGACTCAGGTACACCGCAGTTGAAGCATATATTGCAGAAGGCTGTAGGGCTGTTTTCATGATCTGTTTTAAAGCACCCCAGTCAACTCCTCTAACTGCCCTGAGTTGTTGATAACATCCATTTTAAATAGGTTGATTGCAGCTGGCTAGAATATCTTGTGGGGGTAAATGTAGGTCTCTGGATGTTTGGTTATTTCTTGTGTGCAGTGGGGAACGGTCGAGGGGCAGCGTACGAATGGAGGACGGGCGGATAGGAGAACGGCCGGAGGTCATCTACCATGTGCTCCACACGCTGCTGTTTGGAGCTCTCGCCATGCTGTTCCAGGGGTAACATTGTTTTATCGGACTGTCCACCGCTCATCACAGTACTGCTGAAACCCAGCGTTCACATACACAGCTAGGCTAAAGGCAGACCTGTTACAGCAGCTCTCCAGTCAGTGAAGGGAGTCAGTGAAGGGAGTCAGTGAAGGGAGTCAGTGAAGGGAGTCAGTGAAGGGAGTCAGTGAAGGGAGTCAGTGAAGGGGGCCAGTGAAGGGGGCCAGTGAAGGGGGCCAGTGAAGGGGGCCAGTGAAGGGGGCCAGTGAAGGGGGCCAGTGAAGGGGGCCAGTGAAGGGAGCCAGTGAAGGGAGCCAGTGAAGGGAGCCAGTGAAGGGAGCCAGTGAAGGGAGCCAGTGAAGGGAGCCAGTGAAGGGAGCCAGTGAAGGGAGCCAGTGAAGGGAGTCAGTGAAGGGAGCCAGTGAAGGGAAAAAGCCAGGAACACCAGAAACCCGAACACTAGTGTGCCAAACGGCCAGTTAGTTGCGGCTAAGGCTTTGTTTACTAATTTAAGTTAGGTAGGTGTTTAGTCGCTCCTGGTTGGTCCAAGTTATTTTAAGGTGGTTCACAAGCTTCATGTACCTATAAGCTAACTTAAGATTGCTCCTCTTGTAATTTGAAAATTTCACTCTTTCAAAATTGCAAGTTCAGCACATATAAACGTTTCATCTTTTATCTGTGGACGATACTTTTGCTATTCCCAGAAAAGCACAGTGGGATGTAAGGTGATGATCACAGTGATGAATTGTAGATTTCATCCTGGAGTTGAACACTTGACCCTCTTCTACATTGTTTGCTCTTGCCTCCATTTCTAAATGCTCATTTTGCTCCCCGCCCCCACTGTAGGACGAAGTACCTCTGGACACCGTACGTATGCGCTTTTACCGCGTTTGGTGTGTGTTCGCCGGAGCTCTGGATGACTGTGTTCAGATGGATTAGGCTAAAGTCTGTCCATCCTGTAGTGCTGGTAGGTGTGGATGGATGGTTTGATGGATTGTTGATATGTACAGTACTGTTCTACCTGCTTCGGCCACTTATGATGCATTTGTTCCTCAGGCACTAATATTGAGCACGGCAGTACCGACCATCATTGGTTTCAGCTTATGGAGAGAGGTAAGGTTGTGCTTGTGTGTCAGGTTGCACTAGTTGTGTAGTTACATTAATAACTGATAACTGTGTCATGACACTAGGATATCATAAGCAAGAGATATTAGCCATTGACCAGGCCTGCTGGTCTTACCTAGACGTTTACAGAGACTAGTGATAGTCCGCCTGATAGACCAAACTACTAAGTCAATCTGGCATCTGCAGATTCTCATTCCCCTACGGCTTGAAATCACTAATGTAACCTCACAGGACTTACCTGCAGGTGAATCATACCTAGCACCTCCGCTAGCAACAATGGCAGCTGTGATTGGATTTGGTCTGGACTGGACAAGTTTCTGGATGTGGGCCACATCACTGTTCAGACTCTCTTGCATCAAAGAGTCGGTCAGTTGGGCCAGATTTGGTGGATGCCATTTCTGGCGTTTCACTGGTTGTTCCGGGGAGTACCACAGGTTTTCAAGAGGGTTTAAGTCTGGGGGTTTTGCAGACCAGTCCAGACGTGTTGGTGCTCTTGAATGTTCATCATGCCAGTCACATCTGCAGGCTTGTGAGCCCATGCTTTGTGGTGGCTGTCCAGCAGCTCAGTGTAGGCAGTGTGGTTCAAATGTACGGTCCAAAGGCCCCTTTTCTCCAGAATTAAAACCCCACACAACATGAGATGATGAAGGGGCAGCTTGTGTTATGTAATTGATTTGAATGGTTATACAATACGTCACTGCCCATCATGTTATATAATAGTCCTGATGTGGCACATTTGTAACTGAAATTAGCCACTACAGCTTAGTTAACAAAGTTTATTAACCTTCTGTTGTGTGTACCAGAGAAGGTTTGTAGAGACTGGGTCTGGGTTTGGTGCATTTAGGTTTTTGGTTGGCTCTCTAGGATGCTCTTTTCACTCAGTTCAACTGTCTGGGCTTTTGTGTGTTTTGTCTTTTGGCTATTTGACGCCAAAAGAAGTCACAGGAGACATCTCTGATGCCAAACATTAGACATGAGTGCACATTGAAGTAGGAAAGATGGAGGAAGCTCGTACATGGGTAAATAGTTTGGGTCTTTAATTCACCTCTTGATTTTGGCGCATGTAGAGGGAAGTTAATGAGTCGAAGCAAGTTAGGGCAGTATTACGTGCTGCGTTCTCTTAATATCTGCACTGTAAAATGGAATTCCAGAGTGAAGGAGAAACAATCTTCCACCATGCACCCCTCATTTCTTTTCACCACCTCAGATCACTACATCAGCTGGACGTATACCAGAATTTGTCTCCTGTTCCTTAGCAACAGATGTGGCTGATGAGCCAGTGAAAAAGCAACTTCATCAAAACGCTGGATGGCCGCATCGAAGTTTCTGCTGTCACAGTCAATCATGTAAACAGCACATGATTTATCGCTGGCTGCTTCAGATCTCCTGCGTGTAACATATGCAGCAAACTTAAATGGAACCTCGGTAGAGACCACATCATTAGAAAGCCCAGCGTTGAATACTTCCTCTGACAGCCTGAGAAATCCAGGGTAAAGGAATACTCGCTGTTCTGGGTCTGTTCAGTGGTCACAGGAAGCATTCCCATCACATCTGTCGAAGGATGGTACAGGAGCCTAGACAGTTGCCCCCCCACTTTGGGAAGATTTACCAAAAGATTGATTATTGAGACTTTACCACTGATGGGGGGATAAATAACATACGACCAGCACAGTGTAACCAGTTTGGCTTATGGGTTTCGGTTGGTTTTGGTTTGAAATAATTAGTTATAATAATAATAATAATAATTGCGCAGCTGATGCTTGTTGCTGAGCGGTTGCTACAGTGTTGGTAAAAATTGATGACTGTAATACCTGACACACACAGCAGGTCAGTATGTTGGAGGTTTTGTATTGGTTGGAGTTTGGGGATCTGCCCTAAGTGAGTAGGTGCAGTTTGGTTCCGGTAGAGCCATAAATGAATGGGGCTGTAGAGGATAAAGATGAGTGCTGTTCAGACCAACAATGAATTTGTGTTTGGGGGGTCTGCCCTGACATGCGAAACCATGTCTGTGCTTAAGGGTGTTGTTTCTTTCTGAAAAACGTATGTCAGATCAAATGCTGACTGAACGTTCTGGGGGTGGAGTGGTCGTGATATCTCAAACTGTGGGACTAGTAAGCAGACAAAAACGGAAGGAGGTAGATAATACACTTGGTTAACAGTAGTAGTGCTAGTTATTACTTGTATAGAAGATAGGATATTGGTTTAACATCATCAAAGGTCAGTGGTGCCCCTCTCCAATCAACCGAATAGCCCAGATGGAAATTGATTTTTTAGCTGCTGCCCTCTGGAAGGCGCTATAGATCGTTGCCTGCCAAAACAACAAATCTCAACATCTTCCTTTCTATAATACAAACTTTGAACTCCATCTGATTTGTGCCTTAAGCTCCTGATCCGTGTTACTCGTCTTGTTATTGGTGTATTTGCATTGAATTTGTTTGATATGGAGGGATGGAGGGATGGAGGGATGGAGGGATGGAGGGATGGAGGGATGGATGGATGGATGGATGGATAGATGGAGGGATGGATGGATGGATAGATACTTTATTGATCCTGAAGGAAATTTAGCAAGTTTGGCGAGGTCATCTACAGTGTCAGTGCTTTCTGTAGTTATGTTGTGTGAGTAATGTCCATTTTGAGGCTGGCCTTTATTGCAATGCAAATAATGTGTCGCTGTAATGATGATTTATATAGATACTGAGAAGTTATGCGTCTGTCTGTGGGTCCTCTTACTAACTTCAGCCTCACTCCAGCAAGCACTATCAGTTTGTTTATGCGACTAGTGAATCCCATAGCCACCGGTTGTTAAGGCAGTCCGACAACTATACAGTAAGCTGCATTAGTCACCCCTGTAATGGTGTAATGTAATTAAGGGAGTAGGGATCAATCCCACTCAGGACACATTATGTATTTGCTGTCCCCCTTCCTGTTTGCCGTTTGACAGTATGTTGAAGGGCGATTGAGATGATGGAATCGTGCCTCTATCAAGCCGCCATTGTGTGTTTGTATTTAACCTGCTGTTTTTTCTGCAGTACTTCCCGCGTGTGCTGTCTGAGCTGACCGAGGTGCAGGAGTTTTATGATCCTGATACTGTAGAGCTCATGAACTGGATTAAGTGAGTTTAATAACTGCTTCCTCTTTTTAAAGCATCTCCATTGTGTGGTTAGGTGGCAGTGTGGAAGAGACAATGCTAATGCTATGGCACACTGACAAACTTCTGAGCAGAGAATACTATAACTATAAAACCGTCAGCCTCTTTCACAGTACAGCCTCCGTAAGGATTTTTGCATCCCAGTGAAGTCACTCTGCAACTGCGCCCATGTATGCCAGAGTAGAGGCTGGGATAGTCAGATAACATGTTTATGCATCTCCTCAGTAATCAAGCTTTAGCACAGAAGGAGCAACAACATTACTGCAGGACAAGCAAGTTTCTGTTGGATTGTGCTTCCTACAAAGTTGGACGGCATATAAACATTATTTTTATAAAGCTAAAACTTTATAACCTTATGAAAATATAGCACTACTTTATACATATAGCTCCCATTATAATTGCGCCTTAATTAGAAGCTTGTTTTTTTTATTATTCTGACTATTTTCTGTCTACTTCTGCAAAAAAACCCTCTCCCAGTAGTTTCGCCCTGGCCAGATAAATAATTAAGAGTTCCTTGTCACGCGTTCCATCATAATTTTATGATTCAGAAAGTGTTTAATACGGGTATGTGCCCTAAGAGACTAAATACGGTGAGTTGCACCTAAAAAATAATCATATGAGGCAGCATCTGCCTGGAAAGAGATTTTCCAGATACGACCTAAACAATCAGACCACTGAGTTCTGTTAACAGGGCGGAGGGAGAACAACACCGACCTGACCAACCTATACAGAAAATTAAATCCCAGACGAGCATGCTCTTGTCTTCTTCTCCGAAGCTCATTTTTTAAACCAATTAATTGTTGATCAAAATCTAAAGAGTAAGCAGATGATGGGCGACTGGGCCGTTCGGAAAAGGAGGTGATCGTATGTCCTCTGTAGGAGAACTGCAATATCAGTGTTGCTGTTCAAAGCATGAATCTGTTTTTAAGGTAACTAAGGGTAGTTATTAGAATAAATCACAGCTGTATGTGGCCATTAGTTAGATTGGGTAGGGGCTAGGGCTACCTTTAAGTTCCCATTCAAAGATCCAATAATAATATTAAAGATAACTGTGAAAACAGTGGAGGAGTATGTAACTATCTACTAATCAGCACAGAGGCCAGCCCATTTCATTTACTCCCATGAGGTCCACTTATAATGTAATTAACGGTCACCGTTAATTTTTACTTACTGCACCTTTAATGACCCTTTTCCAGGCTGTGTTGTTACTGTACCTGTAAGACTGGAATTGATAAATGATCTCTGCTCTTATTGGCTGTCCTTATTATAATTTTTTCCACTCTTCTTTCTCTTCCTCATGCTGTTTTAGGAGTCAGGCTCCACTAGCGGCCGTGTTCGCTGGTAGTCCTGCACTGCTGGGCACGGTCAAACTTTGCACAGGATGGCCAGTCACCAGCCTGCCTCTCTACACGGACCTCAGCCTTCTGCAGAGGAGTGAGAGTGTAAGTGTGCGCCTGTGTGTGTATTTACTGTGACAATCTCTAGTTTATCTCTTTCTCGGAATACTTTGTTACCCTGTCTTCAATGGTCAGGACCCCCACAGGACCACCACAGAGCAGGTATTATGTGGGTGGTGGATCATTCTCAGCACTGCAGTGACACTGATGTGGTGGTGGTGTTGTAGTGTGTGTTGTGCTGGTGTGAGTGTATCAGACACAGCAGTGCTGGTGGACACCTCAGTGTCACTGCTGGACTGAGAATCATCCAGCAACCAAAACTATCCAGCAAACAGCGTCCTGTGGGCAGGGTCCTGTGGGCAGGGTCCTGTGGGCAGGGTCCTGTGAGCAGCGTCCTGTGAGCAGCGTCCTGTGAGCAGCGTCCTGTGAGCAGCGTCCTGTGGGCAGCGTCCTGTGGGCAGCGTCCTGTGGGCAGGGTCCTGTTACCACCGATGAAGGACTAGAGGATGACCAACTTAAACTCTGTAGCAGCAGATGAGCTATCGTCTCTGACTGTACATCTACAAGTTAGACCAGCAAGGTAGGAGTGTCCAATAGAGTGGACAGTGAGTGGACACAGTGTCTCAACACTCCAGCAGCACTACTGTGTCTGATTCACTCACCGCTCACTCTATTAGATTATTAGACAACCGCCAGTCAATGCAACTGCAGTGCTAAGACTGACCTGCCGTTCTTAAGACCACCAAGAAGGCTTTTGTTCTTTTTGGCATCCTTATGATTGAAGAAGGGTCTGAAAGTCTGACGAAGAGAAACAGATGGACTACAGTCTGTAACTGTAGAACCACAAAGTGCTCCTGTATGGTCAGTGGAGCTGATAAAATGAACAGTGAGTGTAGATACAAGGAGGTGGACCTAATGAAGTTGCCATCTGATGTATGTAGTACAAGTGGGACGTTATTGTAGCGTATATCCTTGTGTGACCCTATATCCTGGCAATATATAGTAACAGCTGTGTATGTGTGTCTGTGAGAGACGTGCTGCACTTCCCCTTGCAATGTTTCCATCCAGGCTCTTATGGAATTTCACATGCCTTTGGCCTGATGTCACTGCTACATATGGCCTGGTATTAAACAGCACAGGTGTGACGTTCTCAGGTTTAGTGAATAAAGGTCAGGACAGAGACAGCCACACAGACACATCCGAGTCTGTATTTACAAAGCACCTTCAAATAGTATGGCTGTTTTTAGATCAGCCAGGCCTGGGGTATGCGTTTGCCTGGCTTTCCAGGTGACTGTGTTGCCTGAACCTGCAGCGCCACTAAAATAGAATCGGTTGTCTTCCTGTAAGAGGAGAAAGAGCTTCAAATAACTATTCCAATATGAATAAAGATTTAACTGAATCCCTACAGGTTTGATAAACTGTAGAGGCATGGCAACCAGCTCTACCAGTTCATTTATACACACATCATCAAAAGAATAGCTGCACCCTGGAGGAAGTGTGGGGTTGCAATGCTATTTGAAAGAAGACGTCTCCGCATGGAGTTGTAGAGGTGCCTAATGGTGTCCTGTGATAATCCATACCATGCAGCTTGAATATCCTCACACAGTTCCTGCAGATGGTGCGGTAGGGATAGAGGTGGAGTCATCATCAAACCGCTCATCTTGGTGCTGACCACGGTGCCTCCACACAGTTTGTGTGTCGTCTTCACCAAGACAAAACAGGGACTCATCACTGAAGATGTCCTGCTCTCAGTCTGAGACACTCCATGACAGTCTGGCACGACACCATTGCAATCTTTGGCGACGCTGACGTGGTGTTAAGGGCAGTCTTATAACTGTGGGCATATAGTGCTGCGTCGTGCAGCCGTCTGCCAATGATGCTGGACCTAACAGGGTGACTCATGGAGGGCACCCCTGCTCACTAAAGGTCCGCAGTTGGGGCTGTGGGCCTGCTCTGTGCATGCCGGACAATCGGTCGGTTCTCTGTCTGTGGTTCGCGCAGGTCACTGTGATCTGTCATGTTGCTGGTCCATGGCTTCTTGTATCCACAGCCACCAGCAGGGTACTATAGCAGTATGCACAACCTGTGTGGCGCTCAATAAGACCACCCTGCTTCCTGAAGCCCAACGATGCGACTCCTTTCAAACTGCAGGAATTGCTATCGAACTTTTTGAGGCATACTTCGCTTGCAAAGGATGCTACCAACACAACACAGGGCTCTAGAGTGTGACCAATTTGGACGCACCAGTGTGACCAGCCATTCAATAGGGGAAAAAAAGTTTTCGCGACTTTGAAAGTCTCCCTGTGGTTAAAAACAGACACACATTAGGCCCATTTCGTGGTCTAAACCAATCAAAGATAGTGAAGGGCAGGACCCCCTCTGATGGCCGTGGTCCAGATATTCCTGTACGTGTGTACGTTTGAAAGTGCATGTGCTGCAGTCAGACAGAGCGGTGAGTAGCCTAGGCCCGTCAGGTAAACAGAGCGGTTGTAGCCGCGGATGCCGAGAGACGAGAATGTTAAGTTCAGGCCTGGTCCGTTAGAAAATGATAACCTGGGAGGCTGATGGCTCCGTGTCAGAGTGTTGGCTATGTCAAGCCCTGGTCCGGAGACGGCATCAGATAATGAGCCACGTACGATTGACTCCAAGTCAGAGCCTGCACTGACTGTAAGGAGTGTGGGAAGACCATGGCCGGCAGTAGTGCGTTTGTGACTGGTTCTAATACATTTAGAATTAAAGCGCTGAAAAAGCACAACGCATCTATCAAACACATTACATGCCCGACAAATGCACTGCTACCTTTCTTGTAGAATTGTGCTTTAAATAAAGAACTTTATGTTGACCACATTGTTAGTTAATCATTTACAAGTCAATATTGCCTAGAACTTGTAAAACTGCGGTGCTGAATGTGATTCGGTTGAAGATTTGGGTGCACCTAACTTAGGCGCAGCAGTGCAACCAGTTCAAAAAGTTAGTCTAGAGCCCTGCAACAGCATGAGTCAGAATGGAAAGCTCCCACAACAGGACATCCTTATATGGTCAGTGTGGTACAGCGATTAGGCCTTGCTCACGTCACATGTGCAGCTAAGCGTAAGACTTGAGTTATTCGCATGTCCACCAAGTTTCATTCCTGGCAGTTGATTCCTTCTGGGTGCAGTTATTTTTAATCATGAGTGTATATAAATCTCAACACAAGCTTGTGATTTGATGGATGTCTACATCAACCGTTGTAGATGGGTAGTTAATAATATGTAAGTGTAATATGGAAAACGTGTGTGTGTGTGTGTGTGTGTGTGTGTGTGTGTGTGTGCGGGTGTGTGGGTGTTGCAGACATATCAGGTGTACGCTATGCGCTCTGCTGAGGAGGTCTACAAGCTGCTGACGGCTCAGAAGAGCAGCTACATCATCATTGAAGAGGAGCTGTGTAACGAGATGAGTCCTATCAGAGGCTGCAGGATCAAAGACCTGCTCGACTACGCCAATGGCCATGTTAGTCACTGTTCTCTGCACATCAAACACATGCGTGCTGCCAATCTGTCAAACACATCCAAGAGCCCAGTACATAGATTCCAGCCAAACTGTTGCACACCAGTCAGCTCTGAGTACCATAGCATTAAGATGTAGAAGTGGGAACAGTAGTTCCTTCACTGGTGCCCTGAGCTATGCAAGTACAACATGCCCATGAGGTCAAAAATGCAGTAACATGACTTTCCTAGAGACAATTCACCGCAGTAGTCCACCATCTCATACATTCTGCTTTTCTGGGGTATAACTACAATGTCAGTCAGATGTGAACCTCAGTTATGGGGCTGAAACATGTACAGGGGTTGGACAATGAACCTGAAACACCTGGTTTTAGACCACAGTCATTTATTAGTATGGTGTAGGGCCTCCTTTTGCGGCCAATACAGCATCAGTTGGTCTTGGGAATGACATATACTGCGTCCTGCACAGTGGTCAGAGGGATTAAGCCATTCTTCTTGCAGGATAGTGGCCAGGTCACTACGTGATGCTGGTGGAGGTTCGTCCTTCTTGGTGGTATGCTGACATTACCCTGGATACCGTGGCTCTTGATACATCACAAAGACTTGCTGTCTTGGTCACAGATGCGCCAGCAAGACGTGCACCAACAATCTGTCCTCTTTTGAACTCTGGTATGTCACCCATAATGTTGTGTGCATTGCAGTATTTTGAGCAGAACTGTGCTCTTACCTGCTAACTGAACCTTCACACTCTGCTCTTACTGGTGCAATGTGCAATTAATGAAGATTGGCCACCAGGCTGGTCCAATTTAGCCATGAGACCCCCTACACTAAAATGACAGGTGTTTCAGTTTCATTGTTCAACCCCTGTATGTGCTGATACCAAGAATGTTGCTACATATTTGTATCTCAAGTATCTGTCAGCTGGGAAGTTAAATGAGTAACATTAACGGTGCCTGAGTTGCGCTCATTTCTCAGTTGCTATTCACTTGTGCTGAACTAGAGCATTTATTTTCAGGGCATGATGAGAAAGTGTTAGTGCTGTTTGAGAAATGAGTAGTGATGTGAACTGCTTGCAAGCCTCAGACTAGTGTTTACATTTGTATCGGCCATTTGAATCCAAAATAGCCTGTTACTTCTGACCTTTTAGATGTATGCATGTTGGCTGCTGCCTTTTAAATTCTAATTTTAGCCTTTATAGGCTCACAGGAGCACACACACACCATAGTGCTATTTTCATTAATGCAATTCTATATTTATTTATTTTTGTTTACCAAAAAACTATTTAACAACAAATTTTGACCCAAAAAACTGCCGCTTTATAGATGAAATCATGAAAGTGGCGGAGTGCTCGCATCCCTGCTAAATTTCTGACCGAAGACCCGAAAAGAAAACCCACACTTCATTTGGTGTGAATTACAGTGTGACTTCACATAGACACAACTTGCACGACTGACTGTCTAGATGTGAAAATTTGAAAACAGCCTAAGTGTGCTGCTTGTGTGTCATCTCTCTGTTCTCCACTAGGTGGTGTATGACAAAGGTGAAATGTACACCTTCTCCAAGCACGGCCGATTCTGTCACGAGATCAAAATGAACTACTCGCCGTACACCAACTACTTCACCCGAGTGTTCTGGAACCGCTCGTACCACGTCTACAGAGTCAACTCCGTCATTTCCTTCCAGTACTGAAGACAGCTTCCCCATCATCTCTCCTTCTTTCTGTCTCTCTTCTTGTCCATGACAAGCTCTCCACCAGACTCCTGGACTTGAAGACTTCCAAGACTTTAAAACTGATTTTAGTGTTGTTCTGCATCAGAGTTCAGTTATGCACAATGACTTTTGGTGCTGTGATGTGTGAATGTGTGTGTCTCTGTGTGTGTGAATGTGTGTGTCTCTGTGTGTGTGAATGTGTGTGTCTCTGTGTGTGTGAATGTGTGTGTCTCTGTGTGTGTGTGAATGTGTGTGTCTCTGTGTGTGTGTGAATGTGTGTGTCTCTGTGTCTGTCTGTGTGTGTCCGTCTGTGTGTCCGTCTGTGTGTCCGTCTGTGTGTCCGTCTGTGTGTGTGTGTCTGTGTGTGTGTGTCTGTCTGTCTGTCTGTCTGTCTGTCTGTCTCTGTGTGTGTGTGTGTGTGTGTGTGTGTGTGTGTGTGTGTGTGTGTGTGTGTGTGTGTCTGTCTGTGTGTCTGTTTGTGTGTGTGTGCCTGTCTGTCTGTCTGTGTGTCTGTCTGTGTGTCTGTCTGTGTGTCTGTCTGTGTGTGTGTCTGTCTGTGTGTCTGTTTGTGTCTGTCTGTCTGTCTGTCTGTCTGTCTGTCTGTCTGTCTGTCTGTCTGTCTGTCTGTGCATACGCACATCTGTGCCCGTTGTGAGTTCTCAGTCCTCGTGTACAGTAGCAGGACATGGTCTACAGTGGTAGATGGAAGAGGGCTTTAGGAGAAGGGATAGGAGTAAAGCAGGGGTGTTTTGTTGGTGTGTGAAAGATTTTGTTGCCATCGTACTGTAAACTGTCCCGCCCGCTGCAGTGAATGTTTTGGACATGTTAAAGAGCGAGGCTTGGAGATCTTTTCCTCTTCCCCCAGATGTTGTTCAGCCAAGACCTCTTTGGTGTCCAAATTTGGCTTTTTAGTTTTCAGCTAGAGCTATGAGTGTCGTGTTGCTAACAAACAGTAGAATCCCACAGTTACCAAAATAGTTGTTTCTGTAACAGTACATCCTTAATACTTCTCCCAAAGCGGGCCATCATTAAGGCGAGCAGACTTCGTGAAGACCTTCCTCGATGTGATTAAGATCACAGTATGACACAGTGTGAGCTATAATGCTGAACACAACTTCTTCATAGCTACTCGCCACATTTCAGACAACAGTGCAGGACTGATCTTAGAACAGTGACTGTCAAATGTGAAGGAACCTGACCTAATACTGATTCTAGATCAGCACCTTAACTCTGGAGATGGGTTGTGAACCATCATACTGTGTCATAATCCTCACTGGCAAGTCTCCATGACCTTAATGACCATCTGAATGCTCATTGAGGGACATTTTGGTGATGTGTTTACAGACAAACATTTGGGGCATTTGGGTGACTATTGGGTTCTATTGCTTGTTAGCAATATTAGCCTCACTGCTAGAGTTCTAAACTATAGAGGCAACTTGTGGACGCCTCAGTCTTTTAACATTTGTGGGACTATAGAACATGTCTTGGCTGGTCGAGTATACATGGGCTGGGAGGAACGTTACACAAGTCTGATTTTTAAAAGGAGACAGGGAGGCGGTGCCGTGTTTCAGGTCCGAGCTGTGGCTAGTACACCGGGGTGTAACATTGGGAATCTGTCCATCATAGAGAATGGACATTCTGTGAATGATGCTGTCCAACGCAATTGCGTTGTTGCCATTCAGTCGAGAATACCAAATCATGACCACAGTGTCTAGAATGGCTAGAATCAAATCACCATGATATTGTCACACCCCTGGTAGTATGGTTTCTGAACACGGTAGTTATGGGTAGTGCAGGCTGGTTCTGTGACTGCCTCAGAGTTAGGGTTTATGTTCTCATGCCAGGAGTGAAATCCAGTTTACACATTTCCCCCTTACCTCCAATGTATGCTGCTTAGCTTAACAGTCGCAGCAGCCATAGTCAACCGTGAGTCATACAGTGACCCTATAAGCAGGTCTGTGATGACTGAACAGTTTGACACGTTGACATACAGTTTATGTGAAGCTATTAGCTCTGGTGTAGGCTTGCAGTGCTTGATAGCTAGGCACATAGGCGCAAAAATGAAGAAGTACTACTTCAGTAATCCGGACAGCACAGGTGTGTTTGGTGACAGACTGCAGTTGGAGTTAGGGGCAGGGGGGAAATGTATAAGTATGATTTTTCACAGTGCTGCTGTTATGTCTTGTATTGTATATGACTGTATGTATGTATGTATGTGCCAGAGCCAGATTTCTCTCAGCCATTGTTATGGCTAATCTCTTAAGGAGGAATCCCACCAGTGTATCCAACAACCCTCTGATAATGAGTGTCTGAGACATATACAGTCATTCCGGATGTGTCCATTTGAAACGATGCTTTGTAGGGACAATTGGTAGCTTTTTATCAACATGTGATAGGAACCCGGACTTTACAACCCAAGTATAGCCACTTCCTTACTATCCAAAGTGACCAGTGAAGCTTCACGTGAGCATAGAGGCTTTATGTACTCATGTTGATGCAGTAATGCATCCACAGCATACATTCTGCAGAGAGCTGCCATGAATGAATTAAGAAAATGCATATTAGACAAAATCCCTCTCTCCAATTGATTGTAGTAGACGGTGTCTGAGGCATCAGGCCGTGTATCTGTAATAGCTTTCTGTGAGGGAACGTGTAGACGCATGGAACGGTTCATTAATGGTTCCGCATGGCTGTGTTTACATCTCAGCCATTTAATTATCCAGGCATTTCGATAAATCGGAGGAGTTCCTCCCAAGTTGGGCCTCCAGGAAAGCTTTTTACCCCGTCTTTTATTTCTCTTATTTCCTCACGTCGCCTCCAGAGTTAGCTTTGTCTGTTTCCCCTCACGCCAGACTCAGGAAGCTGCAAGAGACCAGAGACTACTTACACTTCCAGAAGGCTTCCATAAGCGTTTAGACTGTTGGCCAAACCACTACTCTATCTGCAGGACTGTCGTGATGTTCCATCAGCCAGCCTGGGGTAAGGAAACCAGGCTCCACTTGATTAACATCACCAGTTGTGGTCTAAACCATGGATCCATCAGGACATGACGCGGTTTGGACGCAAAGCTGCGTCTGAACACTGTTACAGGGAGTTAAATTTAGGATCTGGAGTTGAGAGAACTCATCAACGTCAACAGCTTCCTTCCACACAGAGCTCATTTTCAGTGCGATGTCCAAAAAACCTGGTGTGCTTACAGAGCGGCAGCGGTTTCTTCCGCCGGGATGAGTAATGCGGAAATGAGTCACAACCTCTGGTTCAGGTTAATGAGCTCTCCCAAAAACTTCCTGTGGCTTTCATGTTTGAGCGTCTTTCAGGTTCCTTCCGTACCGGTTTTCGTCTTTGTGACTGAACGTGATGTTATATGTTTATGTAGAGAGAATGAAGCAGACGTTTTTGGATAGTATGAAGTCGGTGCCTTTGTTTTTGTTCCCACGTCTCCAAGCCTGTCGGGGATCAGCTGCACTGATTGATTAGTTTTGTGGATGAATGCTGCATAAACTAGCAAGCCCTCAAATGTATGGACTCTGTTTGCTGTCCAGACATGCGCTGATCTTCAAAACGTGTGACTGTATCTTAGAAGTCCTACCAGTGTTCACTTACAGAGGTGTTTTATTGGAAATACTAACACTACTACTACTACTGTGGGGAAAATCATGCCTCCAGACTGATCATGTGATGTTTTGTTGTGAACAGTACATGGTCATATTAAAACATCATCTTGAGTAGATTCTCGGAGAAGCGTGATGGTGTGAGACCTGTTTTATATTGTGTTATTTACCTCAAGAGATTCTCCTTCTGTTTGATACTACTCAGTTACATTTAACAGATAGTGTTATGTATTAGGTTTAGGTTTCGGATCAAGGTCAAAGGAGCGCCGCCCCCATCGCAGTCGGGCAAAGGAGCGTGGTCCCCATCACAGTCGGGCAAAGGAGCGTGGTCCCCATCGCAGTCGGCCAAAGGAGCGCGGTCCCCGTCGCAGTCCGCCAAAGGGGCGAGGTCCCCATCGCAGTCGGGCAAAGGGGCGAAGTCCCCATCGCAGTCGGGCAAAGGAGCGCGGTCCCCATCGCAGTCGGCCAAAGGAGCGCGGTCCCCGTCGCAGTCCCCCAAAGGAGCGCGGTCCCCGTCGCAGTCCCCCAAAGGAGCGCGGTCCCCATCGCAGTCGGCCAAAGGAGCGCGGTCCCCGTCGCAGTCCCCCAAAGGAGCGCGGTCCCCGTCGCAGTCCCCCAAAGGAGCGCGGTCCCCATCGCAGTCGGCCAAAGGAGCGCGGTCCCCGTCGCAGTCCCCCAAAGGAGCGCGGTCCCCATCGCAGTCGGCCAAAGGAGCGCGGTCCCCGTCGCAGTCGGCCAAAGGAGCGCGGTCCCCATCACAGTCGGGCAAAGGAGCGTGGTCCCCATCGCAGTCGGCCAAAGGAGCGCGGTCCCCGTCGCAGTCCGCCAAAGGAGCGAGGTCCCCATCGCAGTCGGGCAAAGGAGCGAGGTCCCCATCGCAGTCGGGCAAAGGAGCGAGGTCCCCATCGCAGTCGGGCAAAGGAGCGCGGTCCCCATCGCAGTCGGGCAAAGGAGCGCGGTCCCCATCGCAGTCCGCCAAAGGAGCGCGGCCCCCATCGCAGTCAGGCAAAGGAGAGAGGCCCCCATCGCAGTCGGGCAAAGGAGCGCGGTCCCCATCGCAGTCGGCCAAAGGAGCGCGGTCCCCGTCGCAGTCCGCCAAAGGGGCGAGGTCCCCATCGCAGTCGGGCAAAGGGGCGAAGTCCCCATCGCAGTCGGGCAAAGGAGAGAGGCCCCCATCGCAGTCGGGCAAAGGAGCGCGGTCCCCATCGCAGTCGGGCAAAGGAGCGCGGTCCCCATCGCAGTCCGCCAAAGGAGCGCGGCCCCCATCGCAGTCCGCCAAAGGAGCGAGGTCCCCATCGCAGTCGGGCAAAGGAGCGAGGTCCCCATCGCAGTCGGGCAAAGGAGCGCGGTCCCCATCGCAGTCGGGCAAAGGAGCGAGGTCCCCATCGCAGTCGGGCAAAGGAGCGCGGTCCCCATCGCAGTCGGGCAAAGGAGCGCGGTCCCCATCGCAGTCCGCCAAAGGAGCGAGGTCCCCATCGCAGTCCGCCAAAGGAGCGAGGTCCCCATCGCAGTCGGGCAAAGGAGCGAGGTCCCCATCGCTGTCAGGCAAAGGAGCGAGGCCCCCATCGCAGTCCGCCAAAGGAGCGGGGTCCGCACGACTGCCCGGTCCTCATGACTGCCCTAGACATTCCTATCACTGCGTGAGGAAAGTTTCTATCACTGCCTGAGGTATGTGGAAGGTCCTCCTCACTGCCCGATAAAGGAGGTGATGATGTGAGGAAGGTCTTCAGGGCACCTTGTAAAGCAGCTTAGATACTTCAGTGTTTTGAATGAACTGTCAGACTAACTGGATTGCTTTATCATCTGCTTTGCTGCATATCCTCTTAAAGGCATCAGAGAGTGAAAAGGTGTGGAGCCGATCAACTGAACATGTTTACTGTTGAGCTGGGTCTTCTTCAGTGTTATAAAGTTAAGGAAGTGCTCGTTTGGAAAACTGAAGAGAGCTTAATTGCCGGTGTGGTTTTGGCTTTCTCCTGCAGCAGCTTTGGAGCGGTAGGACACTTGCGTTACGGGTTCATAGAAAAAAGATGAGGCGTTTACAAAATATGGTTTTGTACTAAGCCCCACAGTAGCCCATTTATTTTGGCCTCACTCGGGAGCGCTCTCGAACACTTACAAACCTGCACGACATCATTGAGCAGCAGTTCTAGTCACCGCAGTACGTGAGTGGAGTGGAGCAGGGGACATTTACGCTCCTCGCTCAAAGTGTTCTGTAATCACTCCACTCTAGGTCTTCTATTTCTCACTCCTCACTCTCACATCAAAGAAAGCTCTCTCTGTATGATTCATTACAGAGTCTTTATAGGAAAGTCTGTCCACTCAGGCGGCCATGTTGGCAAGGAGCGCCGTGCTGTTACAGCAGTGGCTTGTACCTCTTTGAATGGGGTAGAAACCTTTAAATCTTACAGCTACAAGCTAGAAACATGTTTGAAACCTAACAGGAACAGCATCAGTAGTAGGGATGTCCTGGGTATAGGGCGGGTTATACAGGGGTTGCTGAAAGCCGCATCCTCTGTAAAACATGAACCTCCAAGTTCGCTGATTTCCTCGCTGCAGTACTCACTGGCTCTCTTCAAGTGTGGCTGGAGGGTAACAGCACCATGCGTTCAAGGGTTAACCAGTGCCTCACAATGGTGGTCTAACTCGAAGTAGAAAGGGCATACGTCCCAGACCTAGTCAGGGGGCCACTACAGCGGGGCACAGCTTAGCATTAGCATACCATTCGCTGCTGTAAGTTAAGCGTTAGCCTGAGGTGAGATGGCACCGGGCCTACACTGTAAGTAGCTCAGCTTTAGGTTCTTTTGTACAAGGACTTTTATTTTGAAGAGCCTGAATACGGGTGGAGTGGTGGGTTTTCCGGACATGAGCTGAGGGTTGCATTTTGAGCTGTTGGATCTAGAGAGACTGGTTTCTTCTTGCCGTATTTAAAAAAAAAATAATAATAAAGCTGCGTTATTTTGTATACATGGATATCCCAAAGTTTAAATGGAATACCATTCAAACCTGAATAGTCAAACTTTCAGGTCCAGCTTATAGTAAGTAGTTTTTGGTGTTTGGCTAACATAATGCACCAACACCCAGTTTCTACACTGTTCTAGTGTCCATTTCCACAGTCAGGAGGAGCGCTTCCTACTGGCAGCTTGACCGCTGAGTCAGTTGGATTATTTTATTAACCTTCTGAGACCCGGACTTGCTTGGAGTGCAGTTTTAATTTCTCCTAGCTATTTGTGATTAGTAGGACCTAACAAGTATAAAAGCTACACGTTGTCTTTGTTTTATGCCAAAACAACTTCCTGTACTATGTCCTCATTTGAGGCCAAAGGGTCAACGTTTTTAGAAAGTGGTGCAGAAAAGCAGAAATGTAATGTCCTCATATCAATCTCCTGCCTCCTCCCTTTATACAGTCTCTGTTTAATCTTATGGTATGTAGTTTGTGTGGAGGGGACACTATGATTTGAAAATGATATAATTCATTGCTGGTACTGAATACACACTCATCATCAAAACAACAGCTTTACCCAGAAGGAGGTGTGGGAGTGCGGTGCTGTTGGGAAGGAAGATAAAGGTGACCAGGATCAATAACTGATGATACATTTAGACTGATATGATCAATATTTATTGAGCTACACATACAGAAGAGGTGTCTGTTAGTACGGCATCAGCTGGCGCAACATACCAGATGTCTCAGCATGGAGTTGTAGAGGTTCCTGATGGTGTCCTGTGATACTCCATCCCATGCATCTTCAATATTCTCACACAGTTCCTGCAGATGGTGCGGTAGGGGTAGAGGTGGAGTGACACCAGGTCTTCTGGATGTGTGACACGTGACAACAAGCTGTTCATTTTTGCACTGACAACGGTGCCTCCACACATGGATTCTTTGGGCTTCTCCACCAAGACAAAAGAGGAACTTGTCATTGAAGATGACCTGCTCCCATTCTGAGTCACTACATGACAGTCTGGCACGACACAACTGCAGTCTTTGGCAACGTCGACGTTGTGTTAAGGACAGTCGTGGAAGGCATGGGTGACGTGCATTGCGGCCAATCTGTCGGCTCTCTCTCCATGGTTTGTATAGGCCTGCCATTTTTAGTCACGCCATGAGAGACAGAAGGGCGTCACTGCTCACTGAATGTCCAAAATCATGGCAGCTGGATAAGTCGGGTACAGCACAGGTAAAGCTGCTCTGTACTCTGGGGGGGGAGGAGGGAGTGTTCAGTATTTCTAGGGCATGGCCCTTTTAAGTTCCGTCTGCATGTCTGCATGTCTTTCTGTTGTTTGACCTCACCTGAACTCCTCCTCTACTACTACAGCACAACTGTATACTACTGTTCTACAAGTGCCCTCTTTGCGCGTGCGTCAAATTCCCCCACATGTCATATCTGCAGTTTACACCGGATGAGTGTGCGGATCAGTTGTTCAGGTTCTTCATTTTGACCCTGATGGGCCCCTCTGGGCTTGTTTAATACATCAACCGTGACTGAGGCTCCTGTCTGGCAGAAAGAGGAGAGAGAGAGAAAGAGAAAGAAAGGTGAAGGTGTACCGGCGCCGGGCTCATCTGTAACAGACCTTAATGGCTGGTTAGTCTGCTGATCCCAACAGGTTTCTGAAATGCAGAATGAGGAGCTGGCTGCATGTAAGCCTAAAGCACTTCACTGCGGTTCATAGTTTACGGGGTCCCCTTCAACACCCTGACACAACACACCAATCTACGTTAAGACCTCATCAGACTTTTAAAGGATCAGGCTGATCTGATTAAAACAAACCTGGTGGAGGTTAAATGCAGCAGACAGGGCTTGGAGAGTCTGACTGTGTGCTGAAATAGAAGCCTTTACAGAGAATAGGAACAGACCTTAGGACGAGTCGTTAGTGCTGGGTATGCTGGGACGAGTTTCTGGCAGGGCTACGGAACGTATCCAACGTTTACGGCGTGTTCATACACTTCTATAAACTGGCACTGATCCGTAGTACCAGTTTTAACCAGACGGGGGCTTCCTGTTACCAGCGAACATGCTAGCAGGCCCACCATTCTCTCAAAATCTGCATAAACCAAGCACTGTGCTCAGCTGTGCTGTACTGCTTGTCCCCGAGTGGCTCGTCTGGAAGGGCTAATCTACGCCTCTCAGCTGCCTCTTTGGGAAGCACTGTTAATCTGATCTTTGGCAGCAGCAGGGTTTGAGGTTGGGGCTGCAAACACAGCCGCTAATTTGAGCACCAGGTTAGGAAGAGGGCGTAAAGGACTGCGCTAATGATTCTGTTCTCACAAGGATGGTTCAGTGCAAGTGCCATAAAGAGGCTCTCTTAATAGAAAATCACTGGTCCAGCAAATCAGTTGAGCATTAAGGCAAATGCCTTTTAATAACACTCAGTTATAATCAGTTCATATTCATATTTCTCCTAAGGGCTTGATCGATAAGAGAAGATGCCTGTATTGTCATTGCACAGTGTACAACTAAACTGAGCAGCAATCCAACAGCACTTTACACACAAAATAATTAAACATGTGGCTAAAATATATAAAGTGCAGAATTGAGAGTCAGAAGGACAAGATAAAAATTTGAAAAATAATAAAAATATTTAAAAAAATCAACCATATACACATTGCCTAAAATTTTTTAATATAATATAATAATATAAATATATATAAATATAATAAATGACTATAAAAACTGTATATTATAAACAGACAATAGACAGGTGAGGTAGCAGTTAGTTATTTCACATTCTAGGTCAGATCTAGATCAGATTCCGAGTAATCCTCAAATGGTTTCAGGTTAGTGTTTCTCTTGCTCTGTAATCTAACCTACAGTAGATCACACAGATTAGCAAATAGGCTAATTTCTATAATCCCAAATCAGGACGTGCTCTAATTCAACCTAGACTTGAGTAGGACTGGTTCATGGTTTCATATTGGTGAGTTCTTACTGCTTTTGCTCTCTGTGTGTTGTGTGAGGATGTGCCAAGGGGGCGGGCCATACTGTGCATTATGAGATGATGTCACCTCGTAACAGAAACATAAAGGTGGGTTTCAGGCAGCTGGGGAAAGTGGTTTCTGTGGGGGAGAGTTTCTCCCTCTGGCGTTTACTTTGGGCTTTATAACTTGGGGCACTATTGGCATGCACAAAAACCTACAGCACGCTAAAGGGAAAGGGAGGAAAGGTATAAGCTCTTAAACAGCGTGTCACATGTGGGGTCATGTTTCAGGAGCCTGGTCCTGAGTTGGTTAAGGAGATGAATGAATAGAATGTAGACACTTGGGTGTGAAGGAACTTCTCTGGACCATAGATAGTGGGCAAAGTTACAGCAGCACAAACAGCAGATGGATTAGAGCCGGTTCTGATTTGGGATTATAGGAATTCCGTCAGTAGAGTGAATAGTGGCACAGTAATGCTTTCATTATCTCACTCAGTAAAAGAAAAAGCTTATATGACCCTACTGTGCTCTTTTCTTCGTTTGCATGTATCGTTAGCAATTGCTAACACTGAAATTTTATATGATGTTTTTAAATATGCTTGTACACGCACACAGTTCACAAGCACGCAACCCAGCTGCTCTAGGGGCAGATTTTAACGAGTGTGAGGGACAAAGACAAAAAGGCTTTGACAGTACCGCTGGGGACACTTTAGGTTGGATAGGATTAACCCATTATCACTCCTGCTACAATCTGCTGCTACAGTCTGCTAAAGGTAAGCCATTAAAGCCTGTGGCTCCTTAACCCAAAACAAAGTCCTGATATTCCTGATTATGAGTTTGACGGGTCAAGCAGTTGCAACTCGGTGTATGTGTTGAGTAAAACGAGGACCAGGGAGAGTTGGGAGAATTCCTGATGGGCCAGGTTGCTTGCTGTTGAAGAAACTCAGGCTTTGTACACAAGAGCCCTCAGACAAACTGTAAAGCTTGTATCTCAGTGTACAGGTATAGTAAGGGAGGGGATTAAGCCCCCTACAACGCTTTCAAGTGTTACAACGCCGGTTTGCTGATTGGAACTCGTATAGGAAATGAAGTTTCTGTTCCACCTTAAATTTAGGTGAGGTCAGTCATTCTCTGAGTAATGTGTTTTTGAGCTTTTTGAGTTTTTGTACTGCACACAGGGGAATTTGCCTTCCACATTTAACCCACCCATGAAGTGAAACACCTACATATATACACACACTTGGGGGCAGTGAGCACACTTTCCCGGTGCAGTGGGGAGCCCTATCCGCAGCACTCGCAGAGCGATTGGGGAGGTTAGGTTCCCTAAGTCGTTACTGTCAGTTCAGGGGATCAAACGGGCAACCCCCTGTTTATGAGCCTGGTTCCGTAACCCCCAGCCTGCGACTGTCCCTATAAATTTTGTAGCACCTACATGCAGATGTCTGTTTGGGCACCAGTGCTGGTGAATTAAAATGCCAATAGGATGCCAACATCAGCCTCCAGAGATGATCAGACTACGAGATTAAGCGTGATGTGGTTCTGGGTAACCCAACAATCACTTTTCACAATATGTGAAGATGAACAGCAGCAGCAAGAAAGGAAGAACACCAAGGTATGAAAAAGCTAGTTAAGGAGGATGAGGAGATATCTGAGCAGGTGGCCAGTGAGAATGATGACAGGACATTGGTTTAGAGAGAATCCAGTAGTCCAGACAATCAGTAGACAGAATCCCCTAATCCAGCCAATCAGTAAAGGGAATCCACTAGTCCAGTCATTTAGTAGACAGAATCTCCTAATCGAGCCAATCAGGATAGAGAATCAAGCAGTCCAGACAATCAGTAGACAGAATCCCCCTAATCCAGCCAATCAGGACAGAGAATCCAGTAGTCCAGACAATCAGTAGACAGAATCCCCTAATCCTGTCGATCAGGACAGATAATCAGTAGACAGAATCCCCTAATCCAGCCAATCAGTAAAGGGAATCCACTAGTCCAGTCATTTAGTAGACAGAATCTCCTAATCGAGCCAATCAGGATAGAGAATCAAGCAGTCCAGACAATCAGTCGACAGAATCCCCCTAATCCAGCCAATCAGGACAGAGAATCCAGTAGTCCAGACAATCAGTAGACAGAATCCCCTAATCCAGCCAATCAGGACAGAGAATCCAGTAGTCCAGACAATCAGTAGACAGAATCCCCTAATCCAGCCAATCAGGACAGAGAATCCAGTAGTCCAGACAATCAGTAGACAGAATCCCCTAATCCAGCCAATCAGTAAAGGGAATCCACTAGTCCAGTCATTTAGTAGACAGAATCTCCTAATCGAGCCAATCAGGACAAAGAATCCAATGGTCCAGTCTGCAGCACAGGGAAGCTTTTGTCAGATGGGTGCCTGCTAGCTAAAAGGTAAACACAGGAGCAAACCATGACTGAGCCAACGCCCCAAACATAGACCTTTAGGTTTCCAACCGGATCCATTCCAGCATCAGCTCCCAGTAAATGGTTTGGCTGTGCGTTCACCCTAGCAGACGCGCACTTGTCTCTTTTTACATCGTGGCTTTCCAGCCGACACTCGTCACCTAGAATATAAATTGGCTCTGGGAATCAGTGGTTTGTGCTACTGTCATCTCAGTGAGCTCTGTGAGTTGCAGTGTAGGTCCCTTACTCAGCATGCGATCCAGAAACAATGCCCTCCGGCTCACGGTGGAGACCAGCTGCGCTGCTCCATTCTTGTGCTAATTCACTGGCAGCACTTTTTGCAGATCATAAATGAATAGGTATGTTTGCTGCAGTGGTCCCACTTGCCGTTTCCTTCTCTTTCATGGGCATGAAGCATGGCATTAGGGTAGGGTCTCTGTGATGTGTGTGAGATGCACCACAGTGTTGTTAGATAATATTATTTTACCCTGTGGTGACCTAATCACAACCCAAAAGGCATTTTAACGGCAGACAAACGTCTCTCCTAGTTACTAAAACAGAAGTAATGAAAAGATGCCAGTGAGAAGAGCAGATCTTTCATGGTACAGTATTTTAACTATTTTATAGTTTGCTAATCAGCTTATCATTTAACCAAGGCTCATATGACTTATTTGTTTAATAACAGTTTTGGTTGTACTTGGACTCATGGTTGTACTGTGAGTGATTATGGTTGTGCTGTGAGTGATTATGGCTGTGCTGTGAGTGATTGTGGCTGTACTGTGAGTGATTATGGCTGTACTGTGAGTGATTATGGCTGTACTGTGAGTGATTGTGGCTGTACTGTGAGTGATTGTGGCTGTACTGTGAGTGATTGTGTCTGTACTGTGAGTGATTGTGGCTGTACTGTGAGTGATTGTGGCTGTACTGTGAGTGATTGTGGCTGTACTGTGAGTGATTATGGCTGTGCTGTGAGTGATTGTGGCTGTACTGTGAGTGATTGTGGCTGTACTGTGAGTGATTGTGGTTGTACTGTGAGTGATTGTGGCTGTACTGTGAGTGATTGTGGCTGTACTGTGAGTGATTATGGTTGTACTGTGAGTGATTGTGGCTGTACTGTGAGTGATTGTGGCTGTACTGTGAGTGATTGTGGCTGTACTGTGAGTGATTGTGGCTGTACTGTGAGTGATTGTGGCTGTACTGTGAGTGATTGTGGCTGTGCTGTGAGTGATTGTGGCTGTACTGTGAGTGATTGTGGCTGTACTGTGAGTGATTGTGGCTGTACTGTGAGTGATTGTGGTTGTACTGTGAGTGATTGTGGCTGTACTGTGAGTGATTATGGCTGTACTGTGAGTGATTGTGGCTGTACTGTGAGTGATTATGGTTGTACTGTGAGTGATTATGGCTGTACTGTGAGTGATTGTGGTTGTACTGTGAGTGATTATGGCTGTACTGTGAGTGATTATGGCTGTGCTGTGAGTGATTGTGGCTGTACTGTGAGTGATTATGGTTGTGCTGTGAGTGATTGTGGCTGTACTGTGAGTGATTATGGCTGTACTGTGAGTGATTGTGGCTGTGCTGTGAGTGATTATGGCTGTACTGTGAGTGATTGTGGCTGTACTGTGAGTGATTATGGCTGTACTGTGAGTGATTGTGGCTGTACTGTGAGTGATTGTGGTTGTACTGTGAGTGATTATGGCTGTGCTGTGAGTGATTGTGGCTGTACTGTGAGTGATTGTGGTTGTACTGTGAGTGATTATGGCTGTACTGTGAGTGATTGTGGCTGTACTGTGAGTGATTGTGGCTGTACTGTGAGTGATTGTGGCTGTACTGTGAGTGATTATGGTTGTACTGTGAGTGATTGTGGTTGTGCTGTGAGTGATTGTGGCTGTACTGTGAGTGATTGTGGTTGTACTGTGAGTGATTGTGGCTGTACTGTGAGTGATTATGGCTGTACTGTGAGTGATTGTGGCTGTACTGTGAGTGATTGTGGTTGTACTGTGAGTGATTATGGCTGTACTGTGAGTGATTGTGGCTGTACTGTGAGTGATTATGGCTGTGCTGTGAGTGATTGTGGCTGTGCTGTGAGTGATTGTGGCTGTACTGTGAGTGATTGTGGTTGTACTGTGAGTGATTATGGCTGTACTGTGAGTGATTATGGTTGTACTGTGAGTGATTGTGGCTGTACTGTGAGTGATTGTGGCTGTACTGTGAGTGATTGTGGCTGTACTGTGAGTGATTGTGGCTGTACTGTGAGTGATTAAGGCTGTACTGTGAGTGATTATGGCTGTACTGTGAGTGATTGTGGCTGTACTGTGAGTGATTGTGGCTGTACTGTGAGTGATTAAGGCTGTACTGTGAGTGAGTATGGCTGTACTGTGAGTGATTATGGCTGTGCTGTGAGTGATTATGGTTGTACTGTGAGTGATTGTGGCTGTACTGTGAGTGATTGTGGTTGTACTGTGAGTGATTGTGGTTGTACTGTGAGTGATTATGGCTGTACTGTGAGTGATTATGGCTGTACTGTGAGTGATTATGGTTGTACTGTGAGTGATTGTGGCTGTACTGTGAGTGATTATGGTTGTACTGTGAGTGATTGTGGCTGTACTGTGAGTGATTGTGGCTGTACTGTGAGTGATTGTGGTTGTACTGTGAGTGATTGTGGCTGTGCTGTGAGTGATTGTGGCTGTGCTGTGAGTGATTGTGGCTGTGCTGTGAGTGATTGTGGCTGTACTGTGAGTGATTATGGCTGTACTGTGAGTGATTATGGCTGTACTGTGAGTGATTGTGGCTGTACTGTGAGTGAGTATGGTTGTACTGTGAGTGATTGTGGCTGTATTGTGAGTGATTGTGGTTGTACTGTGAGTGATTGTGGCTGTGCTGTGAGTGATTGTGGTTGTACTGTGAGTGATTGTGGCTGTACTGTGAGTATGCTGTGATGTGATTGTGTGCTGTGGCTGTGAGTGAGTGAGTATGGTTGTACTGTGAGTGATTGTGGCTGTATTGTGAGTGATTGTGGTTGTACTGTGAGTGATTGTGGCTGTGCTGTGAGTGATTGTGGTTGTACTGTGAGTGATTGTGGCTGTACTGTGAGTGATTGTGGCTGTACTGTGAGTGATTGTGGCTGTACTGTGAGTGATTGTGGCTGTACTGTGAGTGATTATGGCTGTACTGTGAGTGATTGTGGCTGTACTGTGAGTGATTGTGGCTGTACTGTGAGTGATTATGGTTGTACTGTGAGTGATTATGGCTGTACTGTGAGTGATTGTGGTTGTACTGTGAGTGATTATGGCTGTGCTGTGAGTGATTGTGGTTGTACTGTGAGTGATTGTGGCTGTACTGTGAGTGATTGTGGCTGTACTGTGAGTGATTGTGGTTGTACTGTGAGTGATTGTGGCTGTACTGTGAGTGATTGTGGCTGTACTGTGAGTGATTGTGGCTGTAATGTGAGTGATTTTGGCTGTACTGTGAGTGGATTGTGGGTCTGTACTGTGAGTGATTGTGGCTGTACTGTGAGTGATTATGGCTGTACTGTGAGTGATTGTGGCTGTACTGTGAGTGATTGTGGCTGTACTGTGAGTGATTGTGGCTGTACTGTGAGTGATTATGGCTGTACTGTGAGTGATTGTGGCTGTACTGTGAGTGATTATGGCTGTACTGTGAGTGATTATGGTTGTACTGTTGATTGTGGTGCTGTACTGTGAGTGGCTGTACTGTGAGTGATTGTGGTTGTACTGTGAGTGATTGTGGCTGTACTGTGAGTGATTGTGGCTGTACTGTGAGTGATTATGGCTGTACTGTGAGTGATTATGGTTGTACTGTGAGTGATTGTGGCTGTACTGTGAGTGAGTATGGCTGTACTGTGAGTGATTGTGGCTGTACTGTGAGTGATTGTGGTTGTACTGTGAGTGATTGTGGCTGTACTGTGAGTGATTGTGGCTGTACTGTGAGTGATTATGGCTGTACTGTGAGTGATTATGGCTGTACTGTGAGTGATTGTGGCTGTACTGTGAGTGATTGTGGCTGTACTGTGAGTGATTGTGGCTGTGCTGTGAGTGATTATGGCTGTACTGTGAGTGATTGTGGCTGTGCTGTGAGTGATTGTGGCTGTACTGTGAGTGATTGTGGCTGTACTGTGAGTGATTATGGCTGTACTGTGAGTGATTATGGCTGTACTGTGAGTGATTGTGGCTGTACTGTGAGTGATTGTGGCTGTACTGTGAGTGATTATGGCTGTACTGTGAGTGATTGTGGCTGTACTGTGAGTGATTGTGGCTGTACTGTGAGTGATTGTGGCTGTACTGTGAGTGATTATGGCTGTACTGTGAGTGATTGTGGCTGTACTGTGAGTGATTGTGGTTGTACTGTGAGTGATTATGGCTGTACTGTGAGTGATTGTGGCTGTACTGTGAGTGATTATGGCTGTACTGTGAGTGATTATGGCTGTACTGTGATTTGTAGTTGATGATGATTGTGGCTGTACTGTGAGTGATTGTGGCTGTACTGTGAGTGATTGTATGGCTGTACTGTGAGTGATTGTGGCACTGTGATTGAGTGATTGTGGCTGTACTGTGAGTGATTGTGGTGCTGTACTGTGAGTGATTATGGGCTGTTCTGTGAGTGATTGTGGCTGTTCTGTGAGTGATTATGGCTGTACTGTGAGTGATTGTGGCTGTACTGTGAGTGATTGTGGCTGTACTGTGAGTGATTGTGGCTGTACTGTGAGTGATTGTGGCTGTACTGTGAGTGATTGTGGCTGTACTGTGAGTGATTAAGGCTTTATGACCTCTGCGTTATGACCTTGTCCAGGCACACCAATAAAAGATGAATGGCGAGGTGGATGGGTTGATGGATGAGTAAATGAACGAGTAATGGTTCATGACTAGTGACCACAGAAATCCTCTGGGTTACTCCAGTGAGAATCTGTTAATGAGTGCCGCATTTCCCCCACGTTCAGCTTCATGGCACCATCTTCTTAATCCTCCTGAGATTCAGCAGTGAGTCATCACATTGAGTCATCGAAGTGAAGCCTTGCTCCTGTTCAGCGCTCTCTCTCTCTCTCTCTCTCTCTCTCTCTCCTTTCTATTTCTCTCTTTCTTCCTATTTTTCTCATTTTTCGTATTGTCTTGTTTAGTTTTTCTTTCCTTCTATTTTTTGCCTTTATCTCAATTTCTCTTTTTCCCTCTACTTGACTCTCTTTTTCTCTCACTCTCTCTCTCTGTCTCTCTCTCTCTCTTTCTCTCTCTCTCTTTGTCTCTTTTTGTCTGCTTTACACACTCTCACCACCCCCCCTCTCTCATTCCCTCTCTCTCTGTAATGTATTAGTCCCCCCTCTATCTGAGATAACATCTGGTGTCTTTCCTGGTGTGGTTCAGTCGCTGGATGCAGCTTGTATATTCTCTCTAGAATGTTCCGCTGCTGCAGGCGGTCGGCTGATTAAGGCCAGTGTAAGATGTTCGTCTAGAAGCAGCTTTTAATTCTCTGTTGTGTCTGTCTGTCGGTCTGTCTGTCTGAGCTCTGAATCTGCTGTAGTTCACTAATAGGCAGTGCCTAATAGGGTCTTTTAGAGTTAGCCTTAGCCTAGCCTCAGACCGACGGCCACAATTCCTCTCCCACGGCCTGGAAAGCCACCTGACTCGGTCAGCTGCATCAGACAGCGTTACAGATGGGAGCTTGTGCACAAAGCAAGCTGAGGCCCAGCTGGTACTGTTAGCTGTATAGCTCCTATTATCAGAATTCCCACAGTGTCTGATGGCATGAGTATACAAGAAGCGCGTTATTACACAAATGTCTTGAGAGGTTTGCTCAAGCTGAAGTTGCTTTCCTGCTCAAAATTTGAGCTCTAATGAAAAAGTGCTACAGCATCGTCTCATGAAGAAGCCAGTGCTACCCTTGCATATATTTAGCACTGGATTTGCCAGCCCCATAGGGCTAATATGACAAAGCAGTACTGACAGGTTTGTTTCCATATTGATTGGTAATTCTTTATTAAGGTATTTTGCCCAGACAAATATTTCAGATTCATTTTTTTTGCCAAAAAGGCTTTTTATTAAAAGTTAAAGAGCGATATGTACGATTTTAGGTTTACAGCACCCCAAAAATGAATAACAGTTCTCAACAGAATGTGAGGAATAACAGGTTTGATGGTCTATCAAAGACATCTCTGTATAGTTAGCATGCTAATCAGCTAGCCCTAGCCCATCCTGTCTGTAATACCACTTTGCACCTGAAGAGGTGATAGGGAGTCACTGTAGAACGGCCCTGTTGTTTAAAGCATGAATTTGACATACTGATTACTTTACACTGCTCCTTTAAGAGATGCCTCAGAATAATAAGCCCCTGTTTCCCTACAAATCTATCGTCGCTGTCCAAAGAAAAACCAACATCTCCAAAATGGCGACTTTACAGGAGAAGGCAAAAACCTCAGTTTTAATGTATGTCAGTGGAACCAGACATCTTTTCAAGCACACCTCTGGACCATTTCTGTTGGTCCATTCATCATGCAAATCTCACAAATGTGAAAACGGCAGCTGCTGTTTTTAAATGATGCATAAAAGTCAAAATGGACAAAAATGGAGATGTTTTTCATTAAGCAAGGACAATAGTCTTACATAAAATGGTGTAATTTTAATTATATGTACTGCATAATGTGTCCTGTTTTGAGCTGGCGACCTCTCCAAGGTATTTCCTGCTTTCCAAACAGTGGGCACTGGGGTAAGCTCCACATCCCTGCCCAACGACCCAGAAGGAAAAGCAGCTTAGATAATAAATGAACAAATATAACCCCACCGGACAAACAAGGAATCACCTTGTGTGTTTAAGGTGGTAGTAACTTCAGGCTCCTGCAGATGGCGCTGCATGTGGATGATGGGGCCATAAATACCATATATTGCCGAAAGTTTTCGCACGTCTGTCTTCACACGCATATGAACCTGAGTGACATCCCATTCTTAGTCCATAGGGTTTAAAATGATATCCGCCCACCCTTTGCACTGTTCTTCCTGAAGTGCATTTATAAGGTCAGGTACTGATGTTGGACGAGAAGGCCTGGCTCGCAGTCTCTCCTCTACTTCAACCCACAGGTGTTCTATTGGTTGAGGTCAGGACTCTGTGCAGGCCAGTCTAGTTCTTCCACACCAGACTCGCTCATCCATGTCTTTATGGACTTTGCTTTGTGCACTGGTGTGTGGTCATGTTGGAACAGGATAGGGCTGTCCCCAAACTGTTCCCACAAAAAGTTGGGAGCATGAAATTGTCAAACATCTCTTGGTCTGCTGGAGCATTAAGAGCTCCTTTCACTGGAGTTAAGGGGCCGAGCCCAACTCCTGAACAACACCCCCACAGCATAATCCCCCCTCCACTAAACTTTACACTCGGCACAATGCAGTCAGACAAAATGCTTTGCATTGCGCTTGATGACGTCAGGCTTGGATGCAGCTGCTCAGCCATGGATACCTTCTCCATGAAGCTCTTTACACACTGTTCTTAATGTAAGTGCTAATTGAAAGGCCAGATGAAGCATGGAGGTCTGTACCAATTGACTCTGCAGACAGTTGGCGATTTACATACCTCAGCATCCGCTGATCCAGCTCTGTCATTTTACGTTTCCACTTTTGTTATAACAGCACTGATAGTGGACTGTGGAATGTTTAGTAGGGAGGATATTTCACGACTGAACTCGTTGCGCAGGTGGCATCCTACCACTGTACCATGCTGGACTTCACAGAGCTCCTGAGAGTAACCCATACTGTCACTAATGTCTGTATGAGCAGTCGCTCTTATCCAGAGCGACTTACAAGGTTAATCACATTACAGGTAGGCCAATGTAGTGTTAGGAGTCTTGCCCACAGATTTGGTGTAGCTTATTGGTGTAGCACAGCATCACCCAGACCGGGATTCGAACCCCATCGAACCCCATTCTCCTTGGCTACTTGGCGGGTAGTGGTGTTATCCGCTGAGCAACACCAACCAACGGGGGGTGGGGGGGGTGAATACATTTGGCAATATAGTGTACCTGTGGGGTGTGAGTGACGGGATTCATAGATGGAGAAGAGGTGCTACAGTGCAGGGAACTCCTGAACTCCATGTGTGGGAAATGGCTCTAAAGCAAATGGTAATGATTGGCTTAACGGCGTGACTGTATGTGGATGTGCTAAAGGCCATAGTGAGCTTGTGAGCACAGGAAGGTGTCCACCAAATCTGGCCCTACTGAGCATTTCTTTAATGTTAGAGCGTCTGAACACTGATGTGGCCTACATCCAGAAACTTCAATCCCAGCTGTTATTTGTGCTCGTGGAGGTATTACACTCTATTAGGCACGTTTCAGTCACAGGGGACTCCTCTGTTGTCCAGTAAGCTTATATACTGTGATATATACCCAGCCAGTTTCCCCTGCACTAAAGGACCACAGGACCAAAGTGAATTTGCGAGAACATCAGGGAGAGCTATAATTAATAATTAATAACAAGGCCAGAAGCCTGACTCTGTTCAAGGTCACGCTTTTAGTTAGTGTGTATAAGTGCATATGTGAGGAACTGAACTGAAGAGCCATTACGAGGACAAGGTCGATTGATTTATCTGTTAATTAAATCATTAAGCAGAAGCTGCTGGTGTCAGGGAGGACTGGCTCTGGCCGTTTGTGGTTTGTGTGCGCGCTCGTGTGTATGAGCGTGTCTGCAACGTAAAAGCTATACAGCGCCCTCAGAGGAGTTTATGCATTCTGAGCACGCCTGAGACTGTGTGTGTGGGGGGTGGGGGGGGGTGCGTCTGTGCACATTCGTTGCGTCGGTGGCTTGTAGGAAGGCAGAATGGATGACCTTGGCCGAATTTATGAACAGAAAGCAACAGGAAATGCGTTTATCATCAGTGTCTGAGAAATCTAATCCAATCAGATTTATTCATATAGCGCTTTTAACAACTGATGTTGTCTCTAAGCAGCTTTACAGTAATCAGTAATAATTCATTAAGGAGAGAAAAGGAAGAAGCCCCCCGGTGAGCAAGCCGTAGGCGACAGCGGCAAGGAGAAGGAAGAAACCTTGGGAGGAACCAGACTCACATGGGGGGGACCCATCCACCTCTGGTCCAAACTACAATTTGAAATTGTTCAAGTAACATCAATTGGGTATCTAATTATGCTGATCTAGTCGTCGTGGTGACGATGAAGTCATGAAGTTCGGTAGGAATAGCGGAAATATCAGTCTGCAGCGGTGAAAGCCTAGTTAGTCCTTATCAGCGTTAGGCCGGGCAGGCAAGAAGCTGGTTAGGGGCAGGTAGCATGGAGACCCGGTCAGTCTTCCTTCAGTGTCTCCATTCTAGCTGATCTGTATCGGTCTGTATTGTTTAAGCACAGCAGCTGTAGTTCTATACTGTGGACATTTCATGATGAATGGACCAGCAGAAATGCTCCTAAATCACCTGATTACACCGTACATGTGCAAAGGGTTGGAGACACCTGATTGTTCAGGAGCCCCTCTCCCGTATCGATGAGTAGGCCGATATCAGACATTAGAATATGCAGGTGAATCTGGTCCTGTAATGCATCCAGACTCTGACTCAGACTGTGAGGTGTGATGCTGTTAGCTGTGTATTTATGCCTGGGGGGTGGTAGCGCATCATAGCCCACTTTTAGATGTTCTTAAATGAAGTGCTCCAATTACAATGATACAACAGACAGCTCCAGTGGCACCGCCTGATTGGTTGAGAAATGCTCCATTGGGTTTTTCATTATAAACCAATATAAGTCCACTGAGCACCGTCAGCCAAACCACCACTTGGTTGGTGTAGCTCAGCGGATAACACCACTACCCGCCAAGTAGCCACCACCACATGTGGGAGACTGGGGTTCGAATCCCGGGCTGAGTGACTATGCTGTGCTACACCAATAAGAGTCCTTGGGCAAGACTCCTAACACTACATTGGCCCACCTGTAATATGATTAATGTAAGTCGCTCTGGATAAGAGTGCCAGCTAAATACCGTAAATGTAAACATTACGCTGCAGCAGTTACTATACACTCACCAGCCACTTTATTAGGTACACCTAATATATGTATCTACACTCATTGACCATATAGGAGCAGCTTGTAGTTCTACAGTTACAGACTGTAGTCCATCTGATTCTCTTGGTGCTCTGTTACCATGTTCTTCCATGGTTAGGGCCCCACAGGACCACCACAGAGCAGGTATTATGTGGGTGGTGGATCATTCTCAGCACTGCAGTGACACTGACGTGGTGGTGGTGTGTTAGTATGTGTGAGGCTAGTTGGAACAAGATCACACTAGGCTAATCTTGTACTTCGGAAAAAGCTCAGCTGATATAGCAGCATATGCTAGGAAAAACTCTAGATCTAGATTATAGAGCAGAAACATGGAATACAACAAATTGTTATGGTTTGTTCCCCCTTCCTACGGTAAGTGAGGACTCAGGACTCAATTTCAGTTGCTCTGCCCACAGCTTCAGAGCTTCCTCTAAAAACTAGCATTACAGTCGTTGCGTTACCTGAGTGAATAAAGTGCATCTATAATGGCCGCCTCCAGCTAGAGTCCACATAGACTTGTAAGTGTGTGCTAACCACAAGCCAAGTCATTTTCTGAACCAGCAGGACATTTAGGTGCCTCAGTCTACTGCTGTTATTGGCTGCACCATTTAATGTCAAACTAAATTCAAATACGACTCTAGCACATAGGAGGCTGACTCGGGTCTTGTTTACCTGACTGTTTTTCCAACCTGGGTCAGTAGAACACAGCGCTGGCAACAAAACCTCTTCTGAACGAGGGATCGGTTCCAACTGACTGTAGCCACACCGCTTATGATGGAAATAGCAGTGAGTTATTTAAGATCTAATTATGTTCTGTGTTTCTTTGGCCGTTTAGCACTAACAGAGTTAATATACTAATGGAGATAAACTCCTCTATGAAGTTCTTGGTGTTACTGCTGGTCCCACAATAACATTAACGCTATTAGTCTGTTAGTTCAATGTCTGTAAGATGAAATTGATCTGATCAGCACATGAATAAGGTGGGGGTGCAGTGAGAGAATGTGCACTGCCATCAGGAGGTTCATTTGAATGTTCTGGTTATGAGATATCGTGAGTATCATGATTTGAATTGTGGGCTGACTCTATTGTTGGCTGATACTCAAAGTTTTCATGTCGGTTTTGGTTATGGATGGATGATAATTACCTTATATTGTTATCTAACATTATATTACATTTCTTCATCTTCTTCTTCTGCACGCTAACTAGTCCCATGGTTGACACTAACACCATTCCAATTCCAACTTGTTTCGACTGATCGGGAACGGTGTGTTTTTGTTTCTACTTCACTTCTGGTGAACCCGGAGATACCGTTGTTGGTTCAATGATGGTTCAGCCCCCACTCATCTCTTTGTCTTTTTTTTTCCATTCCTCTTTGGCCTCCTAGAGCCTCATTTATTTTCAAACACCAGTGTTCCTTTAACCTTCAGCCACCAAACTGCATGTACTCACTCAGGACAGATCCCCAAACTCTAATCCACAGCCAGACTGACTCGCACTCCTCTAAGTGTTGTTTATCCATCCGTTTGTACCTCTCATAGGAACCACGGCCTAGTAACAGCCTAGCAGGATATGGGAATCATTTAAGCTTCATAACTATTCGATGTGGACTTCAGGGAATCCACTCCTCTAGTCTGTCATAGTATAAAATCACACCACCATATGCAGGTTTGCTGATGCTAACGTTACCAGTGTGCTTTGTGACACTATGAAATAATCGAGTCCAGTGGCTGAGGATGGGTTACAACGCTGCCATCTAGCGGTTGGGGTTTTAAACATAACACAAAATGAACCACTGCCTGCGACCAATCTTTGCATGGGGGCTATCAATTGAATATCAATACTCTGACTCTAAAAATCAAGACAGTATTACTAAACATGATATTCCAGTTCTCAATGCTGATATATTTTCTTACACCTCTAGTTCTGGCAAAAAAGAGCAATCGCATTTGGGCATTTCCCTCTAAATTGTCCAGCCCTAATGTCATGTAGGAAAGTGAACTGAGAGGTAATAGAAGCACACGCCAGTATTCAAACTGACCACTGAATAATCGCAGCAATGGTGCCAACAAGTCATCTGTCACTCTGTGTTTACGTGTGTATGTGTGTACCTGTGCATGGCTGCGTGACTGTTTTGGCACACGCGTTACCAGCCAAGAAAATAAAATATAGATAAAGATAGTCATTGGCTGCTGAGTACAGAGAGAGAGAGAGAGAGAGAGAGAGAGAGGGAGAGAGGGAGAGAGAGAATACAAACACACACATGCAGAGAGATGTTCCAGCGTCCCACAGAGACTCGACGCTCTCTCACACACACACTCACCCTCTTTCCTGCTCTGTTGGTCCCACCGCATCTCTCTCTCTCTCTCTCTCTCTCTCTCTCTCTCTCTCTCTCTCTCTCTCTCTCCCCCTCTCTCCCTCTCTGACACACACAGACTAATATACCCTCCCTCTTTCTATTTTCTCTGCCTCTCTTACTCTCTCTCTCTCACACACACACATACAGAAGGCTAGCAGGGCACGAGGCAGCTGCCGTCTCCTTTACCGCTGTTCTAACTGACATGGACGGGCGATATGAAGAAGGAGAGCACGTGCTGAGGGTAAGTCTGTGTCTGTGTGAGTACGTGATGGTGTATGATGATATATGCAGATGTCGGACAGACGTACTGTGTGTGTGTGTGCGTGTGCGTGTGTGTGTGTGGGTGCATTATGTGGTTTTGGACCATGGTGTGTGCATGTACATGATGTATAGGTGTTTGGTGTACACACCATATAGGACCCTCTGTAGTTCTACAGGTACAGACTGTAGTCCGTCTGTTCCTCTGTATACTGTATTACCCTGTTCTTCAAAGGTCAGGACCCCCACAGGACCACCACAGAGCAGGTATTATATGTGTGGTGGATCATTCTCAGCGCTGCAGTGACACTGATGTGGTGGTGGTGTGTTAGTGTGTGTGGTGCTGGTGTGAGTGGAGCAGACAGAGCAGTGCTGCTGGAGTGTGTAAACACTGGGTCCACTCACTGTCCACTCTATTAGACTAGCTGGTCCACCTTGTAGATGTACAGTCAGAGACGAAAGCTCATCTGTTGCTGCACCGTTTGTATTGGTCATCCTCAGGTTCTTCATCAGTGGTCACAGGACGCTGCCCACAGGGCACTGTTGGCTGGATAGCTTTGGTTGATGGACTATTCTCAGTCCAGTAGTGACACTGAGGTGTCTGAACACTCCAGCAGCACCAGTACTGCCTCAGCACACACACACAGTCAGAGTCACTGCAGTGCTGAGAATCATCCACTATATGCAACACATCCACATCTACAATACTGCACTGGAATATCTTGGCCTGGCTGGGGATGGGCTGCCTTTCAGACTGCCTATTATAAATACCAATATATGTAAACTGAGAACTTCACAGAGGTGTTTAGGCTCTTTGTCATTAGACTGCCCAAACAGGCTTTCACGTAGCCAACACATTTGTAACGTGTCCCCCACAGAAGCGGCGTGAAGCCTTTAAGGTAGTAGCCTACATGAGTATCGTGTCCTGTGGCTAGTCACTTTGTAGAGACATACAAGGATATCTGCATGCGCAGGGGGGTCAGTCCGGTCTGTTGATAGTAAGAGCAGGGACTGAGGATGACTGCTCTGTGATGACATGCCAGGTCTGTATTAGAAGTGCCTGTGCCTCAGGAATCATACACTCCTTACGTTCCACCACGGACGAGGATTTATGTGCTGGTGGAATGTTGTGGAAATAGGCCTGTGCTGGTGACAACGTTCTCTGGTCCTATGTAGAATAACTGCGGTACATGGTTAAACCGCGTCCATCTGGTAGTCTTCCAACTGAAGATGATCCACTGCCATTCTGAGTCGCTCCATGACAGTCTGGCACGACGCCATTGCAGTCTTTGGTGACGTTGGTGTGGTGGTTAAGGGCAGTCATGGAAGGCATCACTGCTCACTAAACGTCCACAGTTATGGCTGTTGGGTGACTCCATGCATGGCGGACACTCTGTCAGCTCTCTCTCTGTGGTTTGTGTAGGTCTGCCATTCTGTGTCACTCCATCACAGACACCGTAGTGGTCTGTGTGCATGTAGTCCTACGTCCATCAGCCGTCTGCAGTCAGGTGCCTGCACTAACAGGATGACTTATGGGGGCATCACTGCTAGCTGAATGTCCGCAATCGTGGCTGTTGGGTCAGTCAGGTGCAGCGATAAGGCCTGTTCCTGCATATGCGCTGCCATACATATGTGCTGCCAAGTCTCCATCCGTATCTGCATCCATACGGTTGATCATAAATGAGACATTGGGGTATACTTCATACACCCCTAGGTACAGTCTGTTCTGTGCCTGAGTACATTTGACCCCAGTTTGTCTGAATGGGGTGATTGCTCCATACCTCTTAAAGAGTTTGCTCTAAACCTGAACATGGCTTCAGTGATGCCATCGTGCCACGTAATAAACATGGCAGCCAATGGATCACTTTGGTATACAGTCCCGGAATGTATCTGCTGCACCATTTAAGGTGGAATGGGAAAACTGTACAAGGAGCTGCGAATAGGAAGCCAACTTTAGCCTCAAATGAGTTCAGAGCATCGTCCAGAATGCAGAAAAGGAGGCTCATTGGTCAAAGCTGGCTGGTGTCCTCAGGGAGCATGTCGTGACATATACTCACCATAGAGCAATTCTGTCTTCTGGATAATTTAAACACACTATGGCTCTGAAGAACTACAGCAGCAAATGCTCAGACTTTCTTTAGACCATGAGGACCCTCAGAGTGATGACGTAAACATGCTTACAATGTGAGCACAGGTCAGTGGGGGAGGAGAGTGGAGGGGGAGGGGTGTTTTGGTGTTCAGACTTTAATGAGGTTTCACCATCGCAGTTGTATTCCTAGAACTGGCTCATCTATGGTAGGTACAATTAAATGTGACGTTAATGTTGGACATCAGATCTCTACAAAGTTGCAGATGTTTGTGCATGTAAACGGTCTACAGAGTTCTAAATCCCAAAGTAGACGCCTGAGAAGCCTTTTTTTTAAAACCAGCTGTCTGAAACACCCTTAATTGGAATTCCAGACTCTATTACACGGTGACATCATCTCGTAACACGATCCTAATTGCCCACCCACCGCCAAGCTTAGCCCAGCATCACACAACACACAGAGAGCTAAAACAGTAAACTGACCACTGTGGTATGTCCTGTTTAACTTGCGAATGTGGACCTGTCAGTATGTTCTACTGGACTTTCAGGAAATGGACTCTTGCTCAAACTGATATGGCAGAACAGACACCATTGTAAGCATAGCCACAGAGGTGTGGGGGATGGAGCTTGTAGCAGGATGCCGCTCTGGCAGGTGACCAGTGAAAACATGGCAAAGAGTGGCTGAGTTGACCACTCAGAGCACTGTGGGCTCATCAGGAGGCGGGGCTTAAAGACATGGGAGCTCTAACAGAGCGTTTTTTACCTTTATGGCATTTAGCTGACGCTCTTATCCAGAGCGACTTACAAGGTTAATCACATTACAGGTAGGCCAGTGTAGTGTTAGGAGTCTTGCCCACGGACTCTTATTGGTGTAGCACAGCGTAGTCACCCAGACCGGTATTCGAACCCCAGTCTCCCTCATGTGGTGGTGGCTCCCTGGCGGGTAGAGGGTGAATACAGATGAACAGTATGTGAATAAACATTGTGTTTTGGGAAAACTGAAGCATGTAAATCTAATGCAGTCTAATATTTATAGACCCCCAAACCTGAAATTATTGTCTTGTATGTTGAGAGTGTGTATGTCAGTGTACATTTGGGGTGTGTGTGTGTTTGTGTATAGGAGGATCATATACAGGTCGTCTTTTTGTGTAAGTTGTTGAGAGATTATAAAAAGAAGGAGTAGGGAAAGGTGTTACGTGGAGTTGAAAGTTGCAGAAGGAGGAAGATATAGCTTCTTGGGGAAAGTAGGACAGAGAGTGGGGGAGAGGAAATACATTAATATGGCCTGTTCAGGTTTTAGACTGGCTTTCTGTGTATGAAAATAGCTGCACTTGCCGCTGTGTATGTTTGCCCGCGTGCACGCACGGGACACCTGCCTGCAGAAAAGCTGCTCCCTTCCTGTCATTAACTCAAAGCCTAACTGTCAAACAGAGCGGTGAGTCATGGACAGGCAGGAGTAATGAGGATCTGGCAACCGGTCCTGTCCCTCAACAGCACTAATACGTTCCGAAAATGTTCTACTTTGCTTGATGAAAATGTGGGCCGTGCGTGTCGGAGACTGCGGCTCTTTCAACCTCTGAATTAGTGGGAATAGTTTATTTTGGTGCATCACTTGCTTCCATGGACATATATGGGCTATGTCTAACTTTAGGTGGCCAACCTTGCGAGAGCCTTCGGTGCAATATTCATTCCCAGCCGCACAGGAAATCTGTTACTGCAAATTCAGTACCTGTGTTTTCAAGGTAGAAAATGGAAGCCAGTGCGCCATCCTGCCACAAGTTCCGCCCCCACATTATAGTGACTGTTCTAACAATGGTGTCAGTATCAGTTTGAGTCAGCCTGGTAGAACAAGTTGGTAGACCCAGCAGACTAGAATAGACTGGAGCATTTCAGAGATGTCAGTTTTTACTGTTATACCTTTCTGTATTAGGGCGTGCCAAGCCAACTGGTAGGCGGGCAATAAGGGCTGTGTTACAAGATGACATCACCAGGTTCCAGGCAGCTGGGAAAAGTGGTTCCTGTGGGTGACCGTGTTTCCCTCTGGCATGTACAGGGGTTGGACAATGAAACTGAAACACCTGGTTTTAGACCACAATCATTTATTAGTATGGTGTAGGGCCTCCTTTTGCGGCCAATACAGCGTCAGTTGGTCTTGGGAATGAATATCACTGCGTCCCTGCACAGTGGTCAGAGGGAGTTTAAGCCATTCTTACTTTGCAGGATAGTGGCCAGGTCCACTACGTGATGCTGGTGGAGGTGTTCGTCCCTTCTTGTGGTATGCCTGACATTAACCCCTGGATACCGTGGCTTCTTGATACATCACAAAGACTTGCTGTCTTGGTCACAGATGCGCCAGCAAGACGTGCAAGCCAACAATGCTGTCCCTCTTTTGACTCTGGTTATGTTCACCCATAATGTTGTGTGCATTGCAGTATTTTGAGCAGAACTGTGCTCTTACCTGCTAACTGAACCTTCACACTCTGCTCTTACTGGTGCAATGTGCAATTAATGAAGATTGGCCACCAGGCTGGTCCAATTTAGCCATGAGACCTCCCACACTAAAATGACAGGTGTTTCAGTTTCATTGTCCAACCCCTGTACATTGCACTTTATAGCGTGCAGGCTGAATAACATACACAAAAAGCTACCACACACTACAGAAAGGCCTTATTTGTGTTGTGCTATAAGTATGAGTCTACCAGGAGGTTAGCTAAGAAAAGACGGAAGCTAATACACCACCAATTAGCATCATGCAACCGTCTTACCGTGTCAGCAATGACATAAGCAAGACTGTTTGAAATAACTTGGTGGGCGTGGTTTGAGGCAAATGGGTGACTACATAGGCATGAGGTTTACACAGTGCTAATGGGTGGCGTCATAGCCTCATAGCTACCAAAGAAATAGACTTCAGATACCGAACATGTCTTGGCAGGATGACTGCATGTGGAGTGAGGGGTGGAAACCATACTCTTTCAGTTCAGAAGCCCAAACTTAGTCCCTGGAAAGCCGATCCGGTTGGCCTTCTGAGCTTAGCGTGTCCTAGTGACTACCGTGGGAGGCATCGATTTTTATATGATCTCTCCACCAGCATCTACATCTTCTCTGGGACTTCTGAAAGATCACAGCTAAATGTAATGTGTTGCTGTTTTTAGAGAGAAGGTCAGGGCTGCTGCATTTGGTCGTGCCTGAATGTGAGGGTGTGCATGTGTAACGCAGCCCCATTGGTGTGCATGCGTGAGGAAGTTCTTCCAGTCTGCTTCAGATCTTTCACGGCTGATTTGGTGCACTTATTCTACTGTATGAGCAGGGCCAAGCTCTTCCCGTATCCTCCTCCTGTAATTTGTGGACTTATGTGCTAATAACAGACATATTTTATATTTACGTGACCAATTTATAATCTTCGGCCCCTTATACAATCATCACCAAGAGAATAGTCGCACGAATAGTTGCACCCAGAAGGAATCAACCAACAGAAATGAAACTTGGTGGGTAGGTTGGACATTGTGAGACGTGTGAATGATTGAAGTCTCACGCTGACTAATGGTCAATAATTGCGGACATGCAGTGAATCGTAATGCATTGCAATCTGACACTTCCTGCTGTGTGCAGCTATTGTGGTTGGTGTAGCTCAGCGGATAACACCACTACCCACCCCAGAGCCACCACCACACGTGGGAGACTGGGGTTCGAATCCCAGTCTCGGTGACTATGCTGTGCCACACCAATAAGAGTCCTTGGGCAAGACTCCTATCACTACATTGGCCTACCTGTAATATGACTAACCTTGTAAGTCGCTCTGGACAAGAGCGTCAGCTAAATGTAAATGTATTCTTTTGATGATGAGTGTAATTAAACAGACTGGTATATGTAAATCTTTTATATCTGTCGGTCACTAATGCAGTGAAATAAATTCAGATACAGGGGTTCAGTAAATTGTGCTCTGATGTTCTACATAGATGGTATCTGACTTTGGTCATGGTTAAAATACACCCCTGTGTAAACCCCACGATCTCATTCTAAAATGAAACTGGCTGTTTTCCCTGTTTAAGTGAGCTTATGAATAATAAGATGAGCTCTGCTCTGATTGGCTGGTTTACAGGGAGACACCACAATGATCACATAAACACAACACGTCCAAATAGATTAAATAAAATGAGCCTTTGTGTAAAAAAGCTCAGTCCTCATACATATATTAGCTATGCTAGTTACTTGGAGCTAATGCTAATAGCTAACATTACCCACACCAGCTACTCCCTTTGTTCATCTGAACGTCAACACACAGTAGATCAAATCTGGTCCTCACTATGGAACTCTCAGTTGAAGATGATCTGCTTCAACCAGCAAACACGGAGACAGTCACTCAGCATGGCTGCTACTTACAGGCTGCTGTTGGGGTTGTGATGCTAATAAAGGTGGAGCTGCTCCTCTCTTCAGTCTCCTCAGTGTTAAACGCTGAGCGAAGCTGCTTCATACTGTAGAAGAGTTTGGGTAACCGTGAAATGTACAACAACTCTGAAAGTCATTCAGGATCCTGGTAAAGAGGTGGGAGCTGAAGTCAGGCTTCCGAATCACCAGCTTGTTCTGAGAATTTTCAATTCCACCTTAAATGGTGCTGCAGTTACATTCTGGCCTATACAGGTTGCAGCATTTAAGGCGGAATGAGACTGCCAAATAGAAAGCTAAGATCAGCCCCGCCTGAAGATGGCTTTCCGTGGGAAAAGAATGAAAAGTGCTGACATTCCCTACATAGCCTGGGGCAGTAGATTTCTCCACAGAGCTGTTGCTGTTCCTCAGTTCCCCGTATGTAAATATATGGGTGGAAATATTAATGAGTCTGTTACAGTTTAAGATCTGGTTTTGGTTAAGATCGATATGTCAGTTCTATGTACTCAACTATTCTACTATGCCAGTACAGTTTTCCACTCTATGGCGCCTTTAAGCAAATGCCTACCCATGCCTATATGAGTCCAATATCCGTGTGCTTCCCTAATAATTCCCATATATGGCCTGGAGAGTGAAGAGTACAGTTTGAAACTACCATGTTTACATACTACGTCAAGCACGTTTGTTTCAGGGAAGCATAGACAATGCAGTTGCCTATGATATATTGCGTCTTCCTCAATTTAACCACATCTGTGGTTTGTCCATCCGTACATCGTTTCTGCCTGGGCTATGCATGCACGGGGGGGCGAGGGAAACGTACTTTGACGGAGTGTTCGAGGCCTCCTGAGTGCATATGTGTGGTGGATCCCTGAGGAGTTTAGAGGTTGGCCACGACTGCAAGCCCCCTGTGAGAGACTGCCCATGGACAGTAACAGGCGTACTGTTGAGAGTGAGGGTGGGGGTCGGGGACGGCTTATCCTGTGCAACCAGGCGTCGCATCTCTGCCACGTCACAGACCGCCTACCAGACAACGACTACACCACTAGAAAGACTGCTTACCAGAACACGTGTTCATCCACTACACACTGCTACTACAATACACAACTACATCACCACGGAAAAGCGTGCCAACTGCGTGAAAGTTCCAGTGTGTTGTATTTCAATGCAATCTATGCGTATGTCCTTGAAAGGTGCAGTTTTATTGTAGTCGTGTGTGTTGAGACCATGTGTGTATGGGTGAGAGTGAGGGTGGGGTGTCCGGGGACGGCTTATCGGTAGTGCACGCGGAGAAGCTATCGGGCATGCTGCCACCGTCAGTGGTCGCTCAGTCGTGTGGTTTGGTAGTGACTGTGTGTGTGTGTGTGTAGCAACGTCTTAGTGCGTGTGTCAGTCGCGATACAGACTGTGGTCTGTGTGTGTCATCTGCGTAGCAGTCTTCTGCCAGTGAAATGTTCCAGTGTGTATTTCAAATGCCAATCTGCGTATTTCCTTGAAAGGGGTGTGTGTGTTGGTGGTCTGTGTGTGTTGGTCGTGGGTGTATACAGTGTGTTGTGTGTGATGTGATGTGTGTCTATGGGTTGGTGCTGGCGTGTGTTGTGTTGTATGTGTGTGTGTGGTGTGTGGTATGTGTGTGTGATGTGTGTGTGGTTGTGTGTGTGGTGGTGTTGTGTGCGTGTGTGTGTGTGAGTGTGTGTGTTGTGTGTGTGTATATGCGTGTGTGTGTGTGTGTGTGTGTGTGATGTGTGCGTGGTGTGTGTGTGTGTCGAGCTGTGTGATATGTGTGGTGTGTGTGGTGTGTGTGTGTGATGTGTGTGTGTGTGTTGTGTGTGTGTTTGTGGTGTGTGTGACTGACGTGGTGTTGTTTTGTGCAGCTGTGTGTGGTGTGTGGTGTTGGGAGTTAGTTTGGTGTGTGTGTCGTGTATGTGTATCGTGTGTGTGTGTGTTGTAATGTGTGTGCTAGTGTATGTGTGTCGTGTGTGGTGTGTGTGTGTGTGTGTGTGTGTGTGGCGTGTGTGTGGTGTGTGTGGTGTGTGTGTGTGTGTTGTATGTGTGTGTGTGTACATAGTGGGTGTGTGTACTATATGTTGATGTGCTGTGTGTGTGTGTGTGTATGTGATGTGTGCGTGAGTGTTGTAATGTTGTGTGTGTGTATGTGTCGTGTGTGTGTGTGTGTGTGTGTGTTTGTGTTGTGTGTGTGGTGTGTGTGGAGTATATGCCGTGGATGTGTGTGTATATGTGTGTGTGTGTGTGTGTGTGTGTGTGTATGTGTGTGTGTGTGTGTGTGTGCGTGTGCGTGTGTGTATGTGTGTGTACGCGCACGTGTGTGTGTGTGTGTGCGTGTGTGTGTGTGTGAGGACATGTGTGAGTTCATTTGCAATCAGGGGTGACCTTAGTGTTGCAACCTCTCCCAACCCCTAGCCCTCCCCAGTCTCTCATACGACATGCACACTCTATTTGAAGACACACAGGGTGTATTTAGGTAGCGGACACCATGGTGCAGCATGTGTTGCGTCACTGTGTTGTTAGAGCAGTCCCAGTGCAGACAGTGAGCTCATCACAGAGTTGTTTCCATAATGGAAATGTGTTTGCTGTCTGTTTTAAAGGGGAATTACACCAGTCATAATCAAAATTTCTGTGGAATTAAATTATTAAGGTGTCCAAAACTGAAAAAAAAAAACAAAAAAAACCCATAAATAACGTTCACCTGACCAGATTTAAAATGTGCTATAGCTGCTGCATTAGATTTGTACGTGTTGGTGGTGATAGGAACCAGACGTCTGAAGCATATCGTCGCTGTCCAAAGAAAAACAGGTATCTCCAAAATGGCAACTTTACAGGAGAGGCCAAAAACCTCATTCAATTTGAATGAAAGTCAATGGAACCAGACGTCTTTCAAAGTCATTTTGGGTAATTACTGTTGGTCCATGCCTCATGAAATTTCTACACAGTGTAAACATCATATCATGTGATCAAATGAGGCATTAAAGTAAAAATCAACAAAAATGGAGATACATGTTTTTCATTGGACAGCGACGATATAATGCCTCTACAGGCTACCTCGCAGAAGACTATTACATTAAGGGCTTACGGAAGTGCTGCCTGATCCCTGAGACATCGTTTTGTGATAGTTTAGCGATGCGGTTTTGTTCTTAAGGTCCATTCAGGGCCTTGTGAGGCGATTTTCCCAGGATTTTCCACTCTTTCACTATCCTTGAGATTACATATAGACTCTCAGACATGGGTAAATTCCCTGGTTATTTTAGAGAGTAAATGAAATGGCTGTATTTGTGATGCACAGACTGTGCTTCCTATCATGGCTGCTGTAAAGGTCTGGTAAATTTGTCACAGCAAACCGTTTGGAATGACTTTGACATCTGTGACATTCCCCACCTTAATGCCTACAGTTCGGAAATGGTGAGGTTTGGTGGCACCTAGAAGGCCTGGGTACAATTCCCAGTTGGGACATCCAGGGTCCTTTCTGGATTTGATGGCGTTTCCATGTTCTCCTTGTGCGTGGGCGTGTTTCTTCCCACCGTCCACTGAGCTGCAGTCAGGCTGATTGGTCAAATTGCCCTCTAGGTGTGAGTGAATGTGTATGTCTGTCTGTGTCTACTCTGTAATACACTGCTGGCCTGTCCAGAGTGTTTCCTGCCTTCTGCCCAGTAAGTGCTCTGACTCAGAAGTTGAGATGTTCACAGTTGAGTCGAGGTACCCGGGAAGCTTGAGTTCATTAACTATTAATGCTGACTATAACATCTTCTGATTGAATCCTTTTGTGGTATATTAGTAAACTACATAAAATCTCAATGGCCATGGTCTTACATTGCCAAACTCCTCAGGGAGAGTCTGGTACCCTCTGCCAAAAAGCATCAAGGGAAAGTCAATTGAAATGCAAATCGACCAATCAAGCTTTAATGGCATTTAGCTGACGCTCTTATCCAGAGCAACTTACAAGGTTAATCATATTACAGAGAGGCCAGCGGAGTGTTAGGAGTCTTGCCCAAGGACGCTAATTGGTGTAGCACAGCATAGTCACCCAGACCGGGATTTGAACCGTAGTCTCACCACATGAGGTGGTGACTCCCTGGCAAGTAGAGGTGTTATCCACTGAGCTACACCAACCACGGTCATCACAAACTAGCCACAAAATAAAGTCCTTTGGGAAACACGGAAATACACGATGGACCCTCTATGTCTGAGACTAATGTTTGGCCGGCTAGAACAGCAGAACCTTGATTCACGTCAGACCAGTGCAAAACGTTACAGGGAGGTGTGTTTACACAAGTGTGGATAGCCAATGAGAAAACAGAGTAGCCAGATTACCGCACTACAGATATCGAACTCTCTGCCTCTGTGTGGGCACAGCCTCTGTAGAGCAGGGGCCCTACCCTCTTCTGCATCACCACTAAAGAGTGCCTCAAGAAGGAGCATCCGTGCAAGATCTATGTATCAGGAGCTTCATTAAATGGGTCTCCATGGCTCCAAGAGCTATACACAATGCCAGGTGTTGGCTGGAGAGGTGCAAAGCATGTCGCAGTGGAAACATGTCTGGTGTGAAGAACCATGCTTCGTTATCAGCCTGGTGGATGAATCTGACCTTTTGGTTAATTATGCGCTTTCATCTTTGTGGCAACAGTTTGGGGATGAACCCTTTCCTGTTCCAGCAGAACTGTGTCCCCACTCACAAAGCCAGTTCTGGAGGTGTAATTGGAGGTGTGGAGGAACTCCAGTGCCCTGCACAGAGCCCTGACCTCAACCTTACTGAACTCATTCAAAATTGGAACACTGATTGTGAGCCAGGCCTTGCTGTCCAACATCAGTGCCTGGATTTAGAAAGGCTCTTTTGACTACATGGCCCACGAGTAAACATCTTCCCATTCAACAAAGCCATCTCCTCAAGCGCGTTCTAGGTTTTTAGCTCATTTCCCTGCCATGGTTGTGAGGGTGACAGTTACAGGATGGTAGTGTCTTAAAATAACACTGCACTGCATTCAATAACACGCTGGCTTAAGACCAGTACTCTGGAGACAAGGGAACACACCGCTTCCCCGTCCATTTTCTGAGACTCCACGGAAACAATGCTCTGAGGCACTGAAGGACGTGAGCTGTGTGTATGTGCATGTGTGTGCTCTGCATTAGAAGTGAGGCGCTCTGATATGGCTCCTGTCCACTCAGCCAGAGTTCCACACAAGCCTTTCCCTTTAGAGGATTGCGTTGTCTTCTCATTGTCCTGTTGACATGGGATCCAGCATGGCTGATTAGGGGTATCTTTAAAACTCCCTGCTATTAATAGACCAGAACTGCTGCCACTTTATGTTTTTAAATGCAGAGGAGTTCCAGTATTTCAAGGCTACATTCAGCCAGTCTTGTCCATTACTACCGCAGCCAGTAATGCAGTCAGGGGAACCTTTTACTGTTCCGTCACCACTGATAATAAATCTCTCCTTTTCCTTACATGGGAAATAGGTCGCTGTAGGGCTGTACTGCTGTCCCCACAGTAGTGTAGTTTTACAGAAACAGCTTAAGAGGGATTTACTTGCTGTGAGCTTTTGGTAGCTTTGCCATTTTTGTGTCTTACTATCCATTATTATTATCAATAGCAGTAATAAGTCTTATTGTATTTTGTTCTGTGTGATGTCAGAGATTCTGTTTGTAGGCTCACCAGACAAAAAAGTGAGTCACCTTGTGTGTAAAAGGTGGTGGTAACTTCAGACTCCTGCAGATGGCGCTGCACAAGGATGATGGGGCTATAAATACCTGCAGGGTGTGGGTGACGGGATCCATAGATTGAGAAGAGGTGGCACAGTGAATGTCTCGTTCCATGTGTGGTAAATGGCTGCAGAGCAGATGTTAATGATTGGCTAAGAGGAGTGACTGAGCATTTGGGCGTGGCCAAAGACCATAGTGTAAAGGAAGTAGCTGAGTCTGCAGGTGTATGGAAGCGTAAGGTCATAGGGGTCTACCAGCAGTGGCTAAAATCCCAGTCTACAGGAAACACTCCTCAGAATTGTGCCAGGAGAGGCAATTTGTTGAGTGTCTGAACAGTGTGGCCTAAATACAGAGACTTCCATGCCAAATTGAATCACAGCTGCTGTTGGTGTTCTGTTACATTTCAGTCACAGGTGACTCATTTTTGTGTCCACTAAGGTTATTTTGATGATCATGGTTAATAATACTGTGTTTAAAGCGAACAAAAATTATGAACGATCTGATTTCCACTACAAGCACACAGCTGGACAAAGCATTTAATGTTTCTTGTGGAGTACCACAAGGGTCAGTTTTAGGGCCTTTGCTTTTCTCCTTTTTTTGTTCCTCAGGGTGAAGCTAATAGGAAATATGACATCATTTTTCATATATACGCTAAAGACACACTATCGCACATTTGAATTCTTCCTGATGATCAAGACTCTGTAGACAGGCTTATAAGGTGTGTATTAGATGTTTCTGACTGGATGTCACTAAATGTCTTTCAGTTATTTTGCCTCTAAACTGTGGAACTCAGTTCCCACTTCTATTAGACAGTCAAGCTCGGTGCACATTTAAATAACTCATCATTTTGAAATATGATTTTAAACATATAAATTTTTCTATTACTACCTGTGAAACACTTTGAGCTACCATTGCCATGAAAAGTGCTTTTTTTTAAAAATGGTTATTATTATTATTATTATTATTATCATTGTTATTATTGTGATGATGAAATCCCACATTACAATCCCAGTACTACTATAGAGGTAGTCTGATTGCATTGCTATTCAAATGATTTCTCCTCTATTGATAGAGCAAAGAAAAGTGATTTTGTTTTTGTGTTCGGAACCATCTTCTGATCAAACCTGATCTTAGAGAACACACAGATACAGCCTGGTTATTAGCTATGCCAGACTGGCAGCACCATCAGGCATATTCACCCCTCGTCAAAGAGCAACAACTATTCGCGTGACATCAAAAACATTCATCCGCATGAAGACACCGAAAACTGAAAACATCTCCACCTGCTCCATTTTCAGTGATTTAAAGCACTTGAGGAAGGCAAGCCAAATCGCAGAGCGAGAAAGCACGCTGTCAAAAAATCCATATCTGTGAGGACGAGTCAAGTCAAATCAAGTCAAGTTTATTTATATAGCTGTTTTTACAACTGACACAAAGCAGCTTTACAGAGAAGCCGGCTCCAAGCCCCTAATGAGCGGGCCAGGGGGCACAGTGGCAAGGAAAAGCTCCTTTGTAGCAAAAGGAAGAAACCTCAAGAGGAACCCATCCTCCCTGGTAGACACCAGATAGCAAGACAAGCACAAAAAGGAAAAGGATTTACATCCATCTACCTGAACAAAACCACACAGACTGAGAATAAGAATAGTCCAGAGGTAGTAATCAGCTGTTTCCAAGTGTAACGTTGGGGTTGAGGCAGGTTGCAAGCGCAGAGTGGTTTTATTAAGGTTTGTCCGGGACGGGTCAAAATACAGGAGGGCATTGACAGATACAGGGGTTGGACAATGAAACTGAAACACCTGGTTTTAGACCACAATCATTTATTAGTATGGTGTAGGGCCTCCTTTTGCGGCCAATACAGCGTCAGTTGGTCTTGGGAATGACATATACTGCGTCCTGCACAGTGGTCAGAGGGATTTGTAAGGCCATTCTGTCTCCCTATTCACTGCTGTGCAGGATAGGGGTGGGCCAGGGTCACTACGTGATGCTGGGTGGAGGTTACGTCCTTCTGAGGTGGTATGCTGACATTACCCTGGATACGTGTGGCTTATCCTTGATACAATATCAAAAGACTTGCTGTCTTGGTCCACAGATGCGCCAGCAAGACGTGGTGTGCAGCAAGCGAACAGTTTGCTCTTTCCTCTTTTGACTCTGGTATATATTCCTACGGGCCATATGCTGCTGTGCATTGTCCACGTATATTTTAGAGTCTAACTGTGTGCTACAGTCTAGAATGCTTAACACACACCGGTGCTCAACATCTTAACCTGGTGTCCAAATAGACTCTGCCTATTGATTCTGTTCGCTTTACCCATAATCTGCGATGTTCAAACTTTAATACACTCTGTTAAACATGTCACTGGTGCAATGTGCACTTAATGAAGACCCTGGCACACCAGGCTGGTCCAATTCTAGGCCATGATGAGCCCCATGTAGACCTCCCACAACTAACGGTGTGGTTATTTCAGTGTTTCAGTTTTGCTGCCAACCCCTGTACATGTCCATAAAGAGAGTGAAGACAGCCAGAAACAAAACAAGGGCCAAAAACTCAACGAAACACAAACACTACAAAGCACAGGAAACAAGAACAGTGGGGGAAACACGGCTTAGAACTCACAAGAGAAAACAGAGACTTCGCGACAGTCCTAATGGAAGTCCAAATGAGTTCCAGATTAGCTTCAGGTATGGGAGTGGGTGGAGCCAGGGTGGAGCAGGAAAAGCAGTGCAATGACATGAAGTCCCCAGAGGGGCCCCACTGACTGACTGATTACTATCTCTGGGCTCATCCTGTTCACTTTTGACATTATGGACATTTATATACATTCATCTTATGCTATAAATTATTACCCATAGTGTAATTCCACCTCCACAGTCACTGTATACATTCATAGCTTATTTATCTATATTGGAACTGTTACTGTAGTTCATTCCCATTCTTCCATTGAGTGCACTGCATGATTATATTGTAACTATATATACAGTATATTACTGCCCTTTTATGGTTGGTTGTTTCTTCTTGGAGCTAATAACCAATAACCGTTAGTATGGGAGTAACAATGAGAAACAGACCTGGAAGTCTCACCCTAATCCGTGACCACTGTAAGTAGTTTATCATGAACCATGGACATCAATTGCCGCTAGAAGTCTATGACAGTCTAGGAATAATGCTAGCATAGGAGAAGCGTTCAGTGTTTTCAGAAGCAGAGGAAGGAATGTCTAATTAGTCTGTGATTAAAAAGCAGGAGCATTAAATGGGTCAGCAGCATGCAGGCATACCCCTCTCACAGCACAGGACATGAAGAAGCTCCATGGTAGCCACAGAGGCCAGCAATGCCCAGCCAAGTTAGATAAAGTAGCAGCATCAGCATGCACAGGATGGGCAGTAGCTCCGCTCGAGCAAAGGAGATCACACAGACATTAGCTCTGACTGAAGGACTGAAAACACTATATGGTGTTAAGAGAGTGTAGCAGTGACTCTGGCAGGCATGGCTATTACAGCGTAACTAAAAGGTAGAGCCAGAAAGTAACAAAGACATGGGGGCTCCCTGAGAAGCTAGCATGCCTCCACTTCACTGTTAACAAACCTGAGTAAGTGCGTGAGAGCAGTGGGAAGACAACCAATCAAGTTTTTCTACAGCTTCTGTGTAATCCTACTCTCTCTTGTCTTAGTGCTTAATAGCAGGGAAACGAACTTGGTGTACTTAGCCAACACCTTACTACTACTTCAACCCACTTTGCTAATTTTTAGGCCAGAGTTGAAGACTAGGGGATGTTGTCTGAGTGCTAAATCCCACTATACTATCTGCCTTCCACCGTCTCAATGTAATTTATTACTGTCTTTAGGGAATGTAATAGTGAGCTTGGAACCAAAGCATCTGAGTTCATCCTAGAGTGTTCAGACACGGGCTGAGACTAGAGTGCTAAACACTGAGGAACTGACTTGCCGCTGCACCTCAATCAATGTAATACTTTATTAATTCTAGGAATTAATAGTGAGCTTGAACCTTGCAATCTGAGTTCATCTGTCGGTTCACAGGGTGAGATGAGTTCACTGAGGAACTGAGGAACGAGGCCGTTTAGAGCTTTATATGTCAATAGCAGAATTTCATACTTAATGCAGAATTTAACTGGCAGCCAAAGTAAGGTTGATCAGGCTGGGCTGACACGGTCAAGTCTTTGAGTTCTCTTACCAACTCTGGCTGCAGGCTTCTGGATGAGCAGCTCTAGCAACGAGTAAGTACATTTTAGTCGTACAGTTCAAATGAAAATCCCTTAATTTCCCTAAAGTACCCACCAGAGGTGGAAGCTCCCCACCAGGACACCACTTCTCTCAGCTGTCTGAAATGCCTTGTTGGAATTCCAGCCCTGATACAGTCTTGTAACACAATCCTACTGACAAACTTGGCATGCTTTCACATAACACACAGCAGCTACTGGAGGCCGGGAAGAGTTTGTTCGGTTTTGTAACCAGGTGGAGAATACACCATTGTAAGAATAGCCACAGTGTTTTTGCAGCTGCTCAGGAGAGAATGATCTGTCTGGTGTGTCTACTTTTGTTCAGGTGTTGCAAATGGAGGGTGCCAACTAAACCGCAACAGGACGCATTGCCATAGATTTTTTTAATGATTAACATTATCAATAATGTCTACTAGTTGTTGCAGCCATACTTGAGATACTCCAGAGATAGTCCAGATAGACAACGAGCTTTAACTTGAGATATATATATATATATATGTGTGTGTGTGTGTGTATACACAGGGGTTGGACAATGAAACTGAAACACCTGTCATTTTAGTGTGGGAGGTCTCATGGCTAAATTGGACCAGCCTGGTGGCCAATCTTCATTAATTGCACATTGCACCAGTAAGAGCAGAGTGTGAAGGTTCAGTTAGCAGGTAAGAGCACAGTTCTGCTCAACATACTGCAATGCACACAGCATTATGGGTGACATACCAGAGTTCAAAAGAGGACAAACTGTTGGTGCACGTCTTGCTGGCGCATCTGTGACCAAGACAGCAAGTCTTTGTGATGTATCAAGAGCCACGGTATCCAGGGTAATGTCAGCATACCACCAACTTAGAAGGACAAACCTCCACCAGCATCACGTAGTGACCTGGCCACTATCAACACCGTCTCAATGCAAGGAGAATGGCTTAAACTCCCTCTGACCACTGTGCAGGACGCAGTATATGTCATTCCCAAGACCAACTGACACTGTATTGGCCGCAAAAGGAGGCCCTACACCATACTAATAAATGACTGTGGTCTAAAACCAGGTGTTTCAGTTTCATTGTCCAACCCCTGTATATATATATATATATATGCATTTAGTCCAATCGTCCCAAAATCTGGTCCACTTTTGGCATAGACACAGCAGTGTTGCCTGATGTATTTTTGTCTTGGTTTCCAAAAAAACAGAATTACTAAATGACTAAATTACTGCAGCTTAAAAACACTGAACAACATCTTGAACATCCCAGCAGACATACCAGCAAAGAACAGTATGAGGAAAGCACTATCCAGCTGACGTGTTCGTTGCATTCACAAACAGCACCTCAATCCACGCTGCCCGGTTATCTCTATCTCTATCTTTATCTCTTTCTGGAATTCCATTTGGCTTGAAACCGAATAACACTCTGGCTCCCATCTACATCTGAGAACTGGAAAAAGTTAACAGCATCATAAAAAAACACCACTGTTCTATATATATATATATATATATATATATATATATTTATATATATATATATATATATTTTAATAGATTATATAATGTATTTTTGACTCAGTATAATATATAGCTGTTCTGTGAAGACCAAACAAAACAGCATCATGAAGACCAAGGAACTAACCAGCAAGGTCAGAGAAGTTTAAAGCAGGATTAGGTTATAAAAGCATATCCCAAGCTTTGAGCATCCCAAGGAACACTGTTCCATCCATCATCCAAAAGTGGAAAAAGTATTCTACAACTGCAAACCTACCAAGACATGTAGCACTGCTCATCACCCTGAACACACCACTGTGAAACATGGTGGTGGCAGCATCATGCTGTGGGGATGCTTTTCTTCAGCAGCGAAGCTGGTCAAGGTTGATGGGAAGATGGATGGAGCTAAATACCGGGCAATCCTGGAAGAAAACCTGTTGGAGGCTGCAAAAGATTTGACACTGGGAAGCAGACTCACCTTCCAGCAAGATAATGACCCTAAACATGTAGCCAGAGCTACAGTGGAATGGTTTAACCTTTCCTTTTTAGCCTCTAGATGTGCAAAGCTGGTAGACACACACTACAAAAGACTTGCAGCTGTAATTGCAGCGAATGCTAGCTCTACTGAGTAATTATTTTAGGGGGCTTAATACCTTTGCATATATATCGTTGCTGTCCAATGAAAAACATCTATCTCCACCTTTACTTTTATGCATTATTTGACCACACCAGCTGACGCTGACACTGTGTGAAAATCTCATGATAAATGGAGCAACAGAAATGGCCCAAAAGTGCCTGGAATGATGTCTGGTTCCATTGACTTCCATTAGAGTTAAATGGGGTTTTTGTCCTCTCCTGTAAAGTTGCCATTTTGGAGATATATATATACATATAGACACATATATATAGACACATATATATATATATATATATATATATGCAATGCCGTATATAGTATATATATATGGTATATATGATACTATTCCTCCATGTTTTGCCATTTGAAGCTATGGTCATAATGCTACTACTACAAATACAGTGAACCCCTCGGTACATACTTCAGATTACAGTCTGCTCCTAAATATTCCAGGACTGGTATGTTTACCATCCACCAAGCTGGTTGTTAAATGTCATGTTCTTTCCACTGAAAGTGCACAGTAAAGGCACCCTCTTTCTCGATTGACCTCCAAATGCTTGAGTAACTGAACCCAAACCCTTCCTTAATCCTCACTTTCATGTTCTTTTCAGCCCTTTGGAAATATGTCCTGAAAGCACCTTCCACCTCAGCAGTGTACCAAATGCCTTGGTAACTGGAGTGAACCATCAATGCCTTGTGGAGTGAGTGTTTGGTTAGAGCTCTTTGGCTGTACTCAGGCTGTAAAGAGCTTGCCTTTGAGGACTAGTGATGTAACCGGCTCACCAAGGACAGAGCACTGTCTGACTGGGTATTGTGTTCTTACTGGCCACTTTATTAGAAACCTTCAGCTTTGCCGGGGCACAGTTAAGATCAATTTATTTCTGCATGGAGATGCTGAGCAGCGATAGTCTCTCACTTAGCCTGATGTGCACCTCCAAAACAATAGAACTACACACCGCAGCAATGCTTTTGTGGCTTCTCCTACGTTGCTGCCACACTCTACAAAGACGACCAGAGGGTAGCAAAGAGAGGGCTTTCCTCAAACATCAGTCTGGACCTCACAGAATCTATGAAGAGGTGGAATAACTGGCGGACATAATCTGCCCAGTTTCAGTTGCCATTGTTTGTAGTACAACACAGTGGCATAAAACCCCATCACCAGATCAAAACAGACATACCAACACACAAATCTGAACACACTCAGTGGTGTTGATCAATTTCATGGGCCACAGGATAGACTCTGCTTTGATTTGAGGGATGGGCACTGATTGGAGAGGTGTACTTGTTTTGCTGTTGAGTTCAAATACACCCAACATTAAAAGAACAGCTGCACCCAGAAGGAAGTGTGGGGTTGCAGTGCTATTGGGAAGGAAGATAAAGGTTACCAGGAGCAACAAATTAGGATTAAATATATATGGGCAATATTAATTAAGATACACATACAGAAGTAATCAGGGTCAGAACGGCATCGGGCAGACGTCCCAGCATGGTTCCTAATGGTGTCCTGTGATAATCCACCCCGTGCATCTTGAATATTCTCACACAGTTCCTGCAGATTGTGTGGTAGGGGTGGAGGTGCAGTGACCCCAGGTCTTGTATGATGTGAGACAACAAACCATTCATCTTGGCACTGACCATGAGGCCTCCACACACAGATTTGCTGGTCATCTCCACCAAGAAAATAGCAGGACTCGTCACTGAAGTTAAGGGCAGTCGTCACAATGATCTGGTCCTGCGTGATGCAGGCGTCCGCCAATGGTGCTGGCACTAACAGGATGACTCATGAAGGGCATCACTGCTTCCTGAATGTCCGTAATCGTGGCTATTGGCCTTGCCCATGCCACATGCAGAGGCATGCATGAAACTTGAATCATTTGCATATCTCACAATGTTAAACCTTCCCACCAATTTTTCTTGCTCTTGGTCGATTCCTTCTGGGTGCAACTATTATCTTCAACTATTTTATTTGACGCTGAGTGTATCTATCTTCCCTAGAATCACTAACCGCACCTTTCACTATTTCTTATTGTCATTAATAATATTATTTGTGTCACGCCTCCGCGTCTCCCCGGCTTCTCCGCTCTTCAGGACTCCACTTCCCAGAGGGCCACGCTCGATGACGTCATGTCTATGCGCCCCCGGTCGGACTGTGATTCGCTCTAGATCGCCCAAGTTTTAACCTCAGCTGTATCCAATTACTTCCTGTATTTAAGCCACTCAAACACTCACACTTTGCGAAGCTTTGCCAAACCTAGGTTAGCAATCCTGAGCGGTCTTTCCTCGTATGGTCTTACTGTGGTTTCCGACTCCCTTCGTTCCTCTACTACTCTCTCGCCTTATCCCTTTTGCTTGTGTTCTGACTCTACGGTTTGTACCTGTGCGTTCTCTCTTTGGTTTTCCCCTTCGGTTTTCCCCTTTAACCTTGTTCGCCCTCACTGCTTCTTCTACCTGGTTCTGACCTCCGCCTGTCCCTGACTCTGATTTAGCTTCTCCCATTGTTTTCGCCGTGTATTGGTGCTTGCTGTGATTGCCTGTTTTCTAATAAACCATTCCTGGTTTTTAGTTCTGCACACGTCGGTCTCAAAGTCTTTGGTCTAACAATTTGTTAATAAGTCTTTGTTTTTGGTCGCAGTGTTCAGCCGTTAGTAGTAAATATATGCTGCTGGTAATGATGGCTGCCATTTCAGTGCATCCCTAATTCAAGGTAATTCATAGCCCATAGAACCATCCTCTAGATCAGTGGTCACCAATCTTATCCACAAAGAGCTGGTGTATCTGCAGGATTTCATTCCAACCAAGCAGGAGCTCTCTTGATTCTACTTGATTCATCAAGTGCTCAGCCTTCAGACAACAGATCACATGATCTCCTGCTTGGGTGGAATGAAAGCCCGCAGCCACACTGGTCCTTTGTGGATAAGATTGGTGACCCCTGCTGTAGCTCTTCAGTACCGGTCCAAGTCTGCAGTCTAGATGTTTCTGCTGGTAGACCACCCTCACATTGACAAACCCCAGACTCACCACTGTGACCGATACACTTGCATTAGTGCCACTATCATATCAGTGTCACAGCTGTGTTGAGAACACGCCACTGTGCAAACAATGGCTGGACAACAGCGGCCCTGAGAAGCTGACTGGTGATGAGTGGGGGGCTGATAAGCTCTGCAGCAGCAGATGGCCTACAGTCTGTAATTAAGCATCCAATATATGTAGTGGGCTTACAAGACAGGTGGAGCTCATAAAGTGGCTAGTGAGTGGAGGCACATGCTAGGTGTGTCTAGTGAAGTGAATAGTGTGTGTGTGTGTGTGTGTGTGTGGTGATACTGATCTTAAGAGCCTTATTAAGTGGAGGACAGATCCCTGATGCTGCGAGCTTCTTAAGACTCCTGAAATATCCTCACCTCCCTAAACACACACAGCAGAGTTAGAGTTAAACTGAGCCGGCTGGGAGGCCTTTGTGTGCGGGAAATGGGTGTTGGGCTATAAGAATGACTGAATGGCAGGATGTTGGGAGAAATAGAGGAGAGAAGGAGGATGATGTATTGGTACTCGTTATGATATTGCTTTAAGACCCCTCGTGTTGTGTGCTGCCACTAAGAAAAGGGGGAAAGGGTGTGTATGTGCGGGTCTGGCTGTTATGTGGTTGATATATTTGGATTAGGGTCTAATTATTTTGGCCTTCCTGTTGTTTTCTGATACCCAAAATGCTGTGGGGCTGTGCAGGCCTGTGTGTGTGTGTGTGTGTAAGAGGGAGAAGCTCAGTGACTCAATGTTAAACATTTTAATTACGGTGCTAGTCTGAAACAGAAACCAGATGTGGGAGGATGTGATTTCTGATGTCACAGATCAGAGCACAGAATTTATTTAGCAGTTTCAAGCCTATAAATTAAATATCTGATATGATTCAATGCCCAAATAAGCTCATCGCACAAAAAGTGAGTCACCTCTCCCTGAATGTACCTAATAGCATGCAGTACCTCCAGGAGCACGAATAATTGGCAGGGACTGGACAAGTTTCTGGATGTATGCCACATCAATGTTCAGCCACTCTTGCATCAAAGACTTGCACAGTTGGGCCAGATTCCCTTTGCTCAAGCTAAACTTAACACTGTTTTGAGCTTATTAAAGGAGCAATATGTAAAATTCTGTGTTTAAAGTATTCCCAAAAGAGTGGCTGAACATCAATGTTCAGCCACTCTTGCATCAAAGACTTGCACAGTTGGGCCAGATTCCCTTTGCTCAAGCTAAACTTAACACTATTTTGAGCTTATTAAAGGAGCAATATGTAAAATTATGAGTTTAAAGTATTCCCAAATGAACAAGAACTATCAACAGAATGTAAAGAAGTAACTTTGATGGTGAGCTAAAAACGTCTATGCATCATATTGCAGAGATATTTACTGATGTTAGCATGCTAACCAGCTAGCCCCTGTCCATTCTGCTGCATAATCCACCTCGTACCTAAAGAGGCGATAGTGAGTCAGCGTGGAACGGAGACAGTCGATCATGAGAAGAAGTGGTCCTACTGTCTGGTGGCATATTCTAACCTCTTATCAATTATGTTGAAGATGCTGCTCCTGGTTAGATCGTCTAAGGGCAGGTAGCCAATGAAAGGACCAGTAAAGACAATGATGACTGAGGTGGCCACGACTGTCTGCTTCTGGCAGGATACCACGTTTATACCACATACAGTACCTGTGGTACAGGAACCAGTCTTACAGTCATGCTGAACAACCAGCCTCGGACCATCCTGTCTTGTAATACCATTGGTGAGTCACAGTAGTGTGGCGTGGGATCAGTCCTACTGAGAGGATGAATAAGTAGTGGTGTTTCCTCTTATCAGTCATGTTGAAGGTGCTGCTCCTGGTTAGATTATCTAAGGGCAGGTAGCCAATGAAAGGATCAGCAAACACAGTAATGACTGAAGCCGCCAGAGTTTAGCTTGGTGCTGCTATCTGCGGCTGGAGACGCTCTTGGAGAGAAAAGGTATGAAGTTTGAGACTGAACTAAGAAGGTTTCTTCTAGACTGGTAAGGAGTGAAGAGGAAGGAGGGCCTGAAATAGCACATGGATAGCACACAATTCTGGTGACATGTTGCCACTGTAAGTTTGGAGTATGAATACGGTTGCGTAATTTTACACATGGCCCCTTTAATTATTACTGTAACAGTGTAAATAAAGTTTTTTTTTTTTTTTGCATGCATGTAGTTAGTTTTTAGTTCACCAATTTTCTTCACATGGATGAATGAAGGCCTCCTGTGGCCACATATTTATTCCTCAGACAAACAGGAAGTCACAGATTGACCAAAACTAATCTGAAAGGGTCAGTGTGATGATCAGTATGATCCTTTGATGATTGGCCCTTAAAGCTTTCTGGTTCAGCATGCTGGACTCAAAGTGAGAGATGCTGAGTAGGAGTCAGGCCTCCTGCAGGTCAGTCACGCTTTCACTAAGCTTGTGCCAACTGACCGTAACACAGTGAGCCTAAAGTAGCCTGGCCTACCTCAGGTGCCTCTCACACACAAACACTGCAGCTTCATATGATGATTCCTGCCCCCTCGATTCACTGGATGCTGATGTTGTTTAATGCTTGTTCTCCAGCAGTACTCGCACCTGATCTCTGTAATCCACTGCATATCAAATACCTCTGCTCTCTGTAGTTCGAGCAGAGGTGCTAGAGCAGGGAACACACAGTGATGTGTGATGTAGGACTGTTCCCACTACCACAGGTACAGAGTAACTTGTCAAGACCTGGTGAGAACAACCCCCACCCACCCTCAAGTTTAATGGGTCCTTATTCCAGAGGACGGCTGGTTGTTTTGTGAGGAACTGCCCAAGCCTTTTAGATTACCTTTCAGAATATTAATCTATGGAGACTGCACAGATCTTAATCAGATCAGCCCAGTAAAACAACTTAAAGGAGCAGTGTGGAATATTTAGTGGCATCTATTATCTCTTGCCTTTTCTCTCCCTGGCTCCGCCCACTCGCCTCCTCTTTCACGCATCCGCACCTGCTCTAGGACTCACTAAGACACTTTATAGCCCTGTGCTCGGCCTGCTTGTTGCGAGGTCTCAGTGAAGTTCACTCAGGTACGTCTGTGTTCACCTGTGCTGTTTTGGAGCTCTGCTTGTCTTTCTGGTTCCTGGTATATGGAAATATCTCCAATACAGCCGTCCTGTGTTTTGACCCCTGCCTGCTGTATGGACTTTGAGTATTGGATTGCCATTTCTAAAGCCACGTCACACATGCAGCCTGCTTCAGCACCAACCTTACAGCTATGAAGGATGAACCAGGTGATCCAGCGCTGAGGCAGACCAGCGCTGCGGCTCTAGTTAGTCAAGAAAGACAGAGGCTCTCAGACAAAGGGTGAAGCAGCTAATCAACGACAGCATGACATCATAATCAGTTTAATTTCAGGGACCTCCTGTAATTTCAGGGGGTCCAAGAACAGCTGCACCCAGAAGAAGGTGTGGGATTGCAGTGCTGTTGGGAAGGAAGATACACCAGGAACAACAGATGATGAATTCAGACTGATATGATCAATATTCATTGAGCTACACACACTCCAGACGTCTCGGCATGGAGGTGTAGAGATCCCTAATGGTGTCCTGTGATAATCCATCCCATGTAGCTTGGATTGGACGTTAGGGTTGGAGGTGGAGTAACCTCAGGCCTTCTGGGCACGTGGCACATGGATTCGTTGGTCGACTCCACCAACACAAAAGCTGGACTCGTTACTGACACACCACCTGCTGCCATTCAGAGTCACTCCATGACAGTCTGGCACGACACCACTGCAGTCTTTGGTGACGGTGACCTGGTGTTAAGGGCAGTTGTCGTAACGGTCTGTGTGCATGTAGTCCTGCGTGGTACAGCCGTCTGCCAATGGTGCTGGCACTAACAGGATGACTCATGGAGGCCATCACTCCTCACTGAATCATTTTTGAATCATTTGCTGGTCTCACAATGTCAAATCTACCCACCAAGCGTCATTCCAGTTGGTTGATTCCTTCTGGGTGCAGCTATTTGTGCAACTGTTTGGTTTTTTTTGACGGTGAGTGTTTATTGTTTTCCATTTCCGAGGATTGATCCTCCTAAATCTTACACACTGCTCCTTTAAAGCTTCAGAAATACAAAAAAATGTAAATGCGAAAAATGAATGCCTTCATAAGTGAAGTCCTGGCCACCCCGCCTCTAAGTGTCATGTGTGTGTATTTGGTTGAACTGCATGGCCAAAGATACAGCACCTCTATCAGACTGGCTGCACCATCACCTTGACCCGTTCCACAGAGTGCACACAGCATCAATAATTCACCCTGCCCTCCATTACCGTGAGTGTGTGCAGCGGCGGGGGCGTGTGGATGGGTATGTTTAAGTGCATGGACGTGTCTGTGTCTTGAAAGGTTAGCGTAAAGTCTCAGTTAGCGTAGCTGCCGCTGCAGGCTGGGTTTGGGTGAAGACTAACTGAACTTTGGCAGGTGGAGTTTGCAGTCGGAGCAGCTCAGACAGTATGTTCTTATTGCCCAGTGTCTCACATCTGCTCAGTATTCTACACCGTGTTGCTAACCGAGCGTGTCTGTGTGTCGCAGAGTCACGGTGACGAGGCTGTTGTTGACTATGGCAAGACCAGCTCAGCCACACACACCAACTTCGAGAAAGAAGAACTAGAGAGTAAGTATCTGCCCATCCATTCATCCATCCATCTATCCATTCATCCATTCATTCCTCCATCAACCCATTCATCAGTCTCTGTTCATCCACCCATCCATTCATCCATCCATCCATCCTTCCATCCATCAATCCATTCATCAGTCTGTATTCATTTACCCATCCCTCCATCAATCCATTAATCACTCTCTGTTCATCCACCCACCCATTCATTCATCCATCCATTCATTCATTCTTTCTTTCATTCATTCATTCATTCATTCATTCATTCATTCATATGTTCATCCTCCAATGGATCCATAAATCAGTCTGTTCATCCATCCATCCATCCCTTCATTGATTCCTTCATCCATTCATCATGAATCCCTCAGAACATCTATTCATCCATCATTCGTACATCAGACTATCCAACTATATCCATCCATCCATCATCCATCAACCATCTATTAATTAATCCATCCATCCATCCATCCATCCATCCATTCATCCATTCATCAGTCTGTCTGGTTATCCATCGATCTATTCATTTATCCATCCATTCCTCCATCAATCCATTCATCAGTCTGTCTGTTCATCTACCCATCCATCCATCTATCCATCCATCCATCCATCCATCCATCCATCACTCTGTCTGTTCCTCCACCCACCCACCCATTAATTAAATTAATTCACATGCTCATCCTCCAATGAATCCATAAATCAGTCTGTTCATAGTGTACTGTAAGTAATTGGTTAGTGTGCTGTAAGTAGTGTGTTGGTGTACAGTAACTCAGTAAGTGTAATGTGTTAGTGTGCTGTAAGTAGTGTGTTGGTGTACAGTAACTCAGTAAGTGTAGTGTGTTAGTGTGCTGTAAGTAGTGTGTTGGTGTACAGTAACTCAGTAAGTGTAATGTGTTAGTGTGCTGTAAGTAGTGTGTTGGTGTACAGTAACTCAGTAAGTGTAGTGTGTTAGTGTGCTGTAAGTAGTGTGTTGGTGTACAGTAACTCAGTAAGTGTAATGTGTTAGTGTGCTGTAAGTAGTGTGTTGGTGTACAGTAACTCAGTAAGTGTAATGTGTTAGTGTGCTGTAAGTAGTGTGTTGGTGTACAGTAACTCAGTAAGTGTAATGTGTTAGTGTGCTGTAAGTAGTGTGTTGGTGTACAGTAACTCAGTAAGTGTAATGTGTTAGTGTGCTGTAAGTAGTGTGTTGGTGTACAGTAACTCAGTAAGTGTAATGTGTTAGTGTGCTGTAAGTAGTGTGTTGGTGTACAGAAACTCAGTAAGTGTAATGTGTTAGTGTGCTGTAAGTAGCGTGTTGGTGTACAGTAACTCAGTAAGTGTAATGCGTTAGTGTACTGTAAGTAGCGTGTTGGTGTACAGTAACTCAGTAAGTGTAATGCGTTAGTGTGCTGTAAGTAGCGTGTTGGTGTACAGTAACTCAGTAAGTGTAATGCGTTAGTGTGCTGTAAGTAGCGTGTTGGTGTACAGTAACTCAGTAAGTGTAATGCGTTAGTGTGCTGTAAGTAGCGTGTTGGTGTACAGTAACTCAGTAAGTGTAATGCGTTAGTGTGCTGTAAGTAGTGTGTTGGTGTACAGTAACTCAGTAAGTGTAATGCGTTAGTGTACTGTAAGTAGCGTGTTGGTGTACAGTAACTCAGTAAGTGTAATGCGTTAGTGTACTGTAAGTAGCGTGTTGGTGTACAGTAACTCAGTAAGTGTAATGCGTTAGTGTGCTGTAAGTAGCGTGTTGGTGTACAGTAACTCAGTAAGTGTAATGTGTTAGTGTGCTGTAAGTAGTGTGTTGGTGTACAGTAACTCAGTAAGTGTAATGTGTTAGTGTGCTGTAAGTAGTGTGTTGGTGTACAGTAACTCAGTAAGTGTAATGTGTTAGTGTGCTGTAAGTAGTGTGTTGGTGTACAGTAACTCAGTAAGTGTAATGCGTTAGTGTGCTGTAAGTAGTGTGTTGGTGTACAGTAACTCAGTAAGTGTAATGCGTTAGTGTACTGTGAGTAGTGTGTTGGTGTACAGTAACTCAGTAAGTGTAATGCGTTAGTGTACTGTAAGTAGTGTGTTGGTGTACAGTAACTCAGTAAGTGTAATGCGTTAGTGTGCTGTAAGTAGTGTGTTGGTGTACAGTAACTCAGTAAGTGTAATGCGTTAGTGTACTGTAAGTAGTGTGTCGGTGTACAGTAACTCAGTAAGTGTAATGCGTTAGTGTGCTGTAAGTAACTGTAAGTAGTGTGTTGGTGTACAGTAACTCAGTAAGTGTAATGTGTTAGTGTGCTGTAAGTAGTGTGTTGGTGTACAGTAACTCAGTAAGTGTAATGCGTTAGTGTACTGTAAGTAGTGTGTTGGTGTACAGTAACTCAGTAAGTGTAATGTGTTAGTGTGCTGTAAGTAGTGTGTTGGTGTACAGTAACTCAGTAAGTGTAATGTGTTAGTGTACTGTAAGTAGTGTGTTGGTGTACAGTAACTCAGTAAGTGTAATGTGTTAGTGTGCTGTATGTAGTGTGTTGGTGTACAGTAACTCAGTAAGTGTAATGTGTTAGTGTGCTGTAAGTAGTGTGTTGGTGTACAGTAACTCAGTAAGTGTAGTGTGTTAGTGTGCTGTAAGTAGTGTGTTGGTGTACAGTAACTCAGTAAGTGTAATGTGTTAGTGTGCTGTAAGTAGTGTGTTGGTGTACAGTAACTCAGTAAGTGTAGTGTGTTAGTGTGCTGTAAGTAGTGTGTTGGTGTACAGTAACTCAGTAAGTGTAATGTGTTAGTGTGCTGTAAGTAGTGTGTTGGTGTACAGTAACTCAGTAAGTGTAATGTGTTAGTGTGCTGTAAGTAGTGTGTTGGTGTACAGTAACTCAGTAAGTGTAATGTGTTAGTGTGCTGTAAGTAGTGTGTTGGTGTACAGTAACTCAGTAAGTGTAATGCGTTAGTGTGCTGTGAGTAGTGTGTTGGTGTACAGTAACTCAGTAAGTGTAGTGTGTTAGTGTGCTGTAAGTAGTGTGTTGGTGTACAGTAACTCAGTAAGTGTAATGTGTTAGTGTGCTGTAAGTAGTGTGTTGGTGTACAGTAACTCAGTAAGTGTAAGGCGTTAGTGTGCTGTGAGTAGTGTGTTGGTGTACAGTAACTCAGTAAGTGTAATGCGTTAGTGTACTGTGAGTAGTGTGTTGGTGTACAGTAACTCAGTAAGTGTAATGCGTTAGTGTACTGTAAGTAGTGTGCTGGTGTACCGTAACTCAGTAAGTGTAATGTGTTAGTGTGCTGTAAGTAGTGTGTCGGTGTACAGTAACTCAGTAAGTGTAATGCATTAGTGTACTGTAAGTAGTGTGTCGGTGTACAGTAACTCAGTAAGTGTAATGCGTTAGTGTGCTGTAAGTAGTGTGTTGGTGTACAGTAACTCAGTAAGTGTAATGTGTTAGTGTGCTGTAAGTAGTGTGTTGGTGTACAGTAACTCAGTAAGTGTAATGCGTTAGTGTACTGTAAGTAGTGTGTTGGTGTACAGTAACTCAGTAAGTGTAATGTGTTAGTGTGCTGTATGTAGTGTATTGGTGTACAGTAACTCAGTAAGTGTAATGTGTTAGTGTGCTGTAAGTAGTGTGTTGGTGTACAGTAACTCAGTAAGTGTAATGTGTTAGTGTACTGTAAGTAGTGTGTTGGTGTACAGTAACTCAGTAAGTGTAATGTGTTAGTGTGCTGTATGTAGTGGGTTGGTGTACAGTAACTCAGTAAGTGTAATGTGTTAGTGTGCTGTAAGTAGTGTGTTGGTGTACAGTAACTCAGTAAGTGTAGTGTGTTAGTGTACTGTAAGTAGTGTGTTGGTGTACAGTAACTCAGTAAGTGTAATGTGTTAGTGTGCTGTAAGTAGCGTGATGGTGTACAGTAACTCAGTAAGTGTAATGTGTTAGTGTACTATGAATGAGCTTCTATTAAAGACTGGTGGACTGAGAGACACTAGAGTCTCTTCACCTACACTGAGCTGATGAAGAGTCCTGTTCCAGAAATGATAATAGGACATTAGAGCCGTAATGAATCATGCTCCTGTTACTCTCCATACTTCAGTACATCTGAAGGGTAATACTTTAGTACTGTTACTCCAGTGGAGGACTAAACGGAGGAGCTTGTACTGACACTGGTAGGAGTATTTTACCTTGGGATCAGTACTTTAACCCAACTACATGGTGTGTGTACTTCCTCCATCACTCCGATCCATCCTCCATTAATCCATCCATCTCCAGTCCATCTGTCTCTTTCTCTGTGTTGTGTGTTTGTTGTACTTTGTGCTTCTTTGGCTCATGTTGGCTTGTTTGCTTGGCATTGTCTTTAATCTGCAGTAATTACAGAGGAATTACTCATACCCAAAAGTATAGCTTTGGCAGACCGACGAGAACAGCCAAATACGAGCACCTCCAATCAGCTAGAGACATCAGGGAGGTGCAGGAAAAGGACGTGTTTGGCAGGCCTAGGATCCGTGTACACTAGCCTCAGTTTCCAGGCAAATACAATATCGCACGGACTTACGGAGCCACGGCAACGGCATCAGACCTCCTTCTTGAACGATGTCCGTATTCTTTTCTAGCAAGTCATAAATCACCATACAGGAAAAACAGGAGGGAATTCAATACAGTGAGCTGGAAAACCAAACAGGAATGCTAAATGATTTCAATGAAAGGTCTTCTTATATCAGAGAACCTTGTGGAAACACTTTCTATGGGTCCTGTATTCATAAGCACTATAAAATAATCATATAGGATGCATAACCTGTTATAATACCTGACATAAGCTTGCCTAATGTATATTAAGTAGTGACACACATAATACTTTATAATGCAAGAATGTGTGGCTTCCTAAAGTCAGATCATAACAGCTTATAATATCTGCCCGTAGCAACACTGTAGACACACTTCACTGGGTTTTAATGCCAGGCCTAAACAGGCTTTTAGTAAGGTGAGCTGACGTTATTCATCATTAAGCATTATAAGTGGTTGTTATATGCATTAGGCATGCTCTAAATGAAGTGAGATAGTCTAACTGGCAGTACAGGACATTGTCATGGAATATCATCGCTGTCAGATGGAAAACAGGTAGCTCCAAAGCTGCAGCTTTACAGGAGAGGCTTAAAACCTTATTCAGTCTGAAGTCAATGGAACCAGACTTTTTACCGAGTGACTTTGGGCCATTTCTGCTGGGCCATTCATCATGAAATTTACGCACAGTGTAAACGGCAGCTGCTGTGTTCAAATGATGCATAAAAGTCAAAATCGACAAAAATGAGTAAACATGTGTATATAAGGTGTATAAGTATATAAGTATGGAGGACCGGATCTGCCAAATAAATAAATAAATAAAAAAATAAATAAAAATAATAATACTTAAATTAAAATGGTAAAGAAATAATGATGGTAAATCTAAAAATAAATAAATAAGCACAGAAATGTATATATCAATAAATATAAAACTTAAATAAATGTGTAATGTGTATTTATCTTGTTATTTGTGTTACTTAAAAAATGTATTTACCTAATTATTTATTTATAATTTTTTATAAAAATCTATTTATACATTATTATTATTTTTTTTTTTTGGCAGATCTGGTCCTTCATATATAAATGTTATGCATGTGATTAAAACCAGTTGTAACTAATTATATAAGCTTACGCCTGCCATTATAAGGTACACTCATCGTCAAAAGAATATTTACATTTAGCTGACGCTCTTATCCAGAGCGACTTACAAGATTAATCACGTTACAGGTAGGCCAGTGTAGTGTTAGGAGTCTTGCCCAAGGACTCTTATTGGTGTAGCACAGCATAGTCACCTAGACTGGGATTCGAACCCCAGTCTCCCACATGTGGTGTTGGCTCTGTGGCTAGGGTAGTGGGTAGGTTTGACATCATTAGACATGTTGATGATTCAAGTTTCATGCTCGGACACACATATGACGTAGGCAAACACATGCCTCATAACTTATAACAGTCACAGTTGCAGACATTCACTTTGGGAACAGCCCTTAACACCACGTCACCGTCACTAGAGACTGCAATGGTGTACCAGACTGTCATGGAGTGACTCAGAATGGCAGCGGGTCATCTTCAGTGACGAGTCCCGCTTTAGTCTTGGTGGAGATGACCAATGAATCCGTGTGTGGAGGCACCGTGGTCAGCACCAAGATAAACAGTTTGTTGTCACTTGCCCAGAAGGCCTGGTGTCACTCCATCTCCACCCCTACCACACCATCTGCAGGAGCTGAGTGAGAATATTAAAGATGCATGGGATGGATTATCACAGGACACCATTAGGAACCTCTACAGCTCCATACCGAGCTGTATGTTGCGTTACCAATCATTTTGGGACGCCATACTGTGGGACAGACTTCTGTATGTGCAGCTCAATAAATATTGATCATATCAGTCTACATGTATCATCAGTTATTGATCCTGGTGACCTTTATCTTCCTTCCCAACAGCACCGCACTCCCACACCTCCTTCTGGGTGCAGCTGTTCTTTTGATGATGTGTGTATATAGTATGCCATATAACCTCTTATACAGATAGGCATTATTAATACAGGGTTCATAGGACGTGTGACCAGACTTGCAAAGTGTACATCATAGCTAAAGCTACCTCCACTGGCCACCAGGATTGTCTGAGGGAGGGAATCTTTGGGGATTTCCGCTCACATGTAAATGATGGATCAGATTCTCCATCATTAGTCATATAATCGAAGACGCTTTCAAGTTATTGTAGATGATATCTATCAGTAATGGGTTTATTTGAGAGTTAGTGGAGGAGCATTTCTATGTAAACATGCTGGAGAGGTTGATCAAATAATTATGAGGTGGGACTGATTTGTTGGCGTTGAATATGACTGAGTTAATAAAGATGGTTCACTGTTCCTTTGTAACTCCAAGGCTGGAGTAGCTCTGCTGAAATGTGTTACATCAACAAGTCACACGATTTGCTGACAAGCTCCACCTGCGTGTGGAAAATTAATGGATCCCCCACAGTGAGTTCACCTGTGTGGATAAATACACCTCTCTCTCCCTCTGTCAGGTCGCACAGTAGGAGCAGGTTTTGCAAAAGACAGTTTCCGAATGAGCATGAATGAGCCTTTCTACTGCAAACAGCTCAGAATCAGATCACAGAGACGCATGTGTTTGGAGGGGATATCTTCATTTCAGAGCGCTGAACATCCCTCACAGTCCAGTCTTAGTCAAAGTACCTTAAGAGCATCAACGACAGTGCGCAGGATACGTCTGGATGTAAGTGAGCTCTATAGAGGTGTGGAAAAAAAATATTAAGCTAAATGAATGGCATGTTTAAAGGTACAGTGTGAGGAACTCCTGTCTGTAGCCATTAAAGGTGCCATATGAGATATGTATTCAGGATTTTAAATTGCCCTCTGATGTTCTGAATAGAAGGTATATGACTTTGGTCAGGGTGAAAGTACCCAGATGTGGTTTTACACACCATTTACACCCTATGATTTGGTTCTAGACCAAGCTGTTTCCCCTTTGCTGATAAGCTCATGAATAATCTGATGAGCTCTCCTCTGATTGGTTAAACACATCATGCCCAAATAGGCTAACATACTATCGCTCACATACTCACATACTATTCAGTTAGCTATGCTAGTTACTTGGAGTTAATGCTAGTAGCTAACATTACCCATATACAGTCACAAAGCATGGCTGCTAATTACAGGCTGCTGTTGGGGTTGTAATGCTAATAAAGGTGGAGCTGCTCCTCACTTTAGTCTCTACAGTATTAAACGCTGAGTAAAGCTGCTCCATACTGTAGAAGAGTTACAGAAAACAAATATATCTGAATTATAATTCAGCATTGTGAGAAACTCTTTACTGTACCTTTAAAGCAGTGTGTGAAACTCCTGACTGTACCTTTAAAGCAGTGTGTGAAACTCCTGACTGTACCTTTAAGGCAGCGTAAGAAACTCCTGACTGTACCTTTAAAGCATTGTGTGACCTCCTGACTGTACCTTTAAAGCAGTGTGTGAAACTCCTGACTGTACCTTTAAGGCAGCGTAAGAAACTCCTGACTGTACCTTTAAAGCAGTGTGTGAAACTCCTGACTGTACCTTTAAAGCAGTGTGTGAAACTCCTGACTGTACCTTTAAAGCAGCGTGTGAAACTCCTGACTGTACCTTTAAAGCAGTGTGTGAAACTCCTGACTGTACCTTTAAAGCAGTGTGTGAAACTCCTGACTGTACCTTTAAAGCAGTGTGTGAAACTCCTGACTGTGTGACTCTTTAAATACCTTTAAAGCAGCAGTGCAAACTCCTGACCTGTGCAGAAAAACTCCTGACTGTAAAGCTTGTGAAACTAAAAAGCAGTGTGTGAAACTCCTGACTGTACCTTTAAGGCAGCGTGTGAAACTCCTGACTGTACCTTTAAAGCAGTGTGTGAAACTCCTGACCGTACCTTTAAAGCAGTGTGCGAAACTCCTGACTGTACCTTTAAAGCAGTGTGTGAAACTCCTGACTGTACCTTTAAAGCAGTGTGTGAAACTCCTGACTGTACCTTTAAAGCAGCGTGTAAAACTCCTGACCGTACCTTTAAAGCAGCGTGTAAAACTCCTGACTGTAACTTTAAAGCAGTGTGTAAAACTCCTGACTGTACCTTTAAAGCAGTGTGCAAAACACTTTACTGTACCTTTAAAGCAGTGTGCAAAACTCCTGACTGTACCTTTAAAGCAGTGTGTGAAACTCCTGACTGTACCTTTAAAGCAGTGTGTGAAACTCCTGACCGTACCTGACTGTGTGTGAAACTCCTGACCGTACCTTTAAAGCAGTGTGTAAAACTCCTGACTGTACCTTTAAAGCAGTGTGTGAAACTCCTGACTGTACCTTTAAAGCAGTGTGCGAAACTCTTTACTGTACCTTTAAAGCAGTGTGTGAAACTCCTGACTGTACCTTTAAAGCAGTGTGTGAAACTCCTGACCGTACCTTTAAAGCAGTGTGTGAAACTCCTGACTGTACCTTTAAAGCAGTGTGTGAAACTCCTGACCGTACCTTTAAAGCAGTGTGTGAAACTCCTGACCGTACCTTTAAAGCAGTGTGTGAAACTCCTGACAGTAACTTTAAAGCAGTGTGTGAAACTCCTGACCGTACCTTTAAGGCAGTGTGTGAAACTCCTGACTGTAACTTTAAAGCAGTGTGTGAAACTCCTGACTGTAACTTTAAAGCAGTGTGTAAAACTCCTGATTGTAACTTTAAAGCAGTGTGTAAAACTCCTGACTGTAACTTTAAAGCAGTGTGTAAAACTCCTGACTGTAACTTTAAAGCAGTGTGTAAAACTCCTGACTGTAACTTTAAAGCAGTGTGTGAAACTCCTGATTGTAACTTTAAAGCAGTGTGTGAAACTCCTGACCGAGCTTTAAAGCAGTGTGTGAAACTCCTGACTGTACCTTTAAAGCAGTGTGTGAAACTCCTGATTGTAACTTTAAGGCAGTGTGTGAAACTCCTGACTGTACCCATAATACTGTGCCATCTGTCTGGCTATAGCTTTAATGCAACATGTGGAATGCTTGGCTGTAGCTGTAATGTTTCTGTGCTCTCTCTATCCCAGGCCATAGGGCTGTGTATGTTGGAGTCCATGTCCCGCTGGGGAAGGAGAGCAGGCGCCGACACAAACATCGAGGACACAGACATCACCGCAAGAGAAATAGAGAAAGAGATTCTGACCAGGAGGCAGGAGAGAGAGAATCTCCCACATATGGTAAGCCTCGACTGACCGAGGGAGAAACAGTAGTGCTTCACGACAGACTGGCCCTGCATTGTGACCCTTTAACCCTAGTGTCCCGCCGGTGAAGTACTTTGAGAATTTGGCAGCAGCCCCTGTAAGTCGTTTACATCTGCTGAGGATTTTACATCTTGCTGTCAGAGGATTTACAGCGCATGCATGTCCACTCTGGCCATGGTGAAGTGTCCGCATGTGGATGCTTTCTGTGTGCTACTGTCTATATCACTATATAGAAGACCCCCAAGGCTCCCTTTCTTACTGGATGTTTATTCAGAGTGACTGTGAAATGCATGTGAGGTGTGACTTACAGTATGCTTCTATACATGCAACAGCATTATCACTTCTCCACACTCCTATCACTGTGCACTGCCACTCTCTAGGTCCTATAAGAGGCACATTTATTTATAATACCTTCTGTACTGCTGTTTACAGTGTACAGCCACCCGTTACGGTCACCTGGCTTTCTGATTGGACGGTTTTAGATGACTGTGAATGTGGAAACACAGCTGCTCTGTTCCCCTGTATAATATTTAAACTCTATGTTTTTATTATTGTACATACAGTCTCCATGGTAACGATACTTTCACGGCAGTATACTTTACGTAGTTGCTATACTTTCATCGCATACCCATCAGACTTTAACAGTTTTACTTCTATCCCACTCATTATTATTATTATTATTATTATTATTATTATTATTATTATTATTATTAATATTATTATTATTATTAGAGTACTTCTTTCTCTCACTCTCTTTATTTATGTACATTTTCTATTATTGTTCTTTACTGCACTTGGGCTGCTGCAATATATCTGGGATTAATAAAGTGATCTATCTATCTATCTATCTATCTATCTATCTATCTATCTATCTATCTGTCTGTCTGTCTGTCTGTCTGTCTGTCTGTCTGTCTGTCTGTCTGTCTGTCTGTCTGTCTGTCTATCTATCTATCTATCTATCTATCTATCTATCTATCTATCTATCTATCTATCTATCGGTCTGTCTGTCTGTCTGTCTATCTATCTATCTGTCTGTCTGTCTGTCTGTCTGTCTGTCTATCTGTCTGTCTGTCTGTCTGTCTGTCTGTCTGTCTGTCTATCTATCTATCTATCTATCTATCTATCTATCTATCTATCTATCTATCTATCTATCTGTCTGTCTGTCTGTCTGTCTGTCTGTCTGTCTGTCTATCTGTCTGTCTGTCTGTCTATCTATCTATCGGTCTGTCTGTCTGTCTGTCTGTCTGTCTGTCTGTCTGTCTGTCTGTCTGTCTGTCTGTCTGTCTGTCTGTCTGTCTGTCTATCTATCTATCTATACATATCATAGATTCTTTGTTTTGGATTTAA
>JAMWET010003808.1:282500-287500 GCA_024036415.1 Prochilodus magdalenae | reverse complement strand
CCCTCACGCTTTGAGCGCGAAGGCTACAAAGTGCGGTCTATAACAAATTACACCTAACGCAGCAGCCTTAGGAGCTGGTGCTCTTCCTCACTGTCTAACTCCTGCCTCTCTTTCTCTCTCTCTCTCTCTCTCTCTCTCTCTCTCTCTCGCTTTCTCTCTCTCTGTCTCTTTCTCTTTCTCTCTTTCTCTCTCTCTCTCTCTCTCTCTCTCTCTCCTTCTTTCTCTTTCTCTTTCTCTCTCTCTCTCTCTCTCTCTCTCTCTTTCTCTCTCTTTCTCTTTCTCTCTCTCTCTCTCTCTTTCTTTCTCTCTCTTTCTCTCGCTTTCTCTTTCGGCCCTCTTTCTCTTTCTCTCTCTCTCTGCCCTCTCTCTCTCTCTCTCTCTCTCTCTCTCTTTCTCTCTCACCCTTCCCTCCCCCTTCTGGTCTTTCTCGATCTGTCTCTGTCTCTGTTTCCTCTCTCTCCTCTCTTCTTCGCGATCTCCGTCTCTCTCTCTCTCTCTCTCTCTCTCTCTCTCTCTCTCTCTCTCTCTCTCTCTCTCTCTCTCTTAGATGGCTGAAGTTTGAGGAAGATGTGGAGGATGGTGGAGAGAGGTGGAGTAAGCCCTATGTTGCCACTCTCTCTCTGCACAGCCTCTTTGAGCTGCGCAGCTGCATTTTGAATGGCACGGTGCTGCTGGACATGAGAGCCAGCTCCATCGAGGACATTGCAGGTGTGTGCGCCTGTTTTATTCAAGTGCTGCTTTTCAAAGCTTTGCTTGTAATAAGCCCTGGAAGGGTTTTCTGAAGGCACTAAATGAATTTATGAAATTTCAATGAGTCATAAATATCCAAATCATTTTCTCTGTCTCATCTGTCTCCTCTCTCTCTCTCTCTCTCTCTCTCTCCTATCTCCTCATTCGACTCTCGTTCCTCTCTCTCTCTCCTCCTGTGACTTCCTCTAATCTCATCTCTCAGTTGGATGACTCTCTGAGGCTGAAGGTGAGAGAGGCAGTACTGAAGCGTCACCACCACCAGAACGAGAGGAAGCTGAGCAACCGTTTCCCGCTGGCCGTGCGTTCGCTGGCCGATATAGGCAAGAAACACTCCGACCCGCTCTTACTGGAGCGCAGTGGTGAGAACCCTCTCCGCACCCCCTCCCCTTACTGGAGACACCCTCATAGAAACCCATAAACCTCATAAACCACTTTCTGCCTCTTAAAGACAGGCCAAATGATGAGATGGCAAGTCATAATTATTAGATGCTAAGAAATGATTATTAGATGATAAGTCATAATTATGAGAGAGTACATCACAATTATATAATGCTAAGACATTATTATGAAATGGTAAGTCATGTTTATTAGATGCTAAGTCATAAATATGAGATAGTAAGTCATGTTTATTAGATGCTAAGTCAATTTTGAGATAGTAAGTCATGTTTATTAGAGGCTAAGTCATAATTTTGAGATAGTAAGTCATGTTTATTAGATGCTAAGTCAATTTTGAGATAGTAGGTCATGTTTATTAGATGCTAAGTCATAATTTTGAGATAGTAAGTCATGTTTATTAGATGCTAAGTCATAATATGAGATAGTAAGTCATGTTTATTAGATGCTAAGTCATAATTTTGAGATAGTAAGTCATGTTTATTAGATGCTAAGTCATAATTTTGAGATAGTAGGTCATGTTTATTAGATGCTAAGTCATAATTTTGAGATAGTAGGTCATGTTTATTAGATGCTGAGTCATAATTTTGAGATAGTAGGTCATGTTTATAAAATTTTGAGATAGTAAGTCATGTTTATTAGATGCTAAGTTATAATTATGAGATTCTTTAGGTTTTTTTTTCTTTATAAGGCAAGAACGGTCTTCCATATTGAACCAATCAAATCAGAGAATCTTATATTGGTACCTTGCTGAGGGGGAATACTATATTGGTTTAAGGGCTCATTTTAAGGAAAATCCTCATAATTAATGTGCTTGTTTCATAACTGTTCACTGTCCATACCCCAAAGATCATATATGGAAACTAAACTATCCTAACAGCCTGTTTTGAACTGATCATGTTTGTGAAGTCACAACTGTGTAAATATGTAGTAGAATAGCCTTTTGCCCCACATCAAGCCACATAAATATTATATGAGGAACTCAGAGTAAAGCTAAAGCTTATGAGGGTCAAATTGGAGATCCAGAGTTTAAAAGCATTATTAAAAATCTCTGAATAATAATCATAACCCTCCCGCTTAAAGGTTACAGGCTACACACTGTACCATCTGCTACCAGGTGGTAGAGACCCTCCAACTATCCAGAGCTTCTTGACTGGTGACTGATGTGGTTGCCTTTAGCTGGCTGCAGTAGTCTTTCTAGGCTTCCCTCTTCGGAGTAAATAGATAAGAAACCCGGACCAAACCTATAAGCTCAGACATTCCCTGGCTCTTATGAAGACTCAGCTTGACCAAAATCATATTACAGGTGGGCTAATGTAGTGTTAGGAGTCTTGCCCATGGACTCTTATTGGTGTAGCACAGCGTAGTCACTCAGCGCAGGATTCCAACCCCAGTCTCCCACATGTGGTGGTGGTTACTTGGCGGGTAGTGGTGTTATCCGCTGAGTTACACCAACCATGTCAGTAGCATTATGCCTTGATGACCCATTACGAACCACTCCATTAAGTCTATTCCAGCACATCCCTATAACTTTCCCAATTGGAGCCTGATGAATCTCAAGATTGCCATAGTGGAATATGACTGTGTCATCAGGGAAGGAAAAATCCATTGATATGTGATTCATTGGCCAATCTGTCATTCATTGGTCACCTGACTTATGGCATTGAGCCACAGCCTGACCAACTGAAGCCCATATCACAACACAGCCTCCAGAGGCTTATACAGTGGACACTATGCATGAAGTGTACATCGCTTCATGCAGTTCCCTTCATACCTCTTTCTTTGAATGGGCTAAATCTGGACTCGTCAGACCACATGAGCTGTTTCCATTGCTCCAGAGTCTGGCCTTCATGCTCCCTAGGAAACTGAAGCCTTCTTTTCGATAAGCCTCACAACCACTTGGTTGTCTTATGGCCACACAGCTGTTTACACTCAAGTCAATAAACAAGGAACGTTGACCTCCTTAAAACCATGGTGACATCTTTTCCATGTCTACAAGATACGTCTTCCCACACGGATGCTTTAGAAATGGGAAGCTACTTTTTTTTTTCTTTCTCAATTAATAATCATACAAACATTCAGAACGCCCGATATATCCCTAATATGGGCCCTTCAAACCGTCTTGAATTATTTAGCCATGTAGATAATGGCAAAATGCGATAGTCAAGTTTCTCTCAGTATCCCAGCTTTCATTGCTTCTCCATTAAATTCATCTACAGCCATCCACCGAGCCTGCTCCTGGAGATCTACCTCAATTGATGGATCAAGTTGGGTGGATTAGGGTTGGAACTGAAGTCTGCAGGATCCGCAGGGGCAGGGCTGGTGACCATTGTCATAGACCATGCATTCATTTGATTACGTTTTTAATTTCATTGCTTATTTTGTATATTTCCATGTATATAAGACCGTAAAAGAGGACAGTAGCCGGGGTAACGTGGATTCTCATGAGCTGTACTGTTGCTCACAGTACTACTCGGGCCTTAAACAGTGAGTAGAGCGCAAGCCAATGAGAAGGCTTCTGCTCGCTGATGCCGGTGTCCCCTCTGGGTGCGGAAAGAGCTGCTCTGTACTGATGCCTTGTCTGCTCTTTGCCTGCTCTAAAAGCCTTTGGGTTGAGTGATTAGCTCGGGGACTGACTTGATTCCCAGTGTTGTTCGCTCTCTATCTACAGTGCATGGTTCGAGTGCAGATCAGATTAGCATATCTTTCAATTAGCTGATCTTTGCATGGTGTGTTTATTTAACTTGGCCTCTGTAATGTCTTTAATCTCTGATTAGTGATAAGGATTTAATGGGGCAAAGAGGGCAATTAGGGACATTATGACTAATGCAGTAATTATTTCTCCTCACCTGCACCCCAGCCAATGAATTCCTCTGCCCCTTTACCCATGATGCGTTGTGTCATCAGCATGTGTTTTGATTTCTATAGTGGAACCCATCAGCCTCTTGGCCCCTTTCCTTGCATGCCATACTTTTCATGCCCAAGAGAGCCATTTTGGGTCTTTTTCTGTCTTGCTCTCTTTGTCCACTTTCTGTTTCCCATACAGAGAACCACTTCTTTAGAACTCCGCCAGTTCCTCTGCATGCCTCAGCATCCTTTAGGATTTCCCAGCATTGACCTGTCCATGCTCTGGCCACAAATGAGTTGTTTTGTAGGTACTGTTGAACATGACTGAACAGGCTTTATAGCCCACTAATGAGAAACTGTAGCAGCGTTTTGATCAAAAATATATACACTCATCATCAAAAGAATAACTGGACTTAGAAGGAAGTATGAAATGATGAATTTAGACTGATATGGGCAATATTTATTGAGCTACACATACAGAAGTAGTGTCTCTCAGTGTGGTGTTGGGCCACCATGTTTGCTAATGCAACATGCCAGACAGCTTGAATATGAATGACACGTTGGAATGAACCATTTGTCCAATTCAATTCAATTCAATTCAATTCAATTCAATTCAATTCAATTCAATTCAATTCAATTCAATTCAATTCAACTTTATTGTCATTATACCGATATAGGGTTGGTATAAAAGCTTGGGTAAACGCTGTTCCGGAACCTGGTGGTCCTGGCTCGGATGGACCAGTACCTCTTTCCGGATGGCAGAAGTTGGAACAGTGGGTAGCTGGGGTGTGGGGGTCTGAGGACATGTTGACTGCTTTCTCAGACATCTTCTCTAGTTAACCGTCTCCTGTCCAGGCGCCTCCTGTTGTCATCTTGGCGCTGACCACCATGGCCTCCACAATCAGATTCCATTGTCTGATGTCCGCTCTGGTCTGAGTAATTGTTGACAAATGCCATTGAGGGCTTTTGCCATAGGTGGTCAACAGTTGCCAGGCATCGGTCCAGTATCA
>JAMWET010003808.1:162500-267500 GCA_024036415.1 Prochilodus magdalenae | reverse complement strand
TGTGTGTGTGTGTATGTATGTGTATGTGTGTGTATATGTATGTGTGTATATGTATGTGTGTGTGTGTGTATGTATGTGTGTGTGTGTGTGAGTATGTATGTGTGTGTGTGTGTATGTGTGTGTGTATGTGTGTATGTATGTGTGCTTGTGTATGTGTGTATATGTATGTGTATGTATGTGTGTGTGTGTGTGAGTATGTATGTGTGTGTGTGTGTATGTGTGTGTGTGTGTGTGTGTATGTGTGTGTATATGTATGTGTGTGTGTGTGTGTATGTATGTGTGTGTGTGTGTGTGTGTGTGTGTGGGGGAAGACCCGCCGCCCTAAGCTTCGTATAGAATGAAATATGAATGAAAGGCAGAGGACTAAACGAGTGGTCTCACCTCCGGTTCCCCCAGCTCCCCTATTTATATCACGGAGCTGCTTGGTCAGTGAGCAGTCCAGTCGTCCTTTACTTTCCAGCCTCTGGCTTTTGTTACAGTAGGAATGTTTGTAGAATATTATGAATAGCGTTCCGTTTTGGGAGCAATAGCAGGAAGATTCGAGGAATACAGTGATCAGTCACGGTTAGAGGTCAGTGTTGGGTGAAGTGTGAAAGATTAGGGATGGAACTAAAGGGCTCAGGTTCTACTTTTTTTCCCCTTCCCATATCCACTCAAAGCAGTGAGTGATTTTATGCAGCACTAGCAGCATAATTCCTCTTTTCCACTGACATGAACATTTCCCATCTCTGCTTATCTCTTAGGCAGGATGTTTGTGTTTTTGGTTCTCTTTGCTTAAACCATATATTGCCAAAAGTATTTACTCGGCTGCTTTTACAAACATAAGAACTTGAGTGACATCCCATTCCTAATAGGGGTTAATATGATGTCGGCCCACCCTTTATAGATATAACAGCTTTGACTCTTCTGGGAGGGCATCCTTCGAGGTTTAGGAATGTGCTTATGGGAATTTCTGACCATCCTTCCAGAAGTGCATTTGTGAGGTCAGACACTGGTGTTGGATGAGAAGGCCTGGCTCACAGTCTCTGCTCTAGTTCATCCCAAAGGTGTTCTATCGGGTTGAGATCAGGACTCGATGCAGACCAGTCTAGTTCTCCCACACCAACCTCGCTCATCTGTGTCTTCATGGACCTTGTTTTGTGCACTGGTATGCGGTCATGTTGGAACAGGAAGGGGCCGTCCCCAAACTGTTCCCACATCCAATGACGTTTCACAGGGCCTACCACTTTGTGGCTGAGTTGCTGTCGTTCCCAATCACTTCCACTTTGTTACAGTATCACTGACAGCTGACCTGTGGAATATTTAGTAGGGAGGAAATGTCACGATTGGACTTCTTGCACAGGTGGCATCCTATCACGGTACCATGCTGGAGTTCACTGAGCTCCTGAGAGCGACCCATCCTCTCACTAATGTCTGTAGGAGCAGTCTGGATGTCTAGGTGCTTGGATTTATACACCTGTGGCCATGGAAGTGATTGGAACACCTGAATTCAGTGATTTGGAGTGAATACTTTTGGCAATATAGTGTAATAGTGTATATTTAGATGACCCATTCTGATTGGCTGACAGCTTCAGATAATGTTCACAAGTTTGGCCTGCAGTCTATCACTCCTTTCAGACATCTGGTTCCTCTGGATGTCTATAGTCATTTGCTTCCCTGTGGTGACTTAAAGGAGCAATATGTATGATTTCTAACCAGCTCATCCTGTCTTGTAATAGCTCTTTGTACCTCAAGTGGTGAGAGTGAGTCACTATACATTTGAGTTGATTAAGTCCAACATGAGAGGACCAGCACTGACCGCCGCCACCCGCATAAATCAAGAGTCCTTGTTCAGCAGCAAACAAAAGAAGTGACATCATTTAACCTGGCAGCATTTCTTCTAGACAATATATGGAGAGGGAGGAGGAGGGACTGTACATTTTCTGATATAAGCTGAAGGAGCTGCACCTTATTGTTTGGAGCATAATACAACAGTCTGTCATTTTACATATTGCTCCTTTAATTTCCACGCCAGTAAGAACACTTTGCATCACTTCAGTGTGAATAGGTGGACTAAATAGCTGTGGGTGGTCATATGTGCTTTCCTGTTTAATTCTGGAGCCCACACCTGACCTCATCCCCTCACTCACTCTCTCTCTCTCTCTCTCTCTATCTCTCTCTCTCTATCTCTTTAAAGGGTATTTGGAGGCTTGGTGCGTGATGTAAAGCGTAAAGCTCCATTCTACTGGAGTGATGTTCTGGACGGGGTCAGCCTGCAGTGCGTGGCCTCTGTACTCTTCCTCTACTGCGCCTGCATGTCCCCAGTCATCACCTTCGGAGGCCTGCTGGGAGAGGCCACCAGGAGCAACATTGTGAGTGGGGGTGGGCATTCCAGTCAAATTTAATGATCCTATTGGTAGGGGATTATATACTGACACCACCCATGAATTATTATTGCTGTGCTTTATTGAACTGTGAAATCAGCATATGCCTGGGTTTGGCTTAGCTCCAGATACTTGTTAGTTTATCCAGCTCTAAATAGTTTATAATGCTAAGTTGACTGTTATTTAGTCTGTAGAACAGCACCCCCAACACACGCTGTATCGGATGGATTCCTGTTCAGAATGGTGGGTGCTAATGTCCTTTTGTGGGCGTGATTATAAAAACTGCCTGTAGCCTAGATGTAAACAAAGGCAGAGTGCTACTGGCCTTTGCCCCCTTAAATTCAGTTTCAGGTAAAGCTGGGACATGGAGTAGGTCTTAACATGGCTGAGTTTCTTGTGACAGCCCCTATATACTGTACTATACTATACTATACTATACTATACTATACTATACTATGTCCTATTTTACAGTACTAAACCCAGCCACAGTAGGTATCATGGCTTAAAGCTGGACCAGATAAAGGTGTCAGAAGTGTCCAGGGGCCAGTGTGGCTTCAGGTTTTTCATCCAACAAAGCTCATTTGGAATAAAAACCTGCAGCTTTTGTGGATAAGATTGGACACTTCTGATCTACAGACTTTAAAGGTGCAGTATGTAAAATCTAGAGTTGAGTTTACAGATTGCAGCCAGCTGAATACCTAGTCACATTGTATTTTACATCACACCTTTTGAGCTTTAAAGCAGCAGCTTAGTGTATGCTAGTTTTTGCCACACCTGATAAATTCACGAAATGATGTTATATAACATTAAAGGAGCAATATGTAAGATAACATAATCAATCTAATTCTCCACTGTTACCCATTCTCCCTCTTCACTCCTCCCTTTGTTTATTAACCTGTGCTGTGACTTCAGCATCCAGCTTATATCCGAAGGTAGAAAGTATCACCCATGCTAGCTGTTGTTTTGCTTCTATTTTTGCCACTTTGGTTTTAAATGTGTTTGGTTGGCAAGCGTGGGTGCACTTCTTCTTTATCTGTGCAAGTAGGGACTCAAGGCAGACTGATGCTATAGTGACTCACTTTTACCTTTTCAGTGTTCTAAAATGATATTATGAGTCAGGCCATGCTAGCTGGTTAGCATGCTAACTTTAATGGATATTTCTGCACCATGATACATAGATGTCTTTTCATATATGGTTAGAACTGTTATTTCTGCATATTCTGTGGATAATTTTTGTGTTTCTGGAATGTTTTTAACTAAAAAGCTTATGTGTTAATTTCAGCATTTTACATATTGCTCCTTTAAATCTATAAGAGTAGAGATAGTTGATATTTATCAGTGGTTTTCCTATGCGCCTTTAGCCAACTGTGGTAGACTCTGAGCCAAAGCTTTAAGATGCAGACATTATTTCTATGCAGTGAAGATATTTCATGCTTCCTCTATTTTAGAATGTATAATGTTCTAATTAAAAAACATTATGGCTGTTCAAATATTACCATCACTAATAGAGGGTGCTGCACACAGCAGTGCGCACACACACACTGTACATAGGTGTTTCTGAGTGTGTGTGTGCGCAACTGCTGCAGACTCACACAGCTGATCGTTTGAGACTTGAGTTATGAGAACTGACAGCCTAAGCCACAGCCTAGAAAAACAAAACCTATTCCTCCTGAGTATCCTGCGGTGGGTGTATGTAGGTGGGGGATTATGAGTAAAGCAAACCATCTCTTTTCTCTCCATCTGTACAGCAGGGCCTTCAGAACTATTGATTTTTGTTTCCCTCTCATTCTCTTTCTCTCTCCCTCTCTCTCTCGCTCTCTCTCTCAGAGCGCAATAGAGTCGTTATTCGGAGCATCCCTGACTGGTGTGGCGTTCTCCCTCTTCGCTGGACAGCCTCTGACTATCCTGGGGAGCACAGGGCCTGTGCTTGTCTTCGAGAAGATCCTTTTCAAGTTCTGCGAGTGAGTTGCAGTTAACCTCTCTGGTACTGGTGGCTTCCTTTACGGTGGCGCCCTCTAGTGGTGCTGTCCAGTGTGAGCAACGACAGCATATTTTTGTTATTGGTCGCATACTCTTAATTAAAGGGCTCGTATTTACAGTAACACAGTCATGCCAGGAAATTTTACTAGGTTTAAGCAAACAGCACAGCTTGGAAAAATACTCTACCAGTCAGATGAATATTCATATTAATCATAATCATTAACTACGATTAGAGTTTAGAACCATTTGCCAATTGTGCTCACACACAGAGGAATTTATCTACTGCATTTGACCCACCTGTGAAGTGAAACATACGGTGGCCGAGAAAGCCCAACGCACTGCAAGTTAGAAACGCGCAGCAAAGTCTCAAAACACAAGCATCAAAATGAGACCGCTTGCAAACCATCAACCGAGCGCGCTGCAAAGTCTCAAACGCGCAGCAAACACTGAAACACATGCAGCTTCCAGCACACATGCAGAAAGCCTCAAAACACAGGTCCAGGTCCACGCAGTCCGCTCTCGAATGGGTCCGCCCACTTTGAGTGTCCCTCGGAAACACTTCCGTTGTGTTTTGAGGCTTTCTGCATGTGTGTTGGAAGCTGCATGTGTTTTCAGCGTTTGCTGCGCGTTTGGTTAATGGTTTGCAGGCGGTCTCATTTTGATGCTTGTGTTTTCAGTGCGTTTGGCTAATGTTGTGCAAGTCGTGTCATTTTGATGCTTGTGTTTTGAGACTTTGCTGCGTGTTTTTAACTTGCAGTGCGTTGGGCTTTCTCGGCCACCGTAGAAACATTTTACATTTACCGCATTTAGCTGATGCTCTTATCCAGAGTGACTTACAAGTGTATTCATATTACAGGTAGGCCAGTGTAGTGTTAGGTGTCTTGCCCAAGCATAGTCACCCAGACTGGGATTCGAAACCCCAGTCTCCCACATGTGGTGGTGGCTCTCCGGTGGGTAGCGGTGTTATCCGCTGAGCTACACCAACCACCCACATACACCCACACCCACACCCACATACACATGCACTTTAGTGAAAACACACACACACACACAGACACTCTCTCTCTCTCTCTCTCTCTCTCTCTCTCTCTCTCTCTCTCTCTCTCTCTCTCTCTCTCTCTCTCTCTCTCTCTCTCTCTCTCTCTCTCTCTCTCTCTCTCTCTCTCTCTCTCTCTCTCACTCTCACACACACACACACACACACACACACACTGTAGGGGGCATGGAGCACACTTGCTCGGAGCGTTGGGCAGCCCTATCCACGGTGCCCAGGGAGCAGTTGGGGGTACAGTGCCTTGCTGAAGGGCTCTTCAGTTATGTCATGTCCTGTTGGCTTTCACTTTGCCAGCTTGTTTTGCGAACTTTGCGTTCCACCTTAAATGGTGCCATAGTTACATTCTGACACCTGTACTAGCTGTAGCATTTAAGGTGGAATGGAACATTAGAATAAGAAGCTGGAGAATAGGAAGCCAACTTCAGCTTTAAATATGAACATCAATCATGTCGGTTGACAGTTTGGTTCAATGGAGTGGGAAGTCCCGGCATTCCCTTCACAGCCTGGAATGGTAGATTTCCATATGTATAGTTCATCATTGGTCTTGGAATGGATGAGTCGGCCCACCATACTTCCCTCCTCTGTACCCACAGGGTTTATATTTAAAGGAGGTTGTACTGGAATAGTTCGGGGTCCACGGGATGACGGATCTATGTACCGAACTCTCAACAGCTGCCTCATAGGCCTAGCAGATTAGAATCACTTCATACAATCACCTCATGTTATACCTTATATGATTATTATAAGACAGGGGTGCACAGTAGTGACCTTAGAGACCCTGCAGGGTGTATCTCCAAGCCTGATCAAACACATGAAAGGCTTCAGGTGCATCTGAATATGAGGGCAGGTGTGTAGGATATGAGCTCTGTTGCCACATCTCCAGAAGCCTTGACTGTCCCTTTGTGTTGTATTAGGGATTATGGGATGACCTATCTGTCCCTGCGCTGTAGTATCGGCCTGTGGACGGCCTTTCTCTGCGTGGTGCTAGTGGCCACGGATGCCAGCTCATTGGTGTGTTACATCACTCGCTTCACTGAGGAGGCCTTCGCTGCTCTAATCTGCATCATCTTCATCTACGAGGCGCTGGAGAAGCTGCTGCACCTGGGAGAGAATTACCCTGTGAACACACACAACAACCTGGATAACCTCACACTGTACAGGTCAGTACACAGACACACACACACACACACAGAGCTAAAGAACCCAGTATACAGAGAAACAGGCGGACTACAGTCTGTAGCGGTAGAACTACAGAGTGCTCCTGTATGGTCAGTGGAGTTGATATAATGGACAATGAGTGCAGAGACAGGGAGGTGGCTTTAATGATGGTTGTACATGTAATAATAATGTCACATATCATGAGTGATGGGAAACACTGTCCATCTCTAAAATGATAACAGGAGGAGGTAAAGGTGTACTGTGTATGGTAAGACACTGTTTTGTTGATCTGTTCATCATGAAATTCATACAGAAAGCTGGCAAAGGTTTCAGTTTAAAGATACTCTGCACACAGTAACCTGACCTTATGCTTTGTCCATACTTGTCCCCCTCTGTTTCCTTTAGCTGTCAGTGTTCTGCTCCAGATCAGGTGTCCAATAAGACATTGGAGTTGTGGAACAACACGGGACACAGTTCAGATTCAATACCATGGAGCCAGCTCAACGTATCGGTCAGTACACACACACACAAGGTGGCCACACGACGGGTTTTAGACAGGACCATCCGTTTTTCAACTCTCAGTCCTCCATCTGGTATGATACCTGAACGGACGTCTATTAGTCGTCTTTTCGGACTGAATTATTTAAAATGTTCATGCACAAATTGTAGTGGGGTATGTGTTCATCAGAATGAGCCTCAGAAAGTTAAAATATACAGGTCTGAAGATTAATAAAAGATGTACTCGCTTTAGAGGATTATTTTAGAGTGAATTAGCCGAGGGTAGCTAACAGCTAGGCTAAATGTAGTTCAGGGGAACTGAGCAGCGTTAGCAGCAGCTAGCTCTAAATAGTGGATACAGTAATAACAGCTCTGAGGTAACTGTGGGTGTAGTGGTTGTAGTGGGGGGGGGGGGGGGGGGCGGGGGGGGGGAACTCGGAGGGGGGGGGCGGGGGTGTGTGTTTATCAGAATGAGCCTCAGAAAGTTAAATTTACAGGTCTGAAGATTAATAAAAGATAACATCGCTTTAGAGGATCAGTTTTAGAGTGAAATAGCCAAGGGTAGCTAACAGCTAGGCTAAACGTAGTTCAGGTGAACTGAGCAGCGTTAGCAGCAGCTAGCTCTAAACAGTGGATACAGTAATAACAGCTCTGAGGTAAATGTGGGTGTAGTGATTGTAGTGGGGTGTGTTTTCATCAGAATGAGCTTCAGATAGTTAATATATACAGGTCTGAAGATTAATAAAAGATGAACTCGCTTTAGAGGATCAGTTTTAGAGTGAAATAGCCGAGGGCAGCTAACAACTAGGTACATGTGAAGTAACTGGTCATGTGACTGTATTAGTATTATACACTGTACGTCAGAACTTGTTACTGTACTGTATACCACACATAGGGGCATGTACAGTGTGCAGTATAGTAGTGTACCATTTCAAATACAGCCATCGTCCTTCTGCTCATGCTTGTGGCATATACGGCTGTGCCCCAGCCAGAGCATGTTAGGATGTGGAAGCAAGTGTTGTTATCGTGTGTGCCTTCACATGTGGGTCTGTGTGCAGATGTGTAAGCTGCTGCACGGTGAGTTTGTGGGCTCAGCGTGTGGACATCACGGTCCCTTCATCCCAGATGTGCTCTTCTGGTCCATCATCCTCTTCTTCACCACCTTCTTCCTTTCCTCCTTCCTCAAACAATTCAAGACGGAGAGATACTTTCCCACCAAGGTGACCACTGCATATGCCTGCCTTGAGAAAACACTCAGTCAGCTCTATTGAATTACACATACATGGACAGATACACTCAGACAGGTCTGGGGTTTGGTAATCTCTATGACTGTAAATCAGCAATGCTTGTTTCATCCTCTGTAACATTTATGTATCTGACTTTTCCCAGCGGACCACATATACATATATATTTTTTATACCTGTGTGCAGGTGCGCTCCACTATCAGTGATTTCGCAGTGTTTTTGACTATAATGGTGATGGTGCTGGTGGATTATCTGATGGGGATTCCGTCCCCCAAGCTCAACGTACCTGACCGCTTTGAGGTAACACAAATGAACACATACATAAGCACAAAAACGGACCAAAAATGAGTCACCTGTGACTGAAATGTACCTATTAGTGTGTGATAGCTCCAAAAGCACAAATCTCAGCTGTGACTGGATTTGCCATGGACTGGACTAGTTTCAGACACTCTTGGATCAAGAACAGTTGCGCCAAATTTGGTGGATGCTACTTCCTAGCTACTTCCTTCACACTATGGTCTTTGACACGCACAGCTGCAGTCACTCCTTTTAGCCAATCATTAACATCTGCTTTGGACCCATTGTCCACACACGGAACGAGACATTCCCTGCACTGTGCCACCTCTTCTCAATCTATGGATCCCGTCAATCTATGGATCCCGTCACTCACACCCCGCAGGTATTTTTAGCCCCATTATCCTCGTGCAGCTCCATCTGCAGGTGCCTGAAGTTACTACCACCTTAAATGCACAAGGTGACTCATTATTGGTCCGATGAGCTTATCACTGATATATTACACTTCCACACTATTACATCATGCTACAGACAATTACCAATGAAACATCACTGAACGACTGTTTCGCCACCAACCCAAATCAGTAATGCTGTACCCTCTTATTTTAATAACGTCAATGGAATAAGTAACCTGACATACACATATCAATCAGGTAAATTAACTGAACTATTGTACATGCAGCGTTGACTTGGCACAATTTTCATGGCTCTGACTCTCTCTCTCTCTCTCTCTCTCTCTCTTTTTCTCTTTCTCTTTCTCTTTCTCCTTCTCTCTCTTTCTCTTTCTCACTCTCTCTCTCTCTCTCTCTCTCTCATTCTCACTCTCACTTTCTCTTTCTCTCTCTCTCTCTCTTTCTTTCCCTCTTTCTCTTTCTCTCTTTCTCTTTCTTTCTTTCTCTCTCTCTTTCTCTCTCTCTCTTTGTCGTTCTTTCTTTCTCTCTCTCTCTCTCTCTCTCTCTCTCGTTCTCACTCTTTCTCTTTCTCTTTCTCTCTCTCTGTCTCTGTCTCTCTCTTTCTCTTTCTTTCTCTCTATCTCTCTCTCTCTGTCTCTCTCTGTGTCTCTCTTTCTCTTTCTGTCTCTTTCTTTATCTCTCTCTTTATTCATGTGTATAGCCCACCTCTAAGCACCGTGGCTGGCTAATCTCTCCACTTGGCAGTAACCCATGGTGGACTCTGCTTGGGTCTGTCATTCCCGCTCTTCTCTGCACCATCCTCATCTTCATGGACCAGCAGATCACTGCAGTGATCATTAACCGCAAGGAGCACAAGCTCAAGGTAGAGTAATGCGGATCATGAGTTAAGTGTTTACAGTGGTTTACCTTCCAAGTAGATGAGCTCATCAAGAAATGTTTGGTGTCTGAAACGTGCTTCTTTAGTTTACACACTCGAGCCACAAGGTTGAGTTACAGAGGCTTGTAGAAACTGCAGGCCTAAGCACACACTACAAGACTTGTAAAATCCGAGCAGTGTCACTCTTTTACAGAGGTTCTTGTCTTTTTGTCTTGAGCTTGCACAGTAGAAGATTATGCAAAGAGGGGGGCACATAAACAGGCAGCCACTTCATTAAGGACACCTGCTTGTATATACACTGTTATATGTATGCAATAATGGGGTTAAAGTTGGGTTAAACATCTTGCGCAACCAATTGCGCAGTTGGGCCAGATTTGGTTGATGCCTTCTCTGGCACAGTTCTGAGGAGAATTCCCTGTAGACTGGGATTTTATCCACTGATGGTAGACCCGCATGACTGTACACTTCCATACACCTGCAGATTCAGCTACTTCCTTCACATTATTGTCTTTGGCATGCCCAAGTGCTCAGTCACTCCTTTTCCCCATCATTAAAATTAAAATCTGCTTTGAGACCCATTTAACACATGATATGAGACATTCCCTGCACAGTACCACCTCTTCTCAATCTATGAATCCCGTGTTGTTGATAAAACTACTACAGCATGGACCAAATTTAGGTTTGGAGATTTGAACTGTTTTACTGTATAGCAAGCCTGATTGAGCTCAGTTTCAGGTGGTGTAGACATACAGCTTGTGTGACATCAACTGTATCAACCTTTCATGTGTATATGTATATCGTTCCCTCTCTACAGAAAGGCTGTGGGTATCACCTGGACCTGCTGGTCGTGGCGGTAATGCTGGGGGTGTGCTCAGTGATGGGTTTGCCATGGTTTGTTGCAGCGACTGTGTTGTCTATCTCGCATGTCAACAGCCTGAAGCTGGAGTCCAGCTGTTCAGCTCCAGGAGAACAGCCCAAGTTCCTAGGCATCAGAGAACAGCGCCTCACTGGAGTCCTCATCTTCACTCTGATGGGCTGCTCCGTCTTCATGACCTCAGCGCTAAAGGTCAGAGGTCACCCATGTGCAGTGCTTTGGCACATCTCATTCTGTGTTGACTAAGGACATCCATAAACAGACGGTGTGTCAGAATAAGAGGGCTGTCAAAACACACTAAAGCCTCAGTTATAAAGACTGTAATGATATGGTTATCGCCAGCCATAACAAAATCACCTGGCATACAGTCAGACACTGTAACCCGTCTGTTGCACTACTGATTCTGACCACAGAGTCACCCCTGGCTGGATATTTTGGGTGGCAGATTGCCCACAACCTAGCAGATGATGTCATGTGTGAAAACCCCAGACTATGTCACGCATACCAGCACCACACAGACTACCATGAACACTACCATGTCACTACTGAGAATGAACCACCACCCGAAACATATCTGATCAACATCAGTTCTTTGGTCAGAGTCTGAGCAAATGATGGATGGCATTGAGGCTGACTGCCAACTTGAGCAAGACAACAGATGGGCTACAGTCTGTAGTGGACCGATAAGTTGCTTGAAGCTCATAAAGTGACCAGTGTGTAAATATTATGAGTTCTGTATTTAATGATGAACCGCATGTGTCTCGCTTCTAGTTCATTCCCATGCCGGTGCTGTATGGAGTCTTTCTCTATATGGGCGTTTCCTCTCTGAAAGGCATACAGGTAAGATCATTACAGTGTGCCACAGTGTGCCCCCCAAGTCTAATTACATGTTGTTGATTTTCTAAGTAAGAGTAGGTTCACACGTCCTCTGAAGTAAATATGGCATTTTGTACTATTGCTATGATATGCAGTATATTTCCAAAAGTATTCATTCACCCATCCAGATCATTGAATTTAAGTGTTCCAATCACTTATATGGCCACAGGTGTATAAAGCCAAGCACCTAGACATGCAGACTGCTCCTACAGACATTAGTGAAAGAATGGGTCGCTCTCAGGAGCTCCGTGAATTCCAGCATGGTACCATGATAGGATGCCACCTGTGAAACAAGTCCAGTCGTGACATTTCCCCCTACTAAATATTCCACAGGTCAGCTGTCAGTGGTACTATAACAAAGTGGAAGTGATTGGGAACGACAGTAACCATGTAGAATGACATTTAGTGGATGCTGCATAGTGCACCACCTTCCACTGACCTCTAAAATTCATGTGGGCTTCAGATTAGCTCAAGAACAGTGTACACAGAGCTTCATGGAATGGGCTTCCATGTCCGAGCAGCTGCATCCAAGCCTTACATCACCAAGCGCACTCCAAACTGTAGAATGTAGTTGTGTAAAGCACGCCACCACTGGACTCTAGAGCAGTGGAGATGCGTTGTCTGGAGTGACCAATCACGCTTTTCCATCTGGCAATCCTATGGATTCTGGGTTTGGCAGTTGCCAAGTGAGCGGTACTCGTCTGACTGCATTGTGCCAAGTGTAAAGTTCGGTAGAGCGGGGTTTATGGTGTGGGTTTGTTTTTCAGGAGTTAGGCTCGGCCCCCTACTGCTTCAGCATACCAAGAGATTTTGGACAATGTCACGCTCCCAACTTTGTGGGAACAGTTTGTGGATGGTCCCTGTTATAGCTGCAAAGGGTGGGCCGACAACATATTAAGTGGGACGTCACTCAAGTTCATATGTGTGTTAAAGCAGACGAGCTAATACGTTTGGTAGTATACTGTACAATATTAAACTCCAGTGAAGGCATCCACCAAATCTCTAAATCTGTCCCACCTGTGCAAACCTGTTCGAACATTGATCTGGTCTACATTCAGAAACTCGTCCAGTCCATACCAAATACAGTCACAGCTGTTATTTGTGTGGAAACGTTTGCATACAGCCATATGTCCTACTTTGTGGTTCAGTCTATTCAAAGAATAAGATGCTTTTGTAGTCTTTGTCCTCTTCCACCTCACTTTCCTTTCATCCCTGTCTCTCCAGTTCTTTGACAGGATAAAACTGTTCGGGATGCCGGCGAAACACCAGCCAGATCTGATCTACCTGCGCTACGTGCCGCTGTGGAAGGTTCACGTCTTCACGCTGGTGCAGCTCACATGCCTTGTGCTCCTTTGGGTCATCAAAGCCTCATCTGCCCGTGTCGTCTTCCCCATGATGGTACCAGCAAGCCTATTGTTATTTATACAGTACCAGTCAGACGTTTAGAGACGACTACTCTTAGGGGGCTTCCCTTATTCGTAGCTTGCTGCTACAAGTGCTATAAAATACTACTGCTATAAAATAGCAACCATGGAATTATACAGTCCACCTTAAAAACCTCCCAAATGGAGCTTTATAGGAGGATGAACCAGCTTTCTTAACCTGCAGTGGAGGCTGATAGAACAAGATTGTCTTCTAAGCAGTTTTAGACCAATTCTGTTGGTCTGTCCATTATGAATATTCACTAAACTGAAAAGAGGACTACTGCCTCCACATAGATCTACAGCAGCCACAGATAAAAATACTAGAATGGTTTGATGGTGTTTATAACATCTATAAAAGGTTTATAATGCACTTCAGTGCAATCAGGTGCAATTATAGTATCTTGGCACTAATAACAATGGGTAACAAAAATACCACACTGAAATTCTCAGTGTCTATTTGAGCTTCTGCACAACATCACGCTGCCTTCCTCCATGCCTCAGGTGCTGGCACTGGTGTTTGTCCGGAAACTTCTGGATTTCTTCTTCACTAAGAGGGAGCTGAGTTGGCTGGATGACCTGATGCCGGAAAGCAAGAAAAAGAAAGAAGACGACAAGAAGAAGAAGAAAGCTAAGCAGGTGCATCATAGGGGGCAGACAAACGGCACCCCTCTACTATAAAGCCAGTGGGATTATGGATGTAATGATGAATACAGTGTATACAGTATGTGTAGAGCTTTATGTGGTTATATGGAATATGTCACATCTTCCTTCATGATTGGTTCTCCTCCGAACAGGAGGCTGAGGAGTGTCTGGAGGAGGAGGAAGAGGCCAGACTGTCCTATGCAGGAGGAGGAGGAGGAGGGAACGTACTGAAGATCCCAATGAAGTCTCACACCGGCAGGTAAGTGATTCTGTATGTATACTGTATACTGCTGTCCATGAACAAAGCTTAGAGGTCCCTCAAGTGGTGAGTGAGTGTTACTACAGTCAGAATCCAAAAACTGCAGAAACCATAATCCGAATATATATGATTGAGATATGATATATAATATGATTGATGTGTATATATATATATATATATATATATATATATATATATATATATATATATATATATATATATATATATATATATATATCTCACAAAGATACCAGAAACCATGAAAAGGGCTGGTGTGAAGAAGAAAATCTCATTTAAATGAATGCTTATTTAATAATTTGAATGTTGAATGTTGAATGTTGCAATGTTAGTCTACATAGTAAAGTACAGTCACATCTGTCTTCATTTTCTGTGTCATTAAACACGGTGGATAAACCTTAAAATTCAGTGGGAGCCTAACTGGAAAATAGTGGAATGTTGGACAACATCTAGTGCTGATACCTAGAGAGAACAATACACAGACATATAAAAGTGCACTACTTGGCAACCCAACCCAGGGCTCTTACCTAGAGAGATGAAAGGCTCTGCTCAGTATGAGTGCCAAAACATGTATTTCAATGTATACATCTAATAGTGCTCACTCACTGAAGAGCTTTACAAAGAGATGAGTCTTTAGTCTGCGTAAGAGAAGACTGTAAGAGAGACTTAGCTGTGTGAACAGCCAGTGGAATAGCGAAGTGTTAAACGTTCATGTGCGATATTCATTTAATTCAATAGTCTAAATACCTTTCATGTGAAATTATATCTGAGGCCACCAACATTACAGTGTAATCAAATCAGATCAAATCAGTGTTAATTTATTCCCAGGGCAAATTTAAAAACAGCCAAGCCTGACCAGCTAATAAAATAAATTAAACAAGCCGAACCAATAACCAATAAATAACTAAACCAATAAAACAACAACAGTCTAGTCTAGAAATCACACACTAAAGCCATGAGTGGACGTTAAAAGAGAAACAGGGATCGTGCAACAGAAGATGAATAATACCTAATAATACTAAACAAATGAAAACAGATGGGCACATAAGACTACACATAGCCACTGCACATAGCTCTCAGACACAGTTATAGGCCAAGGAAAAGAGATTAGCCCTAAGGCAAGATTTAAATTCATTAATGCTTGGTGCAGATCTCACATTTATGCTTATTAATCACACATAAATATGTATAGCAGCAGCTACTGAAAACGAAACCCTGAGGCTTAACTGAGAGCACGGGAGCCTGAGTAGTAGTTTACTGGAGGATCTCTGGGACGAGCCAGAGGAGTACAGACTAACCCTATCACAGATATACCGTGGGCTTGTATACCTAGGTCATATAAGGTCAAGCTTGATTGGCCACAGGTTTCATTAGGTTGCCGGTTCAGAATAGGGGTGGGTATTGTTTTAGGTAGGTGGGAATCAGGAATCAGGAGGCTGATTTCGGATGTTTCTGCTGCTGCAGTAGTTACTGCATGTCTCTAGAGGAATTGGCAGGTTGTTCCAGGGAATTCATGGAAGGTGTAGCATGAGCCCAGAGATGCTGTGTTCTCCTCAGCTCTTTACATGTTTCGTGGTGGGAAATAAGAGGTGGCAAGAGAGGAGGTAGGGGTGGACCAGGAGAGCGTTTAATAGAAACCCACAGTTTGCAGCAGTGAAAATGAGGAACGATGACTTTAGGGAAACTCAGTAAATGAATATGTAAACTCTTAAGTGGTGTAATGAGTAAAACAGATAATAAATGCCATGGCAACATTTAAAAGCTACGTAAACAGGATTTAGAGGCATTTGCGCTCAACTGTGTCCATATGTTGGCAATATTCATATTTGATATGAATAAAAAAGTCAGTATACAGTCAGTACACAGTGCTGCAGTGCAAAAATGCTGATGGAGGCTTGTTCAGTAGCCATCACACATTTTATACACAACACTGGGGACCGAGAGTGATCATATCTGTTCCCACAGACTAGTAGTAACTGACAGAGTAGCTGGTCGGCTATGCACGTGTGCTGTTAGTGTATAAGGAGCATACAGGACAGCAGTGTTGATTACCTGCTCAGGGAGGAACGTCACTGCTGTAACTACACTAACTCTCACCCAGAGCTCCCTGCAGTAGAGTTTTGTCATGTGTAATTTGATCCATGTGAGGACTTACAGTAGTGATATCACAGTAATGACTGAAACCGGATCAGACAACTTTAAGCAGGGTTAAAAGCCCTGTACTGTGCTTACCACTGTTTTGGTAGTACGTACACCTGTTCACCAGGTGTGCAACATGCTGCATTTGTGCAGGTCATACAGACCCGCAGGCCTGTCCTCCAGAGTGGACGAAGAGGAGTCCGAGTTCAGTGTAAGAGAGAAAGTGGTTGAGGTTTTTGGGGCTGTCTGGTTTAACCGCACATCGCTGCTGGTAGTTTAACCGATACAGAATCAGGGTGAACGTGTTTGGCTTCCAAATGGTTTATCAAGCATTCCCAGGCGGGTTGTGTGGTCTCTAAAATGACTGATGTGTGCATTCTGTATGCATTGCATTCTGTTTGATTACCTCATTTGTGTGTATCTGCCTAAAGCATTCATCACTAAGTCTTGCATCTGCATCTGTTCTTTGTTTTGTTTTTTTTTCTTTTTGTGTGTGTGTCTGTGTGTGTGTGTGTGTTGCATGCAGTGCTGATCAGTCGGTTGTTAATATAACTGATGAGATGAACAAGAGTTCTGCATGGAAAGCTGTTGCATCCAACACCATGAAGAAGGCCGAGAGGTAGCTTCCCTTTCTAATAGCAACTGTGTGTTTATACTTTGTAACATGCTGCTATGAAATACTTTTCGTAATCCAGACCCTCGTTTTTGCCTCTGTTTGTATGTGAACACCATGTGTGTCAAAAGTTTGCTTTCACCGTTGTGACCTAAATCTAACTATATCCAGAAGGAGGTGTGGGAGTGCGGTGCTGTTGGGAAGGAAGATAAAGGTGACCAGGATCAATAACTGATGATACATTTAGACTGATATGATGAATATTTATTGAGCTACACATACAGAAGTAGTGTCTCTCAATATGGCTAACAACATTCCCACATCTAGGGTTAACAGTTATGCATGCCGGGTGGTTGCTCCAGGTTGTACCCCGCATGTTCTGCTGCACTGCTGTTATCTGGGATTCTGATGTATGAGGTGTGGGTGCACCCCTGCCCAATAAATGGTCTCCAGTACACCACAATAGCTTCCGAAGGGATTTCTCTATGGAGGACGGGGCAAGTGGTAATCACGTGATGCATCTCTCTCCCCGGGAGCCTTCAGCCGACTACCTCCAAGTTCATTACACACAGCAGACTGCTGCGTCATTTCACAAAACAGTCATGTGGCGTCCCGAATGCATATGCCAGTGGGACGGTTATCCCCCTTGCTCAGAAACATGAGAAACAAGGACAAGAGGCCAATGTTAGGGAACCTCTCAGGAGCAGATTTTGTTGGGAGGACTCAGCTGGAGCTGGTTGGTTTTTAAGACTGAGCTGACAGAGGAGTTTAAGTAGCCGGGATTGACTAAATGAGTGACGTACAGATAGTACCGGTTGCATACATGCTTATGTATGACTTGTGCATAAGTGTATATATACTTCCTTGTCCTTATTCCTCTTGTTCCCATCCCCTCTCTCCCTCTCTCTCTCTGTGGGCTAGTCAGGAGAAGGTGGCTTGTGTTAGACTGAACATGGAAGCAGCCCAGAACGGGTGCGGCAAGACAGACGTAGAGACCGCCCTCTAAAGGAGTTCATTCTTCCCTTTCGGAGCCACGGCGCACCCCATCACGGACTCCTGCTGGAGCAGAACAGCCTACGCTTGTGCCTCGGCCTGGGCTGGACTCAGCGGCTCCCCCCGAACCCCATCCCCGCTGACCTGGAGGCGAGAGCAGAGTGTGTAGAGGAACAGAGTCGAACCACCAGGCCACAGGAAAGACCAACAGGCCAACTGACTTGCTTGTTTATCTCTTTTTCATTTAGTATTATTTGAGTTCACTCATGAGTTGTATGCTTGTATTCCTGGACATTTGACTTGCTGATACAGCGTTTTTATACGTTTCAGTCGAGGACATTGCGGGGACTTTTTTACGTTCTTCATTAATAGATTCAGCGGTCGATATACGGATCACACAGTCGGGTGCTGGGTGCAATCGTGAAACAGCCATAAGGTTTGCGTAACAAAATACAGATGTGCTTTCTCAGAAATTCATACGTGTGTCTTCTGAATGATGTCATGTTTCACGTTCATAGATGCTGTTTGGTGTGCAGCTGTCACGATGGACGCCCTTTAATACGTACAGGTTCCAATTCAGGTTTTAAATGTGTGCCTTGTATAAACGGCTGGTGTCACGCACAGAGGTAGAGGCCGACGGCAAGAGCGGGAGGGAGCTATGAAGAGATTATCAAACATATGTCTTTCTCAAGCCCATATTTGGTATTATTCCAAAGACTGTCATGTGTGTGTTAAGCCCTGTCCCCACTCGCCTCCACAGAAGTGGGTCTTCTCCATGGACTCTAAAGTGATCTCTGTGTTTAAGCGCACTTTTTGAGATTACAGTGTTAAGTCCCACGCTGTATTCCTACACTTGTGGTCGTGCACTGTACGTGCTTCACACATTGCCAAGTCATTGTTCAATGTTCTTTCTCGATTAACCGTCACGCGACGGATGTGGCTGTATTGTTTTCTGTGTGTGTAGTTTGGATATTGTGTTAAACTGGCACCACAAGCCGTCTGATGGTAGTGCACAGTATGTGTTACGTGTATCACTGTAGCGTGTTCCATAGAGAAACTTTACACACTGTGCAGCAGGGGAACCCAGAGGCTGATCCCTGCAGGAATTGGTGGAATGTTCTAGAGTACTGAATGATGGGCCTGATTGATGGATGTTCTAATCTACCGACTGATATTTCAAAATCCTGAGCGCCTTTATAGAACTCAGACCAGCGTTCTAGAATAATGACCATAATTCAGAATATTCAGACTGATGGCTTACAGTCCTGACTGTTGTAGAATGCTGACTGATGTTCTAGACTCCTGACTGATGTTCAAGAATCCTGATCAGCGTTTTAGAATTTAGACCAACGTTCTAGAAAAATGACTGTAAATCAAGAATTCTGACTGATGGTTTACAGTTGTGACTGTTATCGAATGCTAATTGATGTTCTAGATTACTAACTGATTTTTTTGGAAACCAATATAACGTTCTAGAACCAACTACTGTAAAACCTTGACTGATAGTTTACAGTCCAGACTGTTATAGAACACTGACATTCTAGAAAAATGACTGTAATTCAAGAATTCTGACTGATGGTTTACAGTTGTGACTGTTGTAGAACACTAAGTGTACACTAAAATGAATTTTGACTGTAATTCAAAAAATTCTGACGGATGGTTTACAGTCCTGACTGTTGTAGAATGCTGACTGATGTTCTAGAATACTGATCAACATTTTAGAATTAGACCAACATTCTCGAAAAATTAATTTAAGAATGCTGACTGATGGTTTACAGTTATGACTGTTATCGAATGCTAACTGATGTTCTAGACTACTAATTGATTTTTTTGGAAACCAATATAATGTTCTAGAACAAATTACTGTAATTCAAAAACCTTGACTGATAGCTTACAGTCCTGACCATTATAGAACACTGACATTCTAGAAAAAATAGAAGAAAGAATTCTGACTGATAGTTTACAGTTGTGACTGTTGTGGAATGCTAGCTAATGTTCTAGACTACTGATTGATGTTTTAAAATGTGATCCAACATTCTAGAATATCAACTGTAATTCAAAAAATTCTGACGGATGGTTTACAGTCCTGACTGTTGTAGAACACTGACTGATGTTCTAGAATACTGATCAACATTTTAGAATTTAGACCAACATTCTAGAAAAATGACTGTTATTTAAAAATACTGACTGATGGATTACAGCCGTGACTGTTATATAATGCTAACTGATGTTCTAGACTCCTGACTGATGCTCAGTAATCCTAATCAACATTTTGGAATTCAGACTAGTGCTCCAGAAAAAAGACTAATTCAAAAATCCTGACTGTTGGTTTGCAGCTGTGACTGTTATAGAACAGTGAATGATGTTCTAGACACATGAATTATAGACTCTTGAACATCTTGGCCAATGTTTTAGAATTCAGACCAACGTTCTAGAATGATTACAGTACTTCAAAATCCTGATTCACAATTCAAAAATCCTAAAGGTTTACAGTGGTGACTGTTACAGAATCCTGAATGACATTTTCGAATTGGCCAATGACCAATGTTCTAAAACAATAACCGTAATACCAAAATACTGACTAACTGATCTAGAATCTGACTCATGGTGTTACAGAACAATGACCAATGTTCCAGGATCCTGACCAAATTTTTGCCATTTGGACCAGAGTAGAATCATGCTAGTATTCAGAACTCAATGTTCTACAAGGCAGACCCCTGACAGAAGTTTCTGAATCATGGCTCATGTTCTGAAACCCTGACTGACTTAGAACCCAGACCCAAAGGGTAGTATCATGAGTGAAGCTCCAGAATCATGACCCGTTTAGATGGAGACCCTGAAGTTCTTGAGAACTGTATTCTTACCTGGTAAAGAATCCTGGAGTTATTGTAAAAAGACGTGTTCAGTGAGTTCAGTAGAGCAAAGGTGGAAGGCATCGAATCTGAAGCTTGTGGTGTTTAGGGATAGGGACAGAGTCTCCTGCCGAAGCTCGAGACTTTACAGCTGAGGACAGCAAAGCACAGGGAGTAGAGAAGACATATGTACTGCTATATATTTGTGCAATAAACAGTAATGTTCTATTTTGTAAAATAACTGACAAAAGCAATAAAATACATATTCTATGTAGTGGAGGTTTGTTTGTGTTGCAGGGTGTGTTATTTGGGTAAGATCCTTCACTGACCTCTACCAACCAGCAGACCCGACTATAAACCTGGACATAAACCCGATAACACTGTGAGAGAACTAGAAGTCTGTCTTGTTCATTCCACTGGGCACATACTTCATAATGGCTCAGTCTATCCATGCAGAGCATTATTCAATAAACACTACACACACAAAACTTCCCGGTACCAATGCAGGACAAATTAGCATCTACTTACTCCATCCAGCAGTGCTGTGCTTATTCTAAATCAGTACTGCTAACTGGACCGCAGTTCTTTGCTGGAAGAACTTCTAGTCTCAACCTCAACTTCAGGAAAGACAGGAATGCTGTAGCTGGGACCGTCCTAATGCTGTCCAAAATGTCCAGCTTCCACATCTTTTCCAAACCCCTTTACACTGCAGGTGTAATGCAGGTATTCATGTAACTGGTAGAAGTAATTATTATATGAATGTATTGTGCAGTATCTATCAAACGGCTCACATACATGTTCCATATACTGTATTTTATCTCTTACCCTCGAGGTTCAAAAATAACCCTGAGGGTCATAAGTAATGTCTACGACGACTTTCCAGTTTTTTCTGTTCCTGAGAATTAGGCAGCCTGTTTGTGTTACAATGTATGAACTCTGTTCCCATCGCCTGTCTTATATTGCGCATGATTCATAAAGTAATCCAGAATGAATCGTGTTCATCTTCAGCACAAATAGGTGGTCACACAGTAAACGTGCCAGGTCACTTTCACCTGCACTTTCCAGTGAGCCCTGGGTCACGTCACAGCCTTTAGGGAACTTAAAATGTGGACCCTGGAATCTCGCAAACTTGTCTCCAACTTATGGGCAGCCGTAACGATCCAGGGGTTTAGAGTGCTGGAATGTGGCGGAAGGGGGAGGAGCTGGCTTAAGACATGATTACAGGACGTCATGAATCCTCTCCGACCAGTGGAGTCTGGGTTGACTAATTAGTGACGACATCATGGAAAACAAAACCACACAGGAAAGGGAATGCTTTCCAACAAGGAGTTTAAAACCTGTGATGAAGCCAAACTCCACAGGTCAGCAGAGCATGACCTCCTTATTCCAACATGCCCCGGATCGCCGGCTCGCTTTGCTAGCCTTCAGAACACTGAAGATATGGACCGTATAACGATGAGGCTCTACACCAGCTGTCTTCTACGAGGGCTCCATGTTGTGAGTGTCAATCACTAGTCAACATCAATCTCAGATGCGCCATTGCCAAGCAGTAGAAGTAAGCCCACAAGTCGACCAGACTGTGCAACCCATAAGTCACAGGGCTGGACAAGCTGACCACTGAGGCCCTGAAAATAAAATACCACCCACTGTAAACATCCAATCAGAGCAAACCAACGTCACACACTTGTATAACCATGTTTGTACAGACGTTTTAATAGGCCATAAATTGCGGTGTGGAACTTTCTGCAAATGAATTGCAAATTGCAGAGGTCCTGAACAGAGAAAACTGCGATTATAATTTCAGGAAAATTGAGGGAACGCATTGACATTCAGTTTTAGAAAAGCTGAGTCCTCCTCTGTGGCGATTTTCCCAGCTCTGTGTGAAAAGCCTTTCTTTATTGGTAAGGACAGGTGAGAGAAACGCTGGCCATTCTCAGTAAGCCAGGCTGGGTGACACCACGATAAACCATAACGCTTCTTTCATCAGCAGGGGCTTTAAAATGAAAGGTGGAGTTCTGGAGCGCAATAAATTGGACCACAGCAATGAATGAAAGACTGTATGAATGGAGGTGTGACGTGTAGGAATGGATGGGTTTCATCCAGCAACCAATTAACAAAGTACTTGTAGCAGTATATCGAACACCCCCAGCAGGTTTGCCCTCTTTTAAGCCCAGAATATGAAATGATTAGGCCTTGTATTTACTAATGGCACCCATTAAAACTGAAGGAAGCGTTTATATGTACATCCAAAGGATCGTCTAGCGGCTCTTTTAAAATGAACCGTATTAATAGAGAGTTAGTTCCTCCTTTGTTGCAGTAAAGGCCTCTACTCTCCTGGAAAGCCTTTACATTAGATACTGGAACACTGCTGTGAGGATCTGACTGCAATCGGTCACAATTAGACTGATATGGGTTATATTTATTAAGCTACACATACAGAAGTCTGTCTCTCAGTATGCCAGATGTCTCAGCATGGAGCTGTAGAGGTTCCTAATGGTGTCCTGTGATAATCCATCCCATGCAGCTTAAATATTCCCACACAGTTCCTGCAGATGGTGCGGTAGGGGTGGAAGTGGAGTGACACCAGGCCTTCTAGACGTGTGACAACTCATCTTGGTGCTGACCAGGGTGCCTCCACACACAGATTCGTTGGTCGTCTCCACCAAGACAAAAGCCAGGACTCATCACTGAAGATGACCCGCTGCCATTCGGAGTTACTCCATGACAGTCTGGCACGACACCATTGCAGTCTTCTCTGATGTGGACGTGGTGTTAAGGACAGCTGCATCGTGCAGCCGTCTGCCAACGGTGCTGGCACTAACAGGTTGACTTATAGATGACATCACTGCTCAGTGACTGTCTGCAGTCGTGGCCTTTGTGGCAGTGCAGTACAGCAATAAGGCCCACCCTTGCTTACATAACGTACGTGGACAAACACATGAAACCTGAATCATTCTCAAAGCTACCCACCAAGAGTCCTTCTGGGTGCAGCTATTTGTGCATCTATTTTCTGATAGTGAATGTACACGCTGTGTCCATCCAATCGAACACTTATGTGCACCTGAAAGTAGCTACAGCTTATTACAGGGACGGGGCGTCCAGATATTTCTGGACATGTTGTGCATTTTCCCCCAGTCTTGTTCGCTGGCTGCCTACACAAAGCAAAGCTCCCTGTAGTCGGAATGCTTGATGAATGCAAAGAATGTCTTTGGCAGGTAATCTGCAATGCAGGTCCTTCGAGATAATGACGGGTCTTTGTTGCTCTCTAATAACGTTCACTGTGCTTCACAGGCGCAGCTGCTTTTCAAAGCTTTCCATCATCAAAGAACAGAGTCGCTAGGAAAAGAGCAAAGACTTTTTTTTAATCCAAAACTGCTCCATTTCAGGAAAAAGAAAATCTTCTAAGTGCTAGTGTTAAAAAGAAAGGAGAACTGCTTTTATTCAGGTATGTTCACACACAGTCTCTCTCTTTATAAAAGACAAAGCAAAGGCTCGTTGTGTTTGTTCTCCGTCTCTTGTAGGAGTCTCCATTACACTGTAAGTGATGTGTTAAAAGGAAAGGAATACTAAACAGACCTATAAAATATGAAATACAAATGTGTTTACAGGCAAACACCTCGAACGAACATGTTAAGGTGGCTAACAAACAGCGCATGGAAGCTAGCAGCAACCGATTAGCATGACGTGATTTGCATAGTGCTAACTGGTGGCTGTTGGTTGTCATGTGTTCTTAGCGATGCTAGCTTTTCTGACTTAACTACAGGGGTTGGACAATGAAACTGAAACACCTGTCATTTTAGTGTGGGAGGTCTCATGGCTAAATTGGACCAGCCTGGTGGCCAATCTTCATTAACTGCACACTGCACCAGTAAGAGCAGAGTGTGAAGGGTCAGTTAGCAGGTAAGAGCATAGTTCTGCTCAAAATACTGCAATGCACACAGCATTATGGGTGACATACCAGAGTTCAAAAGAGGACAGATTGTTGGTGCACGTCTTGCTGGCGCATCTGTGACCAAGACAGCAAGTCTTTGTGATGTATCAAGAGCCACGGTATCCAGGGTAATGTCAGCATACCACCAAGAAGGACGAACCTCCACCAGCATCACGTAGTGACCTGGCCACTATCCTGCAAGAAGAATGGCTTAAACTCCCTCTGACCACTGTGCAGGACGCAGTATATGTCATTCCCAAGACCAACTGACGCTGTATTGGCCGCAAAAGGAGGCCTTACACCATACTAATAAATGATTGTGGTCTAAAACCAGGTGTTTCAGTTTCATTGTTCAACCCCTGTATATCTTGAAATGAGCCTACACAATGACTTACCCAAGCTGCATCTTCACCTGTCCAATAAGGGGACTCACAGCAGTCTGTCTAGTTTGGGATCAATCCTGGGAAGAGTCTAAGGCCTTCACTGCTGCTGTGAAGCGTGTGAACAATACAAACTCTAACTGTCCAGAAATACTGACCGATACTGGTGTTTGTTCGGGGCGCGTCCTATCGCCGACCTGCTTTACGAGGTTTGTCCAGATATGCTCTTCTCATGCTGAAGGGTTTGTCAGTACTGAAATGTTGTATAAGCGAGAGAGAGAGAGCGAATGAGTGGCTCAGAGTTAGGCCGAGGGTCAGGGTCAGTTGACTGCGTTGGGAATGCCCTCAGGAATGAGGGAGGCGAAGAACGTGGTAATGAACGACCAAGCAGAAGAGAAAAAGCCCATGTTCATCCCTCTCTCGGCATCGTCTGTTCCCTCTCCTCTTTGCTCGTCGTCTTCCTCGCCTTCGTCTGCCAGCCTCTCCTGAGAGAGTAGAAAAGAGAGAAAGAATAAAATAAATAAAAAGAGAGAAGCAGAGCGAACGAAGTGGATAATGATAATGGAGTGTGCATATTTTATTTCTGGCAGTTGTCTACTCTTCAAACCATGAAGCCATTTTAATTAAGGTTGACCTGACTCATTCATTTTAATGCACACTTCAGATCTCCAATGACTTGTAACCTCATCCTCACCCTCCATTTTTCCCCAGATAAGGGCCCTCGGTCATCAAAATTGGTTAAATAATTAACTAAACAATTTTTTTAAAAGTACACGCATATGCTGTGGAACCAACCAGAGAAAATGGAAATCCAGCCAGTGTAAAGAGCAGTGGCACTCTCCCGGACGTGTGCCTTTTCTCTCTCGTAAAAGAAACACAAGCCCCGATACCCCGTTATTACATTGCAATAAAATCGTGACCAGTGTGGAGTGAGGCGCTCTCTGTGACTGCAGGAGACATGTCGACTGGGATTTAACTGCTACTATGATGAAGTCGTATCGTGCTGTGCTGGTGTGTCTGCAGGTTGGTGTTCAGTAAATATGTTTAAACTGCAGTTTAGTAACAGTACTGTCCTTTAAAAACAAAAACAAAAAAATACATTTAGCATATTTACATTTATGCAATGGTAAAAAAAGTGGCAAAATGAAAAAAAAAAAGTGGACTGTGAAAAAAACGTGTTTGCTATATGGCTTTCAGCCAAATGTTTAATTTTGTTCGGTTTCGGCCCAAAATGTTCATTTCGGTGCATCCATATTTACATACAGCACATAGAGCATTCTGCAGCTCGTCAGCCACTGGGAAGGACTGGGAAGCTGAGTTTAAGTTTAAGTGCACTGCTCCCTCTACTGACCTAATTTACACTGGTAAAACCACCATGTCTGTTTTCCATAATTATCTAAAACAAATCATACTTAATTCCTGTATTACTGCACTGTAAAAGATGCTTCTTCTTTGTGGGCGGAGTCAGTAGCATAAAGAGAAAGAACAGTGTAACAGTATGTGTTTAAATGGAACATGGGTCATCTGCAGCATTTGTTTATACAAATATGTATGCAAAATAAGAACATCTTTTTTTTGCACTGGACTGCTTTGTGGTATTATAGTTAATTTAAATTTTTATACCTTATTAATACTACTATAGGTGAAGCTGGGCTAGTTAACTGCAGCTCGAATACTTTTACCTGTTAAATTCCACTTTGACTACAAGGTCATTTGAAATGTAAAGTGCTTAACGCTCTAGCTCTGTTATCGCCATCAAAGTGATCCAGACCACATCACTCAGCTGTGGCCGGCTCACCAAACTATGCGTTTACTTATTCCATGGAGCATTCTCACAACCTCAAACGCTGTCCATGAATGCCTGAGGTTCAATTACAACACAGATAAACAATATTTATTATTATAGTAGACACATTGTATTTATTTACTGGATTTAAATGGTCCTTGTTTGTTAATTTAACTATTTTATGGGCATTATTGTCCACATATCTGCTACTCGTCTCTGATATTTACTTTATATTTAATCCATTGTTTGTGAATTGAAATGCATAAATCTCTCCTTAATGTATAAACACAAGCAGAAGCATTGTGGTACAACTAAAACTGTGTGTTGATGGCATAAACTTGCTAAATGCTACATTTTGTAAAAAATCTTTTACAATTACTCTGTAATGTTTATACTTAGTCTGACAACAGTCTTTTGAATATGAATAAAGATATTTAGAGAAACCGTTGTTTACATCTTTATCTTCAAAAACATCATATCACTGTAATGATCATTTTTCACCTAAATTACAGAATGGAACTAAAATCCTAAACTTTCAATCAGTCACTATTGTATGCAGATCCAAGAAAGTAAAACATCTAGTTTTAGTGGGTTTATGTTTTTAAGTGGGCTCAGGTTTAAGTGGGATCAGGTATGTTTTTATATTTTTGGGATCGCCAAAACAGCTGGCGGGAGATCGGTATTAATATATCACCCTAAAAGTCAACAGGGAAAAAATCTGAGGCCGATATGTCCGTGATGCTGGATGAATGCAGTGGTCTGCCCTCTAGAGGAAGCCTCCAGTAACATGCATAGCACATACAGTTGTGATCAAATTTATTCAACCCCCACTGAAATAAAGTGTTTTGGCCAGTTTGACATTGATTTTGATCATTTCAGTCATCTTATTTACAATTATATCAAAGAGGCACTTATAAATTAGACAAATATAACATAATATTTATGATGGAATAACCACAAATGTCTTTACTGTGCTCACATCATTATCAGTTTTATTCAACCCCCTAGTGACATTATTTTTTAGTACTTAGTACAACATCCTTTTCCAGTTATGACAGCTTTCAAGCGTGAAGCATAGCTTGACACAAGTGTCTTGCAGCGACCTATGGGTATTTTAGGCCATTCTTCATGGGCAAAAGCCTCCAGTTCAGTCACATTCTTAGGCTTGCGCACTGCAACTGCCTTCTTTAGGTCCCACCAGAGGTTCCCAATTGGATTTAAGTCTGGTGATTGCGATGGCCACTCTAGAATGTTCCAGCCTTTCATGTTCAACCATGCTCTAGTGGACTTGGATGTGTGCTTCGGATCATTGTCCTGTTGGAAGGTCCAACGTCTCCCAAGCCGCAGGTTTGTGACTGACTCCATCACATTTTCCTCCAAGATCTCCTGGTACTGAAGGGAATTCATGGTACCCTGCACACGTTGAAGCTTTCCTGTACCATTAGAAGCAAAACAGCCCCAAAGCATAATTGACCCCCCGCCATGCTTCACAGTAGGCAAGGTGTTCTTTTGTTCATAAGCCTGGTTCTTCCTCCTCCAAACATAGCGCTGGTCCATTGTCCCAAACAGTTCTAATTTAGTTTCATCTGACCATAGTACACTGTCCCAAAACCTTTGTGGCTTGTCCACATGACTTTTGGCATACTGCAGTCGACTTTTCTTGTTCTTTGGAGTCAGCAAGGGGGTGCGCCTGGGAGTTCTGGCATGGAGGTCTTCGTTATGCAGTGCGCGCCTTATTGTCTGAGCTGAAACTTCAGTGCCCACATCTGACAGGTCTTTTTTCAGTTCCTTAGCAGTCACGCGGGGATTTTTCTCCACATTACGCTTCAGGTAGCGCACAGCAGTCGCGGTCAGGATCTTCTTTCTGCCACGACCAGGTAACGTTTCCACTGCGCCCTTTAACTTGAACTTGCGAATGATACTTCCGATAGTGTCTCTTGGAATATTTAACAACTTCGCAATCTTTTTTATATCCATTGCCATTCTTGTGAAGAGCAATAACCTCTTCTCTTGTCTTCTGGGACCATTCTCTTGCCTTCACCATGCTTGTAAACACACCAGTAGATGTCTAGAAGGAGCTGAGTATCACAGTCCTTTTAAATCTGCCTAATTGGTGCTTATCATGCTTGATTGCTGCTCGTTGACATCCACAGGTGTTTTCAATACCTGATTGAAAACACTGGAATGAACCTCTGTTCTAAGGAGTGTTAGTCGTAAAGGGGTGCTGTGTCAATGAAGAAATCACAAAAAGGCCATTTAATACTTTATGACAAAAACAATTGATGCTATCTTAGTTGCATTTAGTTCTTTAACAAGTCCTTGTAAGATTTCATTATGAACACAATTACAAATGTGCACTGAATTCCATAAAACCCTTCGCAGCATTGGGGGTTGAATAAATTTGATCACAACTGTAGGTAAGTACGTGAACAGTTACGTTCATGACGCAGCCAGCTCTCTATACGAAACACCAAGTACAAACTACCAAACGGCAGGTATATCTGTATATGCCTTGCAGGGACCCCCATAGGACCAGAACATGCACCTATATGGTAAAGACCATTGAAAGTAAGTATAAGGTAGGTTTACCTAATAAACTGGCAACTCACAGCCAAATGTATTTGGTTATTTCCTTTCTGTCAATAAAATAAAATAAAACAAAACAAAAATCCTGGCAGAAGCACTCTGTGTTAGATATAAGCCCCAGGTAAATATCTAAATCTCTGTATGTGTGCTAGCTGAACACTTCTGCAGACTTCAGAGTCGACTGTAACGTATGGTTGGTGTAGCTCAGTGGATAACACCACTACCCAAGTAGCCACCACCCCACGTGGGAGACTGGGGTTCGAATCCCAGTCTGGGTGACTATGCTGAGCTACACCAATAAGAGTCCTTGGGCAAGACTCCTAACACTACACTGGCTCACCTGTAATGTGGTTAACCTTGTAAGTCGCTCTGGATAAGCGCGTCAGCTAAATGCCAGAAATGTAAATGTATGAATTTCAAATAGTCACCATGTCTTGTAGATCATTTTGATTCTCTGCGTTAACATCATCATGATTGGCCGGGTCAGCAAGGTCCTGGAGCTCATTGTCCAGGTTAAAGGGCAACCAGCCAGCCTGATGCCTGTAAACAAGATAAAGGGAGATTATACAGCACCCACACACCTTCCCACCGGAGCCCCAAGATTTCTGTGTGCTGCCTAACCATAAAAGAAAACAAGCAAATTAAACACTGACAGGTAACCCAGTGAGACCTACATTATTTCAATTTCCTACCTCATTAGCTAATTAACCAGCCATTCACAAAGACGTTAACGTAGAAGAAAGGCACATATGAGCAAAAACGCCTTTGGCTTTGATGAGAGTAAAAAGTTTAGATGATGATTAAAGATGTCCGGTGGTGACTCACAGGTAGAGTAGCAGCATGCCTCCTGTTACCATGACGAAGCGGCTGAAGGACGAATAGAAATACACTATGCTGAGGAGAATGAGAGCTCGGGATGCGGTATACACCCAGTCCAGCCAATCACGGTTCAGATCCTCCTCGTTCAGCCCCTCCCCAGCCTGGGCATTTGGTGGGTTCTCTCGGACAGGTTCCCGCCCCTCTCTGGGAGGGGAGACCGGAGGTGAGGCTGACTGCTGAGATGGTCTGACGGAGTTGGCCCACGCCTGACTGACAGAAACAGAAAGTGTGAGAGGGTGAAGTATCTTTGAGAATATTATAGTTTTACTGAATAGTACATGAGCCGTATAATAGCACACAGTAAAAAATAATAAATTAAAATACGCTGCTGAATACACTGACCATCAGGATTACTCTTTCCACATGTTCTGAATTTCTGGAATCAATAAATTATCTGGCTATCTGCGAATCTATCCATCTATCTTCTTGTTCCATATAAGCATGCTTTCTGTGTTGCTTTGCAAGAGCTCTAAGACTAGGGGAAACAATAGCACCCACACTGAACTGTGTGCTCCAGTTTTAGTGCCTCTGGTCAATACATACACTATATTGCCGAAAGTATTCACTCACCCATCCAATACACTGAATTCAGGTGTTCCAATAACTTCCATGGCCACAGGTGTATGAAACCATGCACCTAGGCATGCAGACTGTTTCTACAGACATGAGTGAAAGAATGGGTCGCTCTCATGGCCGAGGAGCTGCATCCTAGCCTTACCATGCCACGCATCAAACGCAGTGGTGTAAAGTGCCGCCACCTGACCCTAGAGCAGTGGAGACGTATTCTCTGGAGAGACGAGTCACGCTTCGCCGTCTGGCATTCCCATGGACGAGCCTACGTTTGGCGATTGCCAGGAGAGCGGTACTTGTCTGACTGCATCATGTCAAATGTAAAGTTTGGTGGAGGGGGGGGATTATGGTGTGGACAATTTCATGCTCCCAACTTGGCCCCTTCCTGTTTCAACATGACCGCACACCAGTGCACAAAGCAAGGTCCATAAAGACATGGATGAGCGAGTTTGGTGTGGAAGAACTTGACTGGCCTGCACAGAGTCCTGACCTCAACCCGATAAAACACCTGTGGGATGAATTAGAGCGGAGACTGCGAGCCAGGCCTTCTCGTCCAACATCACAAATGCGTTTTGGAAGAATGGTCAAAAATTCCCATAAGCACATTCCCAAACCTTGAGGAAAGCCTTTTCAGAAGAGTTGAAGCTGTTATAGCTGCAAAGGGTGGGCCGACATCATATTAAACCCTATGGATTAAGAATGTGAGGTCACTCAAGTTCATATGTGTGTGAAGGTAGACGAGTGAATACTTTTGGCAGTGTAGTGTAGACTGTATAGGTGACAAGTTAACACAACCTCAACAGAGAACACACTTCGCACATCAGAAACCCTGGTAGCTTGTGGACATTAAACATGTCGGTGAACATTTTTGTAGTTTTGTGTTTTGTGTCGTTTCCACAATACTACACTCAAATACATGTGTGCTAAAAGTTGGAATAAAAGCCAGAAGTAAGCTGGCTCCCTGTCCCGAATCTGTGTGGCACATCATTTAACCAGAGCTGTACAAACTTCCCCAGATTACTAAATACAAGTGACGCTCTTAGTGACAGTGCCAAAGCCCAATTCATTCCATCCGAGCTGTCTGATTCACTTGTGGTTCTAAATATTTATGTGATTTCAGAAAAATTATTATAGCTGTGTCATGTCCACAACACCCTTAGCAGATTTACCCATCCTTAAAAGAAACAGCCGAAATCAAGCAGTGCCCAAACGAAGGCAGGGCATCCCCAAATGTTTAAAGGCCAGTGTGTGTGTGTGTGTTTCTCTGCTTGTGAAAAGTCCAGAAGCATCTTACTAGCTCATATGGTAATTCCAGGCATACAGCTGTTGCCACCAGAGCAGGGTCATAGGGTTGTACATGGGGTACTGGGGCATCCTCGCGTTGGGTCCCTGCTGACCCAACCACTGACCCCATGCATACCTGCACATGCAGAGCACAAACAACACAGAATCCAACATCAGTCTTTAGCCACTGCATACAGCGCTACAAAGGAGGGAGAAACAGTGGTGCACGGGAATCAGAATTCTAAGCCAAAACTGAAATTCAAGATGCATTATTTAATGATCAGTTGTTCTTTGTTTTTATTTTTTTAAATAAAAGTTTGCAATAATAAAAAGTATGGTATTTGCCACATCAGCACAAAACAGCTATATTTCATGTATTACTGTTTGTGAGGTTTGTGAGGCTGCAGATGACTATCCCATTATTTTTTTTCCCTTTTGTTTCTAATTTTTGGATGTATTCTGTGGTTTAAGCGGATTCTGTGTTTCCAAGTGGCGTCAAACCTGTAGTGGGGAAGCTTTGGTATCCCTGTTTGATATTTAGCATAAATAGAGACTATAGAGACTAAACGTCCTGTTTGACTCTCCTGGCACTCTGTTACTGTTCAACTGCAGGGCAGGAGAAAGCAAGGCACAAACCTTCCCAGCTTCAATGTCTTTTGTCATATGTTAGATTTTGCCTTTCTTGTAGCCCTATTTAATAGTTTTTGGTTTCCTACCAGAATGTTACTCCCTTTCAGTTAAAAACTAGCGAGCCATTTGTGGCTGTGTTGGCTAGCTGAGATTTTGGTGCATTCGTAATTAAAAGCCGCATGGCTGAAACACCATAATAACAATGCTGCTTACCCGTATGTGGATGGGTGATTGGGAACAGCTCCTGAATTCTGGCTCAGCCTTTCAGGGGTTGCTTCTGAGGAAGGTGACTGGATGTTACCAACAGGTGTGAAGCTTCCAGAGTTGTCAGCATTCTGCCAGAGAAACAAAAGATGGAAAATTAGATCGGGAATTGAAAAATCAAACCAAGTTTACTATAGCAGCTTTAGTACTGGGAGGCCTAAAGGTTTATACAGTATGCCAGCTGCAGTTCTTTTGGAGTTAGCTTTACCCCAACATGAATACCAGATCGATTGCGTCATCCTGCCATCTAATTTGGTCAGCTACATCCAACAACATCTTGGGGCCTTGCAATAAATTGCTGACCAGCTGGCACTGAATTCTAAATTCCATCAGCGTGGAATTTCCTGTTTCCACCTTACAGAAGTTACCTTCAAGTGTTTGTTCGTGCATCAGACAGGAGCTACTGCTCCGTTTAAGGTGAAATGGAAATTCAAATCAAAGGCTGCTAAATAAGTGGCCCTGTGGAAATTAGGACGTGAAACAGCATTTAGCCCCGCAGGTCCAGCAATTTTGACGCAGCATCAAGACTTTTAATTGCTCATTAGAGCTTCAAATGAGCAGAATGAATAAAGAGACAATCAAAGCATAAGAGCTTGTTTCCATCCAGCAGAAGCTAACTGTCCTCTAATTACGGCTTGTTTTAAGTCAAAGAATGGTTTGTGAATCAGACATAGAAGAGTCTGTATGACTCTGTGGCTGTTGTGAACTGCAAACCTTTCTACAGCACTGTGTAAACATGGTAGGTGTGTATATTACTCTCTACAGTGTTCCTGTCTGTGGTGTGTCTCACCACTGTCTGGATCTTGCTGCTGTTTCTCCTGCGTGTGGTGGGTGAAGGAGGTGGGCTGCGTGAGGCACAGACCAAATGCAGCATATGGAACTCATCCTGCTGTAAAAGAAAAACAAGAACACTTTCAGGACACAATCGGAGTACTGTGATGTCTCAGCAGCATGCTGCCTCATGACAACTAGGTGTGGGCCGCAGTGCTGTTGGGAAGGAGGATAAAGGTCAACAGGAACAATAACTGATGCTCAACTTAGACTGATATGATCAGTATCTATTGAGCTACACATACAGAAGTCTCTCTCTCAGTATGGCACTGGGCTATCATGTTTGCTAACCCAACATGCCAGACGTCTCGGCATGGAGTTGTAGAGGTTCCTAGTGGTGCCTTGTGATAATCCATCCCATGCAGCTTGAACATTCTCACTCGGTTCCTGCAGATGGCGCTGTAGTGGTGGAGTTGGAGTGACACCAGGCCTTCTGGATGTGTGACACGTGACAACAATTGTTCAACCTGGTCGTTTGTTGGTCTCCTCCAAGACAAAAGTGGGACTAGTCACTGGAGTATGAGTCACTCCAAGACCACCATTGCAGTATAGTAGCCATGTCATGCAGCCGTCTGCCACTGGGACTCATGGAGTTCACTGCTTACTGAATGTCAGCAATCGTGGCTGTTGGGTCAGTCAGGTACAGCGATAAGGCCTGTCCTTGTATACGTCACATCTGAACCGACACTTGAATCATTTGCATGTCTCACGATGTCAAACCTACCCAGCACATTTCATTCCTGTCTTCCTACTGGATATCACAATACTTTTAAAATCATATCATGGTGTCATATCAGTAATATCCTATCAAGGTAATATCATATTGTAATGCCTTTGGATGTATAGTACATTCAGTAACTGTAATGCAATACCTTTCTGAGCACGTCTCTGAGTTTGCAGTGATCCTGCAGGAGCTTTCCAGAGTAGACCAGCCTCTGATCCTTCGAGCGCTGCAACACAAGATGAACAAGAGATGAACACACACAACTCGCTCTGTCCTTCAGGAACAGTAATAAGAAAGCAGAAATAAAACAGTATCTGTAAAAAGTTCTAGATCTAGATTTCATTCACATTTGTAAAAACTGAAACCTGATTTAGAGAGCCCTCAGCACTGATCTCTTAACTGGATAGAGAAGACTTACACTACTAAGAGATTAGGCTGCAGATCCTTCAGAAATAGGCCACTTGGCTTCAAAAGCACTGTGCTGTTGGGATCATCTTAAAAAATTAGAGTCATGTTTTTGTACTACTGAGGTTTTTTGCCTTACCGCTGGATTCTGGAACAGTCCAGTGATTTCTGATCATACAGCACTTTCTGCTGGGTCCATTTAAACATTAACCAACAAGACCAGACTATGGACCCCAACAAAAGCCTGAACATTAGGACCTCTATCTCTTCCTCCCTAACGCACCAGCAGAGGTCTTATTCTGAAACAGCGCTGGCGGGCCCCAGCGTGGCCTCGCCTCATGCCCCCGTTTTCCACTTTCATAACTTTTCAGACTTCATCATAACCTGCTTGACAAATTCTCACCTACTTTCAAAGCCACAGCCCTACATCACTCTCCCCTTCTCCATCACCTGGGGCGAAAGTCACAGGCACAACATGACACACTTTATTTCCACATCCACGCACGGTGTCCCCATCCAGCCCATTCGCTCTGGACACTTTTTCTTTTCCTTTTTCCAGGCTGTTGCTATGGTAACTAAGCTTTTCTTTTTAAATGAGTCCTTTCCTCAGGCTTGGTCTGTTCCGGTCCGCCATTCTGTTTAAATATCACTCCGGTTCAGCCTAAACAACAAAGCTGGAATGCAGAATACACACTGCCATTGTCATTGTAGGAGGTCTGTGTTTTTGTAGATGAAAGCAGGAACACATTCTCTACAGAGAATTTCATTACGGCATGGTCCAGCAAATTCTAGTTGTTCAATTTTCTATTTATCTGAAGTTTAAAATATTGGCTAAATAAATGAAACAGGGCCTGAATGGTCTCTGGAGCTTTGGCAGAAGTATTCAAAGCACTGTATGGTTATACTGCATACATGGGTTATTCAGTGTTTCACAGTAGTGGTCTAAATTGGGGAATAAAAGGCATAGGGCATAGCCCTAGTAAGAGTCCAGTCCAGGGGGTGCACGGTCTGCAGCCGCTCTGGTAATACAGTTCCTGTGAGTTTCTTCCGCAAACTCATGATGTTACAGTATTTAGCAATCCATCTTTATTGGCATAGCAAAGCATTTAGTCATGTTTAATTCCAATATATATATGTATATATATATATATATACCTGCAAATATGCATACATATATATACACACACACACACACACACACACACCTACCAGACAAATGAATATCCAAACAGTCAAATATTCAGGTCTACATTAAATATGAAAAAGGAAAACATGCCCCATATGTATACACACACAAACACACACACACACACACACACACATACATACATACATACATATATATACATATGTATATATCGTCGCTGTCCAAAGAAAAACAGGTATCTCCAAAATGGCAACTTTACAGGAGAGGCCAAAAACCTCATTTAATTTCAATAGAAGTCAATGGAACCAGACGTTTTTCCAAGCAGCTTTAGGCCATTTCTGTTGGTCCATTCGTCATGAAACTACCACATATTGTAGACAGCAGCTCATGTGACCAAATGAGACATAAAAGTAAAAATCACCAAAAACGGAGATACATGTTTTTCTTTGGACAGCGACGATATATTGGGCATGTTCATATATATGCAGTATATATACACAGCATTGCTTGCTCTCATCTTTTCTCACATTTACGAACAAGAATCAACAGGTGTTCACTCACAGGTCTGCTGGGATAAACTTTGGAAAGATGCCTCTTCAGTTTCTCCACCGTCCAATTCAGGAAACAGTTGATGGTCTGATCATCGTACTTCTGATCGGGTGCTTTGATGACCAGGATGACGGGGCTGTCTACCACACCTTGCTCCATCTCACACACACGCGGTGTGACAGAAGAACGTGTCTCTCCAGTAGGCTGCTCAGACGATGATCTGACGAGAAAAACAACTCACTAAATCTCCAGCAAAAGCTTTTTATATTACAAGAACAAGAAAAGTGTTTGCCAAACAAAAGCAGGTAACGTAGCTTCCCTGAGTAATGGGAATAATATGCAAAAGGGGAATTTCATCACACCACAGTGGTGGTGACATAAACCAGGGCTCACAAAACCAATACAGCCAATTACATTGACTATCCAAAATGACAACTGAACTGACAGGTGTTTACATATGTAATGCTGATTGAGATAAAATGATAAGAGAGTCGTATATATGCCTTATATATATGCCACCCTGCAGGCAAAACTCCAAAAATCGGATTTGTGTTGGCAGTCTGAACATAACCAAAGCATCATTCGCATTAGTTTGGAGTAAAGTGGATCACTGCAGACGAACGTAATCACTCTCTACAGTGGTGGTGATGTGAACCAGAGGTCCTAATCTCTACAGCCTAAATATAGCCATGTTATTTACCATTCAAAACCACCAGTAAACCTCCACATGCATTCTGAGTTTTTAACTGTATTGCTGATTATAATAAACTGTCATAAATCTAAATATGTATATATGATTATGGATATATTACAATAAACAGATTAACATGCATTTTAAGATGAAACTATTGACATCACTACCCTTTGGTTTTAGTTAACAAAACAAGCTGTAGATCCCACCGTTTTACATTGTACAAGCACTGACAACAATGGGAACAACATGAAAACCAGAGTGTACCCCATTTCAATAATGTCAGCTGAGCTCAACAGTTTAAAGCCAAGTTAAACTCTAAATAAAGCTACAAGTAATTACAGTGTAAAAACAGAGTAATTAAGCTATAAGACCTCAGACACATGAGCTACTTACAGTTTGAACTACTTTAACTCAACCTGAAACGTTTAATAAGCCAGTTAGCACCGATTATTTGGGTATAGCTAACTAGCTAATCATTATAGGACTAAAGGTTATTAGCCAGCCTGCTAGCTAAGCGTCTCCGGCTCGCTACACTCGGCTAAACATGCTAACAGACTGGGTACAAACCCATAACAATACCTTAGTATCTCTGCTGTAAGACAGCGCTGTTATATTTCCACATCATGCCTCCATTTCCGCTGTTTTAGTCGCTGAAAACCTCCGTTGTGGTCTCTGTCAACTCCAGCTGAACCGTCGAGAGGCGCTTCCTCGCCGTCAGATTAACCAGAGCGGAGCCTCAGCGCACCGGCGCCCCCTGTAGTCCCGGAGAGAGGTCAAGCGCCTCACAAACCAGATAAAGTATCGTTGCATTATCGTTGTTTATGACCACAAACCAACTTCAAATCAACGTTGCTTTAGGTTAAATCCTAAAACACTGTTTAAACGATAAAAGCAGGACGTTAAATCAGCGCTGAAGAACCAGTGGTTATTATTTATAACAGCTCTACTCAGCTAGCCAAGTGTCTGGCTAGGTGTTGGACCAGGCAGCTTTTGACCAATCAAAACACACAATGGGAGGAGCCAACTGATCTGACCCCGCCCCTTGTTGTTTGGTTTTATAAGGATTCTCCCTGTGTGGCTCCACTCGACCCTTACAGGCTGGTTATGCTCAAATAGTGCTCCCTAAATGTACGACAGCTGTTTACCTCCCGTTTTTATTGGTCAGGTTCACTAAAGCGGTGCATGAAGATTTCAGTTTCCAGGACACTGAAGACTCTTCTGCCTGACCGTTAACCACTGTACCGAGCTAGGACGAACTTCACCTGCTCATGAAATGTGAGAAACTGTAAAATAAGCCTGAGCACCCACAGTCACTGCTTGACCTTAGCAGATGTGTTGTCATACATCATGTGTCCAGAAGGCCTGGTGTCACTCCACCTCCACCCCTACTGCACAATCTGCAGGAACTGTGTGGGAATATTCAAGGTGCATGGGATGGAGTATCACAGGACACCATTAGGAACCTTTACAACTCCATGCTGAGACGTCTGGCATGTTGCATTAGCCACACTGAGAGACACTACTTCTGTATGTGTAGCCTAATAAATATTACTCATATCAGTCTAAACTGATCATCATTGATCATTCCTGGTAACCTTTATCTTCCCAACAGCACTGCTACCCCACACTTCCTTCAGGGTGCAGCTATTCTTTTGATTATGAGTGTATAAAGCTGTCTGTGTAGAGTAGGCTCTAAATGACCTGATCCTAGACTTCAGTAATCAGACATTTACGGCGTTCAGCTGACACTCTTATCCAGAGCAACTTACAAGGTTAATCGTTTACAGGTAGGCCAATGTAGTGTTAATAGTCTTGCCCAAGGACTCTTATTGGTGTAGCACAGTGTAGTCACCCACACCGGGATTTGAACCCCAGTGGCTAACTGGTGGGTAGCGGTGTTATCCGCTGAGGTACACCAACCACTCATTGTCAGAATCACAGTTCTGGCACACATACAGTAAATTGCCTGGCACGTTCTTCACATGTCCCGACTGTCTGTATGACCCCCACTGGACCCAAGTAACATTTTGGATGGCTGATGAGGAATGGCTCCATGTAAACGAGGCACATGCCCTCATTCCACTTTCACTGTGTGGAAGCAATGAATGGGTGCAGAACTGGGGCCTTCTTATCCCCTATACAGTATGTGGTTTAGCCCACTCCACTGTGTTATAAAGAGCAACCCATCAGTAGTCAGACACTGAAGCATCCGGTGCTGGATCTTCATTTCCATCACTGCTATCTGTGGTTTTTGCCCTCTTGTTTACTGAACTAGCCCCTTATATGGTATGGTCAGTTTTCTCATCTCTTTGAAGTATTTGTGAGCTGACGCCATCCAGCACCACAGCGTTATCTCTGTGTAAATATGTTTCCATAAAAAGCTAAAAATAAAAGCTTGTTATCAAACATGCATCACTTATATCCCGCACCTGTTTGTGCTTTTCTCCGTGTGTGACGCTCGGATTCTGAGAAAACACTAGGCGGCCGGATTATTATTGCTCCCGCTTCGATGCGGCGATGTTTTCCGAACGCTAAAGAGTGATTTCCCCTTCATGGTATGTGTATTTAATGATGAAAATTCGGGAGTAAATGAACACATCCTGCCGCTTGGATCCCCTGTGTGAATGTGGCTATAGGTTCCCATGACAACGGCACATCCAAGCTCACGACTTTGTTATTGATCGCTCAATCTGATTTGATGGCGAACGGCTTTATAAGTGGTGCAAATCCTCGGACTGGTCCACAATCAGCTCTTGGTATGAGTTATTATGTGTTAAATACGGAATCGTGGTGGTTCCTATTTGCCGTGCTCCCCCATTGCAGAATCTCATTAATGCAAATTTGTAGCTATGCCTTGGTCAGCCGTGCTAATGGTCACAACATCTCAACATCAAGTGTGGGATATTAAAGAGCTCATACCACGGAAAACGTGCAAAAAGGCTTCACTCCCCAGTTCATACAGTCCAGATAGTAAATCTGATATGGCCTAAAGCCGGGCCACTTCCGCCGTTTACCTGCAGGCCACATGTAAGCACAGGCGAGGGGGGCTAACGTGGTTACCAGGACCCAGCCTGGTTACTGCCATTGGTGGGCCACATTTAAGCCACTCTTATTCCACCACTGTGAGAACAGAGCCATGACCCAAAGCCAGGATGCTGCTGGTGTGACAGGAGGTTGTCATTCCACCAGTTTCTACCTAATCAGCAAATGCTCAGCCTTCAAACTACTGATCATGTGATCTCCTGCTACTCATGATCTCCGGATGACAATGCCAATGCCTTAACCTATTGCACCACCAAGCTACTCCAGTTTAATAACCTGCATTTCCAACATTTGAATTCAAATACAGTCGTTAAACATAACCGTTTAAAACCACACAGATATCGTGTGTGCTTTTTGGAGAAGAGAAAACTGTCACGCGGGGTCAAGATGAGGAGGCAGGATGTAAGCTCAAGGATTTAATGAACAGAACAAATAAGACAAAACCAAAGAAACCAAAACACTAAAAAACCCTGAACCAGGTTACAAAAAACAACAGACACGAGGACAAACACCAAGCAAGAACAAAGGGAGCCACAGGGACTAATAAGAAACATCTGGGAGGGGCTACAAACTAAGGACAGGTGAGGACTGACAGGGCAGAGACAGGAGGGGCAACAACCAAAACAAACAGAAGCACATGGAACAGGGCAACAAAAGGCACATGGAAATGACAAGAAATGGAAAACAAGAGAAAACATACAAACGTGGTGCAGGATAGCTGCGTGCCGATTGAAATAAATACTAAAGAAAACTGGAAGTGAAAATGCCAGGTGGTTTAGTGTGCCAAGTTTTCAGGTGCAGTGGAATCAAAACCCCCCAAAAATAATCAAATAGGGAAAAACCCAGAAACTAAAAGAAAAAAAAACAAACAAATTAACTAAACAAGTGGATACAAATATATCCAATAGGTTCTCAAACATAGCTCTTCCAAAAAAAAAACCCCAAAAAACACAGATGCACCCCCCCCCCCAAGCCAGTCCTCCCAAAATGGCAGCGGTCTGCTATTTAAATAACCATTAAGCTGTTGGATTAGACCAACTACAGGTAAGTTACAGGTATGTTTAAAACTGGAAACATTCATCCTTAACCTGTCCAAAGAAGCCATTTAACCTGTCCCCCCTACCCCACTACCCCCCTACCCCGGTTTCGCATGGGAAATGGAACAATCCAATTGTGATCCAACCCCCAGACTACATATCCCAACAGAACAGGCTGCCGGCATGCTGTAACAAACAGGTGAGACAAACTCCTTTAAACCCACAGTATCCATTATAAATTCTCTCTCCCCATGGAACGGACGAGAGCTCTGTTACACGTGGGCAAGACAAGACAGGATGTGACAAAAACACAAGACACGCTTTATTACAGAGGCCCCATACAGAGCTCCTTGCTGCCCACCATGAAATACATTCAAAACTAATTGAAGAGTGATTATGAGTGATCACAGGACACAGGTTAGACTGCTGTGTGGGTTGGACAGAAGTGTGGTTTTAACGATAATGAGTTTTAATGTATTCCCCGAATGGCAGCTCCATTAAAAACCTCGTGTAAATAAAGGAGAAACAGTTCGATAGACTGAAAAAGGCCTTCACGTTGGGCTGTAATGCAACAACAGGTTTTTACTTGAATGAAAATCTCAGACTCCTACAGGCTGGATATAGGGCACTGCCAGTATTATGTGAGCTGGGGCTAATACGGACCACCATTACCATTGTAAACACGACCTCACTCTTACCCCCCCAGGTCATATCAACTGATTACAGTCTGAGGGGTCAGTCCAGCAGTTGTCTCAGAGAGAGAGAGAGGGCAGCAAGCACACCTGTCGGACCTGAACTGACCACTGCACAGCATGGTTACTCAAACCATTCACTGTAGGAGAATACTCAGCCGTCTAGGACGGGGGATCCTTATGATGGACCGGTACAAGCTGAGCTGGATGGACTGTGCTCTGGGAAAGATCTCAGCAGGTACAGGTTTCATCTTGAGCAGATTTGTTTTGCTCGACTGTTCTATAAGATTCTCTGTACTAATTAAGACACTGTGGTCATGATAGGTGGTTTCAAACCTGATATGAATAAATACAGTATAGACAGTGTAGTATCTGCTAGTCCCAGAAGTAGCTGATCATCCTGACTTTTTTGGTATCCACATTTTTGCTTCTTTAGTTTGAAACCGGAGCTACAGGGATATAGTTGCTAACAAACACTGGCAGCCAATAGTCACCCAAACCCTGATGGAGCATCGCACCAAGATTTGACTAGGCCACTTGAATACCCAAACTTGCTCATCCGTCCATGTAAAGTATATGTTTGGACAGATAGAAAGGTGTGGGGTTCATGAAAGAAAACCCTCCAGCATTACAGACCGGGAGCAGCTCCATAGGAAGGAATAGGCCGAGATCCCTCCAAGCTAATGTGCAGAGCTAGTCAACAGTCACCGACCAGTGTGGGGGAAGTCATTGGTACTCAAGGTCATCACCCCCTTGTGCTTGTGGGTTCTGACTGGGATTTATGCTGTCTGTCTTTTTGCTGGTAAGGTAGGCTTTGAGTTTGACTCTACCTTGACTTGCTAGTCTTGCTAGCTGGTTGGACCTACAGTTAATCACTAGCATGTCCTTTCCGGTGACCCCGAGCTGTTAATTGCAGTTTGTGTGGATGGGTGACTTAATTAGCTACTAGGCCGGTATTTTGAGGAGGTGTTCCTGTTTAGAATCAGTGTGCTTGTGGGTTCAGCCACTTTGTAGTCCGGCCTCTTGTCATGCTTGAGCTCCATCAGGCCTTTGCAACTGATCCAGAATGCAGCTGCATGGCTTGACTCATTTCACCCATGTCACTCCACTGCAGCACTGGCTTCACTAGCGTCCAGCAGCTGCCTGTATCAGATTTAAAACTCTGAGGCTTGCCTACAAGACCAAGAATGGACCAGCCCCTCCCTGTCTTTTGGCTATGGTCAAAAGTTGACCTGTACCTTTAAGCAAAGCTCGGCCTGACTCGCCATTCTTTAAGATACATGGGAGATACAGGGGTTGGACAAGGAAACTGAAACACCTGTCATGTTAGTGTGGGAGGTCTCATGGCTAAATTGGACCAGCCTGGTGGCCAGTCTTCATTAACTGCACATTGCACCAGTAAGAGCAGAGTGTGAAGGTTCAGTTAGCAGGTAAGAGCACAGTTCTGCTCAAAATACTGCAATGCACACAACATTATGGGTGACATACCAGAGTTCAAATGTTGGTGCACGTCTTGCTGGCGCATCTGTGACCAAGACAGCAAGTCTTTGTGATGGATCAAGAGCCACGGTATCCAGGGTAATGTCAGCATACCACCAAGAAGGACGAACCTCCACCAGCATCACGTAGTGACCTGGCCACTATCCTGCAAGAAGAATGGCTTAAACTCCCTCTGACCACTGTGCAGGACGCAGTATATGTCATTCCCAAGACCAACTGACGCTGTATTGGCTGCAAAAGGAGGCCCTACACCATACTAATAAATGACTGTGGTCTAAAACCAGGTGCTTCAGTTTCATTGTCCAACCCCTGTAAGTGTCCAGGCTCTTTTCTGTCCTGGCACCCAGTTGGTGGAATAAACTTCCTCTGGTTGTTTTAACAGTGGACTCTCTCACAGGTGAGCACTTATCTAAGTATACACTGAAATGCATTGTATTCCACTAACGCTGTACTCTCTTTTCTAGGTATCAGCACTGGTTCTTTGTTCAGGCGGCATCTGAGCACATACTTTGGCTAATAGAGATTTTTTTTATTACTTGCTTCAGGCAGCATGGTGGTGGGTCGCCTCTGTCGGGTCTGGGTATAAGTTTGCATGTTCAGTCCAAACAGATGCAGTCAGGCAAATCGGAGATGCAAAATTGCCCCCTAGGTGTGAGTGTGTGTGTGTCAGTGTGCATGTGTGTGTGTGTTGGCCCAGTAATGGACAGGCAGTGTACTCGGGACGTTTCCTGTCTTCCGCCCAATGAGTGCTGGGATATGCTCCAGCAACCCCCAACCGCCCCGTGACCTGGAATGATGATACAGAGGTTTAGAAGATGAGTGAATGAGAGAGTCATTATGTAATTCAATAAATAAGTAAATAAACTAAATATGTTTTTTTAAGACATGATCACATTTCATAGGAAGGGTTCCCAAACTTTGGAGCAGCACTGCATGCTTCCTTCAAGTAACAGCAACCCGAGAGAGCTGATTAGAGCCAACAGCATTTCTTGATTTTCATTTCGGAGTGTTCAGGCTCACCCCGGGACTGTCATAATTGCCACATTTGTATTATTTATGAGAACAAGAACTGCGAATTACAAATTACAGCAGCCAGAGAGCGAGCCACGCTGCTAAAGAAGGATAACCGTCTAAACAGCCTAATATAAATGCAGATTCCAGAGGAAGTCAATGGGGGGCTTTGCTCCGTTGCCCTCGATGAGGGTGTGTCTTTGTGTGTAAATGAGAAATCAGGCCATAGAACCTTACTGGGAGATCTTCATCATTGCATAAGCCCTCTCATCGGAAGCCTTCCTAATGGCTCTCTGCTTTGCATTTCCTCTTTTCATTAGCAGGGGCAGCGTACGGTTGTCGGAGCGAGTGAGAATATCTCAGTGGAGGCCGGCTTTCACAGCCAAGTCACGATAGCAAGGCGCTCCAGAGCCATCTGCGTCTCCCGTGGTCTGGATTAAGGACAGGCCTTGTGTATTATGGGATGTACTACTTGGCTCTAGTCACATTTGCACCATCATCGTTGGTCTGCAGTGAAGGGCCTGAGGATGCTGAATGAATACATATGACATGTGCTTATGAGTTTCGCAGCTAGGAAACTAGGGCAGTAGGAATGTATTGCAAGGTGGAGAATGACGGACCACAGGGAACGTTGATTTCCGGTGTTAAAGCTGATATTGAGTTGGTGGTGGAGGGCGACGTATACAGGTCTGTCAGTCTTATAGGGCAGGGCTGTTATTGCGTAAGTGTAATGGTTTTACATTGTTCTACATTTTGCTTGTGTTGTATTTTACTTGTTCCACTTGTAATCCACTTTAAGTCAAGTCAAGTAGGTTTTGTTGTCATTTCAACCATATACAGTGGTGTACAGTACACAGTGAAACGAAACAGCATTCCTCCAGGACCAAGGAGCTACACAGAACAATAATACAATAAATACACAAGACAATTTACAATATACAAAACAGCAAACAATAAAGACAGGGAGGGGACAGTGTAGTAAAGACAGGGAGGGGACAGTGCAGGTAGCCCACTGGTAGTAAAGACAGGGAGGGGACAGTGCAGGTAGCCCACTGGTAGTAAAGACAGGGAGGGGACAGTGTAGTAAAGACAGGGAGGGGACAGTGCAGGTAGCCCACTGGTAGTAAAGACAGGGAGGGGACAGTGCAGATAGCCCACTGGTAGTAAAGGCAGGGAGGGGACAGTGCAGATAGCCCACTGGTAGTAAAGACAGGGAGGGGACAGTACAGATAGCCCACTGGTAGTAAAGACAGGGTGGGGACGGTGCAGACAGCCCACTGGTAGTAAAGACAGGAGGGGACAGTGCAGGTAGCCCACTGGTAGTAAAGACAGGGAGGGGACAGTGCAGATAGCCCACTGGTAGTAAAGACAGGGAGGGGACAGTGCAGATAGCCCACTGGTAGTAAAGACAGGGAGGGGACAGTGCAGATAGCCCACTGGTAGTAAAGACAGGGAGGGGACAGTGCAGATAGCCCACTGGTAGTAAAGACAGGGAGGGGACAGTGCAGATAGCCCACTGGTAGTAAAGACAGAGAGGGGACAGTGCGGATAGCCCACTGGTAGTAAAGACAGGGTGGGGACAGTGCAGATAGCCCACTGGTAGTAAAGACAGGGTGGGGACAGTGCGGATAGCCCAGTGGTAGTAAAGACAGGGAGGGGACAGTGCAGATAGCCCACTGGTAGTAAAGACAGGGTGGGGACAGTGCAGATAGCCCACTGGTAGTAAAGACAGGGTGGGGACAGTGCAGATAGCCCACTGGTAGTAAAGACAGGGAGGGGACAGTGCAGATAGCCCACTGGTAGTAAAGACAGAGAGGGGACAGTGCAGATAGCCCACTGGTAGTAAAGACAGGGAGGGGACAGCGCAGATAGCCCACTGGTAGTAAAGACAGGGAGGGGACAGTGCAGATAGCCCACTGGTAATAAAGACAGGGAGGGGACAGTACAGATAGCCCACTGGTAGTAAAGACAGGGAGGGGACAGTGCAGATAGCCCACTGGTAGTAAAGACAGGGAGGGGACAGTGCAGATAGCCCACTGGTAGTAAAGACAGGGAGGGGACAGTGCAGGTAGCCCACTGGTAGTAAAGACAGGGAGGGGACAGTGCAGATAGCCCACTGGTAGTAAAGACAGGGAGGGGACAGTGCAGGTAGCCCACTGGTAGTAAAGACAGGGAGGGGACAGTGCAGATAGCCCACTGGTAGTAAAGACAGGGAGGGGACAGTGCAGATAGCCCACTGGTAGTAAAGACAGGGAGGGGACAGTGCAGGTAGCCCACTGGTAGTAAAGACAGGGAGGGGACAGTGCAGATAGCCCACTGGTAGTAAAGACAGGGAGGGGACAGTGCAGATAGCCCCACTGGTAGTAAATACAGGGTGGGGGACAGTGCAGTTAGCCCACTGGTAGTAAAGACAGGGAGGGGACAGTGCAGATAGCCCACTGGTAGTAAAGACAGGGAGGGGACAGTGCAGATAGCCCACTGGTAGTAAAGACAGGGAGGGGACAGTGCAGATAGCCCACTGGTAGTAAAGACAGGGAGGGGACAGTGCAGATAGCCCAAAAAATTGAGATATTTGACTTTGTTTTACATTGTTCAAAAGGGCCAGCTGCCCTGTACAACAACCTGGATTTGATGTGATGAATGAAAAGGTCTGGTGCCATTAACTTCCATTTAAAATTCAGAGTGCTTTACCCTTGCACTTAAGAAAAATAGTAAAATCCTTTTCAGTAATGTCTTGTAGCTCCCATAAAGTATTCCTGAAGGTATGTTAGTGCAATTCCCAGACATCATTAGGTCTTTTCCGAAGACTTGGAGGATCCTGACGGGTTCCTGTTGATGTTATGTAAATGATCTCTGTTTTGACCTCTACCTAGACAGTGGTGTTGCTGCAGTTGTCCGTTCCCTGCAACATAACTTTCAGGCAACTTAACAGTTACATGAAGCAATTAATTAGCATATCATAACCTATGCCCCCATGGTCCGGACCCCCACAGGACCACCACAGAGCAGGTATTATGTAGATGGTGGATCATTCTCAGCACTAGGGTGACACTGATGAGGTGGTGGTGTGTTAGTGTGTGTTGTGCTGGTGTGAGTGGATCAGACTTAGTAGTGTGGTTGGACTGCAAATCCACCAACTAACACTATCCATCCAAAACACCCTGTGGGCACCGATGGAGGACTATAGGATGAGCAATACTGCACTGTGCAGCAGCAGATGAGCTATCGTCTCTGACTGTACATCTACAAGGTGGACCAGCAAGGTAGGAGTGTCTAATAGAGTGGACAGTGAGTGGACCCAGTGTCTCAACACTCCAGAAAATATGGTTTTGTGTTGTTGCAGGAAAGGCCGCTCTAATGTTGGCCTAAGTGTAGGTGTGGACCTTGAAGGTGAAGCTGAAGAGGGGCGAGGGTGGGAAAGAGGCCAAACATAAAGTTTCTTTAGAGTTGGTGTTGGAATTGGAGGTGATTTAGTTTAGGATGTTTTGGGTATTACAGAAGAGTTGGTGTAAATGAACAGATGCTGGTTGGTGTACAGTTGGTGTAAGCCTGGTGTACACCACTGTTAAACTGAGCATGTGCCATGTGTTCAGGTAGCGTGCTGACTTGGGCAGAAAGCTGAGGATGTGGTAGACCAGAGTTGGATGTTACCACTAGGAAAAGCAATATATGGGCAAATCTCTCCACCTCTGTAACAGTTTCCAGAACAGACCCGCTCGCCCCTCCCACTCATGCGCACATGGATCCTAATGGCTTCCTGCATTAGCAGGTCTGATGTCCAATTTCCTTCATCTTCGTCTCTCTCTGTGTGAATACCATTTATTCTGTCTCTCGCTTACAAAGGCCTATTTTAGCTGCCCGCCTCCCGGTGTTACATGACCATTACTGACTTATCACACACTTCCTGCGGGTGTATGTGCGTCTGTGTGTGTGTATGTGCGTCTGTGTGTGTGTATATGTGTATCTATGTATGTGTGTGTGTGTGTGTGTGTGTGTGTATGAGTGTCTGTGTGTGTGTCTGTGTGTGTGTGTGTGTGTATGTGTGTGTGTATGAGTGTCTGTGTGTGTGTGTATGTGTGTGTGTATGAGTGTCTGTCTGTGTGTGTGTGTGTGTATGAGTGTCTATGTGTGTGTGTGTGTGTGTCTGTGTGTGTATGAGTGTCTGTGTGTGTGTGTCTGTGTGTGTGTGTATGAGTGTCTGTGTGTGTCTGTGTCTGTGTGTGTGTGTGTATGAGTGTCTGTCTGTGTGTGTGTGTGTGTGTGTGTGTGTGTGTGTGTGTATGAGTGTCTATGTGTGTGTGTGTCTGTGTGTGCATGAGTGTGTGTGTGTGTGTGTGTCTGTGTGTGTATGAGTGTCTGTGTTTGTGTGTGTATGTGTGTGTGTATGCGTGTGTGTGTGTGTGTGTCTGTGTGTGTATGTGTGTGTATGTGTGTATCAGTGTCTATGTGTGTGTGTGTCTGTGTGTGTATATGTGTGTGTATGTGTGTATCAGTGTCTATGTGTGTGTGTGTCTGTGTGTGTATATGTGTGTGTATGTGTGTATCAGTGTCTATGTGTGTGTGTGTCTGTGTGTGTATATGTGTGTGTATGTGTGTATCAGTGTCTATGTGTGTGTGTGTCTGTGTGTGTATATATGTGTGTATGTGTATGATGGAGTGAAAAAAAGAGTAAAAGTATAAATTATTTGGGTGAAACATTGAAACCGGTGGTACATCCGAGGTTTAAAGACGCATTGTATCCTGCCTTTATTAATCTGTCTTTGGGAAGATGAAATATTAAATAAATAAATGAATGATTTCCTTCTGGCTCTTTCCGTACCTGTCGAAGGAACTGACAGCTTCTGCAGGGCAGGTTTGTACAGTAGAAGATGATCTTCGAAGGGCTGGACGTTGTAGAACTAAACCGCATACTAAATCAAGTTTCCCGTTTGATTAACAGCACTAGATCAGTGGTTCTAAACAGGAATGCACCAAAATAAAATTTTTTGGCCAAAGTCAAAATACTGCACGGTAATTAAGACCAGTGTTTAATTAGTTTGAGGACTTTTTCACCATTGCATGAATTAAATAGGCTAAATCCCAGATAGCAAGCAGATGTGGGCCACACCTACTGTCGGCACTGGGAATCTGCTTTGATGAATTTGGATCTGGTCCACTTCTGGCACAGATACAACAGAGTTGCCTTCTTTTGGCTGAGGCGTGGCCCTAATTTGGCACGTATGTGGCCCACATCTTGCCACTGGAGGTGGGCCACCCAAAGCCATCCACCAATCAGACAAGTGGGCCAGATTTGGGCCTGAACAATTTTTTGTCTTGGATTCCAAAGAGAACAGAAGCACTAAACTGCAGCTTAAACCTACTTACTGAACACCAAACACCTTAACATCCCAACAAAGCACAATATGCAGACCACATGCTGCACTCACACAGAGCCCCTTGTTCCATACTGGTGCCAGCCTTATCGTGTTGTTGTAATGCTGGAGTTTCTGTGTTTGTGTTCCACCCAGAGAGGTTAAGGGGGTTAAAGAAAAAGTGTGCGGGCGAGAGAAGAGAGAGAGAGAGAGAGAGAGAGAGAGTAGACGTGTGTGTATGCATGCATGAAGAAGAAGCTGCTGTCTGTCTGCCTCACTGCCACACAGCTCTGTTCCTTACCCTGTCTGGAGTTTCGTTTGTCTCAGAAGCTTGAAAGTGAATAACACTCTGGTTCCCGTCTACATCCCTGGAACTAAAAGTTAACAGCGTTATTCACCGCATCATTCGGTAAACATGTTTAATTCTTTTCTCTTCATTTTTGGCCAAAGAATTTCGGTTCCCACACATTCAGTGCATTCCTAGTTCTCAGCCTTTTCAACACCAGTTCCTCAGCCATCGGAGAAGCTTTCTTACTCCGACCAGCATGGAGGTGTCTAGCCTTCAGAGCACACTCAAACTGTGATGTCAAACTACATCCCATGCACTGGCACTGGGTCTTAATAGTGTACTTCACACTAATACTACACAGTATGTGCTATGTACTAATCTTACTAGAGTGAGTTCGGCAGGCTAGCACACACGGTATTAGCATACTACATCGTTTCTGACTAACAGGAAGCGATGAAGCAGAAGTCAAACCAAGCTGGACTCTGAAAGCTGCCTTGGCTTTTAATAAACCAGACTATATATGTACCAGAATATTGTCGCTGTCCAAAGAAAAAAATTTATCTCCATTTCTGTTGATTTTTGACTCATTTGATCACATGAGCTGCTGTTTACACTCTGTGGAAGTTTCATGAAGAATGGACCAGGAGAAATGGCCCAAAACTGCGTGGAAAGACGTTTGGTTCCATTGACTTCCATTCAAACTAAATGAGGTTTTTGGCCTCTCCTGTAAAGTTGCCATTTTGGAGATACCTGGTTTTTTTTGGACAGCGACGACATGTTTTTACGGCTGTTGAGAAAAGCACAAACTGATGTAAGTAGCTCCTCCCTTTCCGATTTCTGATGCATTGTGGGACAGCAGTGCCCATCATTACCACACTCAACAACCAACTGGTTCTTAGCGCACATTGTGGGTTTTTGGGTATACCTAACATTGATATCTGTAACTGTACCGCAGTATTACATACTCCAAAGTATGAGTTAGTGTAAGTATTAAGTAGGGAGTGGTTACAGACCCTGAGCTTTTGGGTCAGTATCAGTTCCCCTCATGTAAATCCATATTTGATGTTGTCCAGGATGTACCTGAGGACAGGTATTAGGTAAAAGGTAAAAAATTTTACTTAAACTAATAGTTTTTACATATATTGTTATGACATTACCGGCCCACCACCAAAATACTGCCCCACCCCCGAGGATGCTTTGCAGCCCACGGGTGGGGTGGGCAAACCCTACACTAGATCTTGTGTTTAAACATCCTTATTTATTGTATGTTTTGTTTTTGTAATGTAAACTGTAATTTTAAAAGTTGTCTGTTTATGTCTTATTCTGTTTGTTTAGGTTTATTCATTTACAGACTCAGCACACAGAGGGGGCATTATAGTGGGAACATTGAGACCTCAATACCCAATCGAGGAATACCCAGAGAGCATTACCGGCCTGAATGCATTGTGTCAACTGTAGAGTTTGGTGGAGGAGGGATAATGCAGCGGGGTTGTTGTTCAGTGGTTGGCCTTGGTTGCCTACACTTTTTGGAGCTGGAGATTTGCCGGTTTGATAGTCCTCCTAGAACTTCATATTAATCTCTATGGATTTAGAATGAGTTTGTTTAAAGAGCTCCTGGAGCGGATATGTGTAGGTGTCCCAATACTTTTGTCCATATCATGTACACTATGTTTAAATCAAGACAATTCAATGCAGCATACTTTTTACTGTGTCTTTGGGTCAGGAATGTTATATGGTTGAGGGGGGACCAGCCTCATATTAATATCTAGGGATTTAGAATGAGTTTGTTATGAGAATGTCTGTAGGAGCTATGTGTCCTTATACTTTTGTCCATATTGTGTACACTATGTTTACATCAAGACAATTCAATGCAGCATACTTTTCACTGTGTCTTTGGGTCAGGAATGATATATGGTCGAGGGGGGACCAGTTCCATATTAATACCTAGGGATTTAGAATGAGTTTGTTATGAGAGTGTCTGTAGGAACTATGTGTCCTTATACTTTTGTCCATATTGTGTACACTATGTTTACATCAAGACAATTCAATGCAGCATACTTTTCACTGTGTCTTTGGGTCAGGAATGATATATGGTCGAGGGGGGACCAGTTCCATATTAATACCTAGGGATTTAGAATGAGTTTGTTATGAGAGTGCCTGTAGGAGCTATGTGTCCCTATATTTTTGTCCATATTGTGTACACTATGTTTACATCAAGACAATTCAATGCAGCATACTTTTCACTGTGTCTTTGGGTCAGGAATGATATATGGTTGAGGGGGGACCAGTTCCATATTAATATCTAGGGATTTAGAATGAGTTTGTTATGAGAGTGCCTGTAGGAGCACACTGTCGGTGTCCCTATACTTTTGTCCATATCGGGCATTTTATTTATGTGGAAATGATGTACACAATGTTTCCATCAGAAAATAATTCACTGCAGCACTGTTCCCATTGTGCAGTTGCTCTTTTGGTTAGGAACGTGATATAGTCGAGTGTGTTTGCAGCTTTAGACACGAGGCACACTTGTCACGCGTTTCCGCCACACACCGCTACAGTCTCTTAATAACCTGGTCCTTCCATCCATAGCCTGTTATGTCCACCTGGAGACATAACATCTCGCTTCAGCCCACGTCAGCCGAACGTCTCTCTGAGTCTGGCCCGAGTTTCTTTTAATAATGAATTTCCGGTCTCTCTCTCTGTTTTCTCTCTCTCTCTCACTCTCTCTGAGTCAGTGAGTGCAGGCATGCTGAGTTCTGCAGTACAGAGAGACCACAGTTCATAAACCTTCACCTCATAGAAGTGGCTGGAAAGTTGCAGAAATCAGGCTCCATGTTACTGGTGGTGCATTTTCGACAGCAGGAGCTGATACATACATATCCTCAGCAAAGGAATAGCTGCACCCAGAAGGAGGTGTGGGGTTGCAGTGCTGTTGGGAAGGAAGATAAAGGTGACCAGGAACAATCAATGATGATACATTTAGACTGATATGATCCATATGCAATCCCATGCAATTTGAACATTCTCACACAGTTCCTGCAGATGGTGCAGTAGGGGTGGAGGTGGAATGACACCAGGCCTTCTGTGACAACAAACTGTTCATCCTGGTGCTGACCAAGGTGCCCCCACACACGGACTCATTGGCTGTCTCCACCAAGACAAAAGCCGGGACTCATCACTGAAGACCCACTGACATTCTGGCACGAGACCATTCCAGTCTTTGAGGATGTTGATGTGGTGTTAAGGCAGTCGGTGTCCTGGTCTGTGTGCATGTAGTCCTGCATCGTGCAGCCGTCTGCCAATGGTGCTGGCACTAACAGGATGACTCATGGAGGCATCACTGCTCACTGGATGTCTGCAGTCGTGGCTGTTGGGTCAGTCAGGTACAGCGATGAGGTACGTCCTTGGCTACGCCATATGCGTGGCCGCGCGTCAAACCTACCCACCCCAAGTGTTCGTTGATGGCTTCTGGGTGCAGCTATTCTTTTGACAATGAGTGTATAATGCATATACAGCCGTTTTAACATCCCTGGTTTAATTTCATGTTTTGCTTCGTTCATATAAAGCCTTTAAAATACACAGTGTTACAATGACCCCTGACCTACAGCCTGCATAATGCAAATCATGGTCGTCACAACCTGGGACAAATACACTATACATATAGTACACATATAGCTATGTTAAAAAGCCAACCAAGGTGGTGGTCATAATGGTGATCATTGTATGGCTGCTCTAGAATAAAAGTCTACTACCAGTCAAAAGTTTAGACACACCCAACTAAACAGGTGATCTTGAAGACTCTACAGGCTTACACTGAACAGCTCCAACTGATGAAAGTCCATATCCTGATATACCACATATACTATTGATGTACCACAGTATGATATTTCTCCATATCTCCACCTCTAATATAGATTTAGATGCCCAGTGAAAAAGCTCTAGCTCCTCTTTCAGTTTAGTGAATATTCATGATGGACCGCCCAATAGAATTTCTCCAAACCCGTTTACTAATAAACCTTGTTCTTTCAGCTCCACTGCAGGTTAAGACAGCTGGTTGATCCTCCTGTAAAGGTCCATTCTGGAGGTGTTTAAGGTGGACTGTATAGTTCCCTGAGTGCTATTTTATAGTCTGGTGTCTTCACTTTTATTCTACAGTAAAGCATAAAGATAAACATGAGGAGAACCTTCTATGAGTAGCCATGTCCAAACAATACATGTTCCCATTCTCGTGACCCTGCGTTTAAACCGGCCCAACTTTTTATCTGTTCTCTGAACTCCAGTGACCGCTGGTTGCCAAGCACAAAAACATCAAATGCTTTCCCGCTACGAATAAAAACCCTGTCGATATAAATTCACTCCCTGTGCAGTGCATCACTGTCTGTTCAGAGAGTGTGCTAAGACAGCACAGCGTTCGATCTTTGCCTCCATCCCTCCATCTCTACTAGGGACATATTTCCAGGAAACAAAAAAAATGCACATGCTGGGGCAGAGATAAAGCATGCACCACCCTGCTCAATTCTGATTGGTAACTGCTTTGCTTCTAATTTGCATACAGTTAAACTTTGCTCAGCTTTAAGTTGCTTTGCATTGCCAATTTATGCTGCCTCCTCTCACTGGAAGTGGCCAGTGCTCATTGCTGCCACTGTAGGAACCCTGTGGTTAGGCTGCTGCTTGTATTCACAGTCATTGATGTATCTGGGCCTTCCAGAGTGTTTTTCTGGCCCACAGGAAATTAGTCCCACCCATTATGAATCAAATGTGATCAGCTGAGCCCACCCCTACTTTCTGAGTTAATCCAGCATGTAAGTACTTTACGCTAGCTCCAGAAGTCCAAACCAATGGGAGATCTAGCTGTATCTCTCTCAATATAAGGAAATAAAACCTGACTGGACAATTTTATGTTGACTGTTTAAAGTCTAAGGACGAAGTAAGCAATGTTGAAAAGTCCAACAACAAAAAAAAACTCCTGTGTGGTATTTAGACATATAGCCAAGTGAGTTATCCCATCGATTAGGAATTCAGCAGCTGGAATAAATACTATACTCTGTCTAGTAGTTTCCACTCACTGTCCACTCTATTAGACACTCCCACCTTCTAGATGTACAGTCAGAGACGATAGCTCATCTGCTGCTGCACAGTGTAGTGTTGGTCATCCTCTAGTCCTTCATCAGTGGTCACAGGACGCTGTTCACAGGACGCTGTTCACAGGATGCTGCCTACAGGACGCTGCCTACAGGACGCTGCCCACAGGACTCTACCCACAGGACAATGAATGTATAATGTATATACAGTTGTTTGGGATGCTATTGGGAGGATAGCTTTGGTTGGTGGACGATTCTCAGTCCAGCAGTGACACTGCTGGGTCCGATCCACTCACACCAGCATAACACATACTAACAGTGTTGGTCATCCTCTAGTCCTTCATCAGTGGTCACAGGATGCTGTTCACAGGATGCTGCCCACAGGACGCTGCCCACAGGATGCTGCCCACAGGACACTGCCCACAGGATGCTGCCTACAGGACGCTGCCTACAGGACGCTGCCCACAGGACAATGAGTGTATAATGTATATCGTCGCTGTCCAAAGAAAACCATGTATCTCCATTTTTGTTGATTTTTACTTTTATGCCTCATTTGATCACATGAGCTGCTGTTTACACTGTGTGGAGATGTCATGAAGAATGGACCAACAGGAATGGCCCAAAACTGCTTGGAAGGACGTCTGGTTCCATTGACTTCCATTAAAATTAAATGAGGTTTTTGGCGTCTCCTGTAAAGTTGCTATTTTGGAGATACCTGTTTTTCTTTGGACAGCGACGATATACAGTTGTTTTAGGATGCTATTGGGTGGATAGCTTTGGTCGGTGGACGATTCTCAGTCCAGCAGTGACACTGCTGTGTCCTATCCACTCACACCAGCACAACACACACTACCACACCACAACCATGTCACTGTCACTGCAGTGCTGAGAATGATCCACAATCCACATCATACCTGCTCTGTGGTGGTCCTATGGAGGTTCTGACCATTGGAGAACAGGCTAATAAGGGCTAACACAGAGAACCATTACACAGTACTCATACATGGAAAGTGGAGCAAACCCTTATATAGGCTTAGCGTTTTAGACATACGTCGGCCACAGAACAATAATAACAGAACAGGCATGTGACTGGCTCAATATAATAAGGACTGTATTCTCATTACTGTGCTAAAAGCAATAATGTACTCAGAAATGTATGATGACACATCAGCAGACGGTTTGTGCAGCACTACTAACATTAATGGATCACATCCCAGACTGCACCAATGAGGTGACCTGATTTCAGTACTTAACCTAAAAACCTCACGCTCGTTATTTCAAACCATCCTGATGTCTGATCCTAAACTTTCTCTGCTGACGGAAATCATGGGAAGAACCCGCAGCTGTGTTTAAACATAGTGAACACAGCAGCAGTCTGCATTATTAAAGATACTCTTGAAGAATATATCCATGGATCCCATCTCCCACCCATCTCCCACCTGTTGTCAGGTACATGGTTAGCTGCCCGGAGTATTTCCTTCAGCAGCTCTCTAAACACGCAGGGGTCCTGTCTGTCCTGAGCTGATTTAGCAGCGGGAGTCTTATCTAACATACAACCATACGGCTTCTATTAGACTTCCATATGGAGGTGAAAGGGACTGTGTGTTCAGATGGAAAACAAAATCAGGACACATGACGTGATGAAAACTTTACAATCGCTACATCTCTAACATTAATAACAGCTCTCTGCAAATCTCTGGTCACGTAAATGGTTTTCAAATCATCATTACAATGGAGAGAATGAGTTACTTAAATTACAGAATTAACTCACCTTATGAGGAGGATAACAAGCTAAATGCTAGCACAGACCATGCTGATCATGCCAGTTCACTAGCTTGGTTATGCTAATTCACTAGCGTGGTCATGCTGATAATGCCAGTTCACTACCTTGGTCATGCTAATAATGCCAGTTGGCTAGCTCGGTCATGCTGATCATGCCAGTTGACTAGCTTGGTTATGCTAATTCACTAGCTTGGTCATGCTGATAATGCCAGTTCACTAGCTTGGTCATGCTGATAATGCCAGTTCACTAGCTTGGTCATGCTGATAATGCCAGTTCACTAGCTTGGTCATGCTGATAATGCCAGTTGACTAGCTTGGTCATGCTGGTAATGCCAGCTGACTAGCTCGGTCATGCTGATCATGCTAGTTAACTAGCTCGGTCATGCTGATCATGCCAGTTGACTTGCTCGGTCATGCTGATCATGACAGTTGACTAGCTTAGTTATGCTAATTCACTAGCTTGGTCATGCTGACAATGCCAGTTCACTAGCTTGGTCGTGCTGATAATGGCAGTTTACTAGCTTGGTCATGCTGGTGATGCCAGTTCACTAGCTTGGTCATGCTGATAATGGCAATTTACTAGCTTGGTCATGCTGGTGATGCCAGTTCACTAGCTTGGTCATGCTAGTTGACTAGCTCGGTCATGCTGATCATGCCAGTTGACTATCTTGGTTATGCTAGTTGACTAGCTCGGTCATGCTGATAATGCCAGTTGACTACCTTGGTTATGCCAGCTGACTAGCTCGGTCATGCTGATCATGCCAGTTGACTACCTTGGTTATGCCAGCTGACTAACTCGGTCATGCTGATCATGCCAGTTGACTATCTTGATTATGCTAGTTCACTAGCTTGGTCATGTTAAGTAACTTCGTCATGCTAGTTGCCTAGCTTCTTCTTACCCATCTTGCTAGTTGCTGAGTTTGGACATGCTGATCATGCTGTCCAGATAGCATAATCGGTCTGCTGGCTTGATAATGTCAGAACCCTATTGACTGTTTGCCCCAGCTAGTTCATCCTCAGACCTCCCAGATTGTCCGGCATACAAGTTCTAACTAGTTTTTAATCTTTAAACTTTTCTGTGAAAATCTCACTTCACACACAGACATTAAAGAGCACATCTTGTAAAGGTATTATTTGTAGGAAGATCTTTTAACAACATCATCAAAAGCACTGCATTCACATAACAACTCAGAGCTCTGTAACAGGGCTGTATATGGACTGTGCACTGACTGATGCTACTATACTGTAGATGCACTGTATGCGCTGTAGAATAGATAAAGTACTCGCATGTAAAAAGTTTTGCTGAGGACGGTTTGCAAATTCTTCCTCCGAGTGATTTTCTGTGTGCGTCATACGGAACATACTGCAGAGTGACAGCTTCAACTGGACCCCCATATTTCGCTATTAGTGCAAGCAGAAAGAGTGCTACAGCAACAGCGAGAAGGAGAGAGACAGAGAGAGATGAAAAACAAGGTCGGGCCAGAGTCATGGAGAGAAAGTGTCTGTCTGGTGTTATTATGTGAAATGAAAAACTAAATAACGATGTGTGTGTGCTATACTTCCCTCACGCATATATCCGCCATGTTCTTAGAAGCACCCAACTCAAACCAACCCAGTTACCAAAAAGTTGCGAGAGTTTATAGCCATGATGTACAGACAGCAGTAATCTGGAAATCTGACCTGTATCCGGCTGTAGACTCTACATTATATTCTCCCAACTAATTAATCAACGTATGTAGAACCATGCATCACAGGATCATGTTTGTCCCTGTGTCACATCACATTTCTTTTCAATGACGTTCAGTCCTTGTGATTTTATTCCCCATTCTTGTTCGATATTAGCACATTCTCCATTGCCACCTGTTACTCTTGATAATGTGTGTGGCCTGGCAAGAAGAGGTGTAGAGCACACTGGCTGGGAAGACCACAACGGGGCTCAAAGACACACACACACACACACACACCCAAAGCAAGCTGTATTTACAGGTGATGCAACAAATAAACCAAAAACATTATTTAAATGAGGCTTACTCTGCCGACTCAATGGGTCCTTCTCCCCCTGGTCTCCCCAACGTTTGGCATGTAGGCAACACATCCTTACTCACAAAGAGTGTGCCCTGTTTGGAGAGACAGGCGGTAACTCCGCCTCACCCTGCCACATGTGTCACATGTTTTCAATTGGAGACAGACCTGGACCGCAGGCAGGTTAGCCTAGCACCTGCACTCTCTTACCACAAAGCCACATCACTGCAACACATGCAGGACATGATGTCTGTAGTATAGTCTTGCTCAAGTAACTAGGGATGTCCCAGAAAAAGACCTCATCTAGATGGCAGCGTAGCACTGGAACAAAACCTCGTGTCTAATTTATTATTTTTTGACATATTCTGAATGAGCATGTTGACCTACATTGTGTATAAGTTGGAATGGAATAAAAGAAATGCCAACCCCAAAATGCCATGGAAAGACACCTGGCTCTATTGATTTACAGGAACATCCCTGTTTGTTTCAGCACCTCAATGCCAAGCCACATTCACATGTGGGATTACATATCAATAAGTTGCTCCACTTAGATATGTCACCGTCAACACTAATGGTGTCTTCATGGATATGCAAGTACTTACGAACCCCCATGCTGGCAACAGGTGCTGGTACTGTCGTCATTTGGCCCATTGGACAACAGCACACATTTACACATTGCATCAGTCTATCTGCCCTTTCTTAAGCCAGTGGTGCTTCTGGATATGGTTGATATATTCTGCTTTGTGTTGAAGATGCAGACCAACTGTTTACTGACCATGGTTTTCAAAGAATTCCCAAGTCAACATGAGTACACTACAGAAGTATGTTGGTTTGTAATGCAGTGCTGTCTGAAGGATTGAATGCCAAAGCCTTTCAATAACGTCCTTCCCCTTCCACACAGAGACTGGGAAATGTTGTTTGTCCGTGAAGTGCCATATAAAGTGGCCAGCGAGTGGAGGTATAAGGTAGGTGTTTCTAATGAAGTGGCCAGTGAGTGAAAGTACTAGGTAGGTGTTTCTAATTAAGTGGCCAGTGAGTGAAAGTACTAGGCAGGTGTTTCTAATTAAGTGGCCAGCGAGTGGAAGTACAAGGTAGGTGTTTCCAATAAAGTGGCCAGTGAGTGGAAGTACAAGGTAGGTGTTTCCAATAAAGTGGCCGGCGAGTGAAAGTACAAGGTAGGTGTTTCCAACAAAGTGGCCAGCGAGTGGAAGTACAAGGTAGGTGTTTCCAATACAGTGGCCAGCGAGTGGAAGTACAAGATAGGTGTTTCTAATAACACTTAATGGTCTATGAGTGGAGGAACAAGTTAGGTGTTTCCATTAAATTGCCCAGTAAGTGGAAGTAGAAGATTCCATTATGCATACTTGGGTGTGAGCACGTATCCTCTGCATGACTCTGTTGTGGCATAAACATGCATGTGCTTGTTTTGTTTGGCTGTAATAGAAAATCTGAATGCATAGCTGATCATGTAAGACCACATAGCTGTGTATGAGCTATAAAGCCTCCTCAGTGACTTAAAGGCATGTGTGAATAACGCAGAGGTATTTAATCTAATTGCCTTCCTCCGGTCTGACAGAGATAACTACACTAGTGCTCAGCTGACCTCTCTCAAAGCCTTGCTTCATTCGGTTGAATACGTTGTCCATTTCAGAGTAGGTCCTAAAATTGCCCAGTCATTCACTAACCAGCTTCCTGTGCTCCGCCTATGACGTTCTTTAGCCTTCCAAAGAATGTCTGAGCATCTGCTCCAATGATGAACTCTCTGCTCTTATGAAGGAATTTATCCATAGCCCAGTTATACAAGTTACATGTGCCTAAGCCAGTTACATAGTTGTGTAACGTGTTGATTACATTAACATGTGTTACATTGATTTGGCTGTATGTTAATCTCCGCTTGTGTTGAGCCGATGAAAGACACATCTTGAAATATGTTGTTGGTATGGACTGAAAGATTGGCTACAAGTGAGAAACGTGTACAATCATCATCAAAGGAATAGCTGCACAAATAGCTGCACCCAGCAGGAATCAGCCAACAGGAATGAAACTTGGTGGGTAGGTGTGACATTGTGAGACTTGCGAATGACATAACCAAGGACGGGCCTTAATGCTGTACCTGACTGTTTTATGGACTACATGCACAAGCAGCATTATGACGACTGTCCTTAACGCCACGTCAACATCACCAAAGACTGCATTGGTGTCGTGCCAGAGCGTCATGGAGTGACTCAGAATGGCAGCGGGTCATCTTCAGTTTGTCTTGGTGGAGATGACCAATAAATCTGTGGGTGGAGGCCCCGTAGTCAGCACCAAGATGAACTGTTTGTCAAGCATCATGTCTCCAGAAGGCCTGGTGTCACTCCACCCCCACCCCTACCGCACCATCTGCAGGAACCGTGTGAGAATATTCAAGCTGCATGGGATGGATTATCACAGGACACCATTAGGAACCTCTACAACTCCATGTTGAGATGTCTGGCATGTTGCGTCAGCCATACTGAGAGGCACTACTTCTGTATGCGTTTCATTGTTTATTGTGCCTGGTAATGTTGATTTTCCATCCCAATAGCACTGCAATCCCACACTTCCTTCAGGGTGCAGCTATTTGTGGCATGGAATTCATAATGGCATGGCTATACTGTGTATAGGTGGGTTATTTGGGATTGGTCTGAAGAAATAAAACATTTTTTAAAAAAGTTTAAGACTACACAGTTTAAATTCAGGCTTGAATTTTCAGATTTATCATGTGTACACTTCAGTGAATATTGGAAGATGCCAGCTGAGGTTGTACAGTCATCTGATTTAAAAGCCCCCTGGCTGCCTCCTGTTGTAGGTGTACCATGAATGGTCAAATGGGATGTGACCCAGACGATGTCCAAGGACCCACAGGGAATAGTTTGGGATTCCCCCAGAATGAGCTGGAGGAATGTATGGTGCCCCACTGGGGCCATCTGGGCTTGTTTACTTTCTCCACTGCAACCATGACCCTAGTCTGGACCAAGTGGTATAAGGAGATGAATGAATGGACGATGAATGAATTCCAATGACTATTTTGTAACCGAGGGTCACAGACTGACATTGCTTGTGCTCATTAAGCTGTGGAAGTAAGATGACCTTGTGTAGACTGAACTGAAGTACTCGACACATTACCAAAGCTAAATGCTCCCTGTACATTCCCCATCAAATCAAGAACACGGGAAGGAGACGGGCAGACGTCATGATAGCATTTCCAGTCCGAACTCTAAGAGAAATTCTGACTAGCTTGTATGACATTGGGTATTGCAGTGGTGTAGTGGTGTCTGCCAGACTGTCATGGTGTGACTCAAAATGGCAGCAGGTCATCTTCAGTAATGAGTCCCGCCTGTTGGCCAGCTGACCAGTCTAGATTTTCATCCAGAAGGTTAAGCTTTTCAGCCCATCAGTTCAAACAAAATGGTGCTCTTACCTCCCTGTCCATTACCAGGACCAGGGTTTGTCATGACATGGCGTAGTCATCCAGAGTTCAGTTGTTGTGAATCAGTGGTTGAACGTGGCAGACAGACTCAGGAAGCAGGAAGATCATTTTAATCCTTTGCATGATTTTACAATCTGAAGGATGTGATTATTTGGAAGGGTCCTTGGAGCAGGTCCTGTCTTGGTTTCAGGTCTTGGTGCATTGCAATGAATGAAAAAATGAAAGATGTAGCACTAGAGTCTTCCTGGCAAACGTCCTTTTAAGGAGAATGTGAAATTTCATGAATTACATTTTTATAAATCGATTATAAGGCCTAGTATGTGTCACAGAATGCAGTACAGTGTTTCCTGTATTACGCCCTGTAATCCTCTAGTAGTGCAATTTGGTGTTCCCTAACCCGCAGTCACATCATTAGCTAAGGCTTCGGTCTTTCTGGAGATGAATCAACCATGCTAAAGCCAGAAAAACATGAAACCCATATTTCCAAACTCTGCTCGCTTTAACCTCGTGAAGGGTTTGCTAATTAACCAATGAGTCAAGTCAAGAGTGTCGGAGCAGAGGAACACTGATACCCAGCTTCACCTCAGGAGACCCAAGTGAACTACACTGCGCTGACTTAATACACCTGATTCAGCACATAAAGGACTTGATCTTCAGCTAATGATGTGACTCAGGCTCATGAAAGCCCCACGCTGGACTGAGGACTGCAGGCGGAAAATGCTAGGTCAGAGCATTTGGACATTGAGAGCGTACACTGTTCACCCTTATATATCTTTAATAGGTTACATCTCATGAATTCTTTTTTTAATGGTCAACTGGGAGCAGCCAAGCATCGCCTTAGGTTGTGGAGATAAGCACCCGATCCAAGGGCCCAACAGTGGACTCACTAATAAAGATGAAATCTGGATTTATAATATTTCTAATGATCTGCATGAGAATAGGGGGCTTGTTATGATGGTCAAACACTGGGACAGAGATACTCCATCCCACAGAATCTACTTTTCCCAGCTGCCTGGAACACCTCGTTGGAATTCTAGCTCTTGTCCCTATTACAAGGTGACGGTCCTACCCCAATCATGGTGGGATCTTGTAATACCCTTATTGCCTGCCTGGGCATACTCTCACACACTACACTACACTAGACAGAGAGCTAAACCAGTAAAAACAGACCACTCTGGAACGTCCTGCTCCAGTTCAGTTCAGCTGGATCTTCCAGCTTGTTCTACCAGACTTTCAGGATCAGACTCTGGATCCAACTGTATAGGAACAGCATTGTGGGAGTGGAACTTCTAATGGGATTCTGCTTTGGTGGTTGGTGTAGCTCAGCAGATAACACCACTACCCACCAGGGAGCCACCACCACATGTGGGAAACTGGGGTTCGAATCCCAGTCTGGGTGACTATGCTGTGCTACACCAATAAGAGTCCTTGGGCAAGACTCCTAACACTACACTGGCCCACCTGTAATACGAATACCCATGTAAGTCACTCTGGATAAGAGCGTCAGCTAAACGCCATAAATGTAAATGTAATGAAAAGAGTGGGTGAGTTGTCCAATCAGAGCACACTGGACTCACTAGGAGCTTTAACAGAGTGTTTCAGACAGAAGGTAAATACGGACGTACTGTATTGTGGGAAAACTGAAGCATGTACATCTATTCTAATAGACCCCAGAAATTAAATATGGGCATAATGGGACAACTTTGAGTCATTTGGTGTGAAAAGCTGCAATCTAGAGAACCGTAGAGAGTCAGAATTGTTCATGGGGTGATAAGGGTAAACGGATGTACCTCTGAAAAGCCAGTCCCGGAAAGCTTTTCCATGTAAGGCTATGTGATCTATTGTGGAACCATATAGAATAAAATGGCTATGTTTGCTGTATGGCCATAGTGAGCCTTGGTTCACATCACGACCACCTTAAAATAGCCAGTATGTGTCTTTATATTGGACCACTTCTTATCAAACCACTCAGAATGAGATTGTTTATATGCCCCTATTTAATTATGAAGGATTTACTAAAACGGTATGTGTCTAATGAAGTGGGCAGTGAGTGGAAGTACAAAGTAAGTGTTTCCAATGAAATGGGTGCTGAGTGTTCATTCCCTGGTTCTGATTACGCATGCTAGTGTTTTGGTTGCATGCTTAGCCTAAGATTACTCCACTCTTCTGATTGTATATGAATTCCATTTATAGGAGTGTTTGTTTGTTTGTTTGACTGACCATGTAAGACTGCATGAGGCAGTATATTCGTAATGAAAATAGGCAAATACAAACGAAAACACTCTTACTACACCATCCTGCTAACCCATTATTGTATCATGTTTCCATTATTGTGTCCTCGGCCTACTAATCATTAAAGGTGCCATAGAATGTATAACTTTACAATGCCGTAGATGAATAAGTGGAGTTCAGTACCTAGAACTGGACTTCAAATACTGTTGCTCCTTCAGATACAAATCCTCCATTCACAATAGAGGTACAGTAAAGTGGGCTGTTTCCTAAATCCCAAACTATTATGTAATATTCCGGACTCATCAATATTTATGGCCCCAATTTACATGCACCAACGGAGCAACAGCATCAAATATGTGGGACTATTTGTAGACATCATTTCCTTTCCCCTTAGCCAAACTGTCATTTTTAAATGAGGCATCAGAATGTAACTACAGCGCCATTTAAGGTGGCACAAACAATTTGAACACCACGCTAGTAAATAGGAAACCCAACTCGAGCTCCACGTGTTAAACAGGATCCTGGATGACTTCAATCCAGAAGTGTTAGTTTGCTCTGCACATTTCACTCCAGACAGCTTCTTAAACTCTTCCACAACATGAAGCAGCTTCTCTCAGTGTTTAACCCTGAGAACACTGAAGAGAGGAGCAGCTCCATCTACACTGCTCAAAAAAATAAAGGGAACACTTTTTAATCAGAGTATAGCATCAACTCAGTTCAACTTCAGGGATATTGATCTGGTCAGTTAAGTAGTAGGGAGGGCCATTAATCAGCTGCTTTTTCAGCTGCTTTGGTGTTAATGAAATTAACAACAGGTGCAGTAGAGGAGCAACAATGAGACACCCCCCAAAACAGGAATGGTTTAAAAGGACGAGGTCATTGACATTTTGTCCCCCCTCATCTTTTCCCACTGATTCTTCACTAGTTCTGCAGTTGACTTGGGTCAGCATCACTACTAGCACCATGGTGCGGTACCTGGACCCTACAGAGGTTGCACAGGTAGTCCAACTACTAAAGGATGGCACATCAATATGTACCATTGCCACAAGGTTTGCTGTGTCTCCCAGCACAGTCTTAAGAGTACGGTGGGTTCCACCGGTTCCTCCTGGTGCACAACAGTGCCCGGCCTCATGTGACAAGAGTATGCAGGCAGTTCTTGGAGATACCATTGACTGGCCCACCGGCTTGCCTGACCTAAATCCAATAGAACACCTCTGGGACATTATGTTTCGGTCCATCCGACGCCACCAGGTTGCACTTCAGACTGTCCAGGAGCTCAGTGATGCCCTGGTCCAGATCTGGGAGGAGATCCCCCAGGACACCATCAGTCGTCTCATTAGGAGCATGTGGAGGCCATACAAACTACTGAGTACCATTTTGAGTTGCTGCAGTGGAGTTTGGGTTAAATGGACGAGCCTGCTGCATCATTTCTTCACTTTGATTTTCAGGGTGTCTTTGAATTCAACCCTCTGTAGGGTGATCATTTTCATTTCCATCAAACGATGTGGCATCCTTTCGTTCCTAACACATTACCCAGTCTATATGAGGAAAGATATACTGCATTCATTTTTTTCCCATTGAGATCTGATGTGTTTTCAAAGTGTTCCCTTTATTTTTTTGAGCAGTGTGTATTAGCATCACAACCCCAGCAGCAGCCTGTTAGTAGCAGCCATGCTGTGTGACTGTATCCGTGTTCGCTGGTTGAAGCAGATCATCCTAAACTGAGAGATCCATAGTGAGGATCATCTTTAATCTACCACGTGTTGATGGAAGCGAGTAGCTAGTATAGGCAACATTAGCTACTAGCAAACTTCAATAACTAGCATTGGATTAGATAAGATAAAACTTTAATGTCTATTCAATTTATAGGAAAAGGCAGTAGCTGCAGTGATGAACGAGGAGGACGAGTAGGCTCATTGTAGAGCGCCACTGCCTGTTTGGTTATAATCCGGATGTATGGAGAGACAGATGTGTGTCTCAAATGTTCTTACTGGCCTGGTCAACTTCCTGTTCCTGTGCCTTACTGAGATGTTCCCCTACAAAGCCATGATGTTGAAATTGAGAACACTCTCAGTATGTGCTTCATATCATAGACCATGATCAAAGGAGTTTCTCTGAATTCCCTATCGCCCTGAGGAGAGAGAGAGAGAGAGAGAGAGAGAGAGGGAGCCTCTGCCTTGCCTCTCTGTGGAAATAGTCCACACTGGTCTGAGAAGTGAGTTTATTATCAATGATTGTTCCCAAATATCTGAAGAGATTATCTTGTTCCACTTCTTGCCCTTTCAGGGTAATTGCTTTGAGGGACAGACCCTGACCCCCCACCTCCACCGCCCGCCACCAATACCGAACTGGGACTTTTTCAAGAACTGCTCTGCACTCTTCACTTTAAAACAGGCTTAATGCTTTTCACCCTGTACTACTGTTTATACTGGCACTGTCATCCCACTTTAATCCTAATCCTAATCCTGCTAGTGCACACGTCACTTTATCACCCTTATTGCCTTCCGTGTCCTAGTGTCTCGTTCATGTCTGTCTCAGGGCCCTTATTGTCTATTTATGTTTAGTGTGTATTACATTCCATATCCAAAATCAAGAAACAAGCGGACATCGAAACCAGGCAACCAATCAGAACAGCAAAAGTACCAAAAGACAAAAGAGTAAATCAGCGAATCAAAATAAAGGCAAAACATGACATGATAATAAAACTACTTGACCTGACTTGATGTGACCCTGCTACCACCCCGCCTCTAAAACTCCTTAGTCTCCCTGACATACAGATCAAGGAAGCCATCAAACCAAGTGGCTGGATGATTGATGCACAGACAGTAGGCAACAAGGTCCATACCATTAGCTAATTTCATTCATTCACTCATTTATTCATCCATTCATTCATCTTCTGAGCTGCTTAATCTTCTGTATCGTGGGGGTGCGGGAAGCACTCATTGGATGAAAGGCAGGAAACGCCTACCGCAATGCAATTACCTAATTTAGGTCTATGGGAAATGAAAGGGGTGATGAAGTGCACCCCTGTGGAACAGCAGTGTTCAGAGCAAGGCAGGTAGAGAAGGTGTTGTGAATGCAGGTACGTTGGGTCCTTGCTTTCAAAAACTGCTGGATCCACAAGACAAGGCTACTACTGATACCCTGGTCACACAGGCTTTGCAGAAGAGGATGTGGCCAGACTGTATTAAAGGCAGATGAGACATACAGGGGTTGGGCAATGAAACTGAAGCACCTGGTTTTAGACCACAGTCATTTATTAGTATGGTGTAGGGTCCTTTTGCGGCCAATACAGCGTCAGTTGGTCTTGGGAATGACATTATTTAGCTTCATGCCACAGTTGTCAGAGGGAGTTTAATCCATTCTTCTTTGGCAGGCATAGTGGCCAGGTCCACTACGTGAGGATGTGGAGGTTTCGTCCTTCTTGTGGTATTTGATGACAATTACCCTGGATACCCGTGGCACTTGATACATCACAAACACATTGCTGGCTTCGTGTACAGATGCGCCAGCAAGACGGTGCACCAACAGTGGGTGTCCTCTTTTGAACTCTTGGGTATTCACCCTAATGCTGTGTGCATTGCAGTATTTTGAGCAGAACTGTGCTCTTACCTGCTAACTGAACCTTCACACTCTGCTCTTACTGGTGCAATGTGCAATTAATGAAGATTGGCCACCAGGCTGGTCCAATTTAGCCATGAGACCTCCCACACTAACATGACAGGTGTTTCAGTTTCATTGTCCAACCCCTGTATGTTTATTGGTATACAGCACTTTATCCAGATCAATAGGCAAACTGCATGGGTCCATGAGCTTGGGTGTTAGTGATATAAGCTTCTTGCTCACTAGACACTCCATGCATTTTCTTAATAATGATATAACATTAATTTTATGAGAGCTGTTTTTGAAACTGAGATGATGGTCGCCATTTCCCAGGTCTGAGAGACAATACTGATGTTAAGCAGCATTTAAAATAACTGGGTGAGGATGGGTCCCAGTTGAATGCCAATGATTTGACAAGAGATGAAGGATATTAGGATATCTCTCAGATATTTACATTTACTGCATTTAGCTGACGCTCTTATCTCGTAGGCCAATGTAGTGTTAGGAGTCTTGCCCAGGGACTCTTATTGGTGTAGCACAGTATAGTCACCCAGACCGGGATTTGATCCCCAGTCTCCCACATGGTGTGGTGACACCCTAGCGGGTAGTGGAGTTATGTGCTGAGGTACACCAACCAATGAACCAATGATCAGACTACCTAGTGATGGACTGCACCTAGATACATACGCAGCCCCACTTTTCTAAAGCTTGATCTAAAGTCTTATTATTTTCATTGGGCAAGTTACGTGTTGCTCCAAATCTGGAAGGTAGGTGGAGATGCATCTATTACAATGAGCCAGTAAGAAGACTTGAAGGCATGGCGCTGTATTATACCCAACAGCCAGGGTTGGACTGGGAACTACATTTAGCCCTGGATTTTTGTCTAGACCAGCCCACTACAGCTACAGGGACCAAATCTATCCACCGACAACTCTAACTCCCAAAGCTGCCATCTTGTGAGACACTAACGTGTCAAAGGATGCTCACTCCAGTATTCACCTGGTACATACCATGTGTCCCAGGTGGTCTACATTCCTTTATTATAGAACTACAACTAAATAACGATCATGCATGGTGGTGCCTCTCAGCAGCCCACACCTATAGTGCCCCTCTGGGAATGGTCCTGGTTCTCCCAACGGACAGTCCATCCCTGCTAGGCACGTATTTGATTTAGCTAAATTTGCGTGGAGGACAATGTGGCCTATAAGAAAGTGTCACAATCTCACAATGAGAGGAACAGCCAGCTGGACATACTGTAGCTTGTATCCTCGATGCCCAGCTGGTATTACAAAGCATGCATAATCCACCTCCAGTATTTTCCGCCGTTTGTCTGGTGTGAGTATGACTCTGAATCAACGCTGGTTATGTCGTTTGAAAGCCAAGTCTCCAAAAAACAGATAAAATTGGCAAATTTCCAAGTGTTAGGAGTTCAGTCTTTTTGCTTTGTATTGAACGCACATTTGACAAAGTACTTCTTGGACTGTGTAAATGGCTCCCGTACACTTTTCAGCCAATTCCGTAGCCAACCCCAACAACCTCCTACACGAACCTTGTTTCTTCTTCTTCCATTTGAGACTTTTAAGGCAGTGAGCAAGTCGGCTGACGGCTAAACTGAAGTTTTGGCTCTGCTTTATATAAGCCGACAGGGACTCAGCCAGTGCTCCCAGGTGTAAACATGAGTCACAGGTAAACCTTTGTTCCAAGAGCTTCCCGATTTTACTCTAAATCATACCAGAAGAGGATGTGATCACAGCTCCACGCTTGAGAAACATAAACCCAACATAATCTCCAGAAAAATCTATTTAAATAGCCAAAACTTTTATAAAACAGACAAACAAAACTATATAATGATCATATTTGCACACAGGTTGTCTCACTGCAGTGTCTTATTGTAAGCCAGCCAATCAGAGCAGAGCTCATCAAATCATACACGATTCAGTCTAGTGCCAAATCATGAGGTTAATTAGGTAAACGGGGTGGACATTTGTATCTGGCCATGGCCCCTCCCTCACTCACTCACTCACTCACTCACCCACTCACTCACTCACTCACCCCCTCACTCACTCACTCCCTTACTCACCCACTCACTCACTCACCCCCTCACTCACTCACTCACCCCCTCACTCACACTCACTCACTCACCCCCTCACTCACTCACTCACCCCCTCACTCACCCACTCACTCACTCACTCACTCACTCACTCACTCACTCACTCACTCACTCACTCACCCCCTCACTCACTCACTCCCTCCCTCACCCACTCACTCACTCACTCACTCACTCACCCCCTCACTCACTCACTCACCCCCTCACTCACACTCACTCACTCACCCACTCACTCACTCACACACTCAGCCCCTCACTCACTCACTCACCCACTCACTCACTCACTCACTCACCCCCTCACTCACTCACTCACCCCCTCACTCACTCACTCACTCACTCACCCACCCCCTCACTCACTCACTCACTCCCTCACTCACCCCCTCACTCACTCACTCACTCACTCACCCCCCTCACTCACTCACTCACTCACCCCCCTCACTCCACTTCACTCACCCCCTCACTCACTCCCCCACTAACTCACTCACTCACACACTCACCCCATTCACTCACACACTCACTCATGTCACTTATCACTACACAACCACTCACTCACACCCCATCACTCACTTACATCACACACCACCACTCACCCCCTCACTCACTCACTCACTCACTCACTCACTCACTCACCCACTCACTCACTCACCCACTCACCCCCTCACTCACACACACACTCACCCCCTCACTCACTCACTCACTCACTCACTCACCCACTCACTCACCCCCTCACTCACTCACTCACCCCCTCACTCACTCACTCACCCACTCACTCACTCACCCACTCACACACACTCACCCCCTCACTCACTCACCCACTCACTCACTCACCCCCTCACTCACACACTCTCTCACTCACTCACTCACCCCCACTCACTCACTCACCTCACTCACGTCACATCACCCACTCTCACCCACTCACCTCACCCACTCACCACTCACCACAATCACTGTACACTCACTCACATAACACACTCACACACTCTCACACACGCACTCCACGTCTACGTCACAGACACACTCACTTACTCACCTCACTCACTCACTCAGACTCACCCCTCACACCACTCATCCACTCACACTCATTCACTCACGCCAATCACTCACTCACACGACTCACTCACGCCACTCACCCCCACACTCACTCACTAACTCACTCACTCACACACTCACACACCCACCCACTCACACACTCACTCACCCACACACTCACTCACTCACTCACCTTCTAAACCATTCCACCCCTCTGGGTCACAGGGGGTGCTGGTGCAGTGTTCAATGGGTGGCCAAGACAGGCCACCAGTCCATCACAGTGTAGACACACACTCACACCCACAGGGCAATATAGCATCTCCAGTTCTCCTGACTGCATGTCTTTGGACTTTGGGAGGAAATTAAGGAGCCCAGACAAGAAATGGAACACAGGCCCTCCTTGCTGTGAGGCGACAGCACTACCAACCGCACCACCGTGCTGTCCTAGCAAGCCCTGCACACCCCCCAAGTCAATCACTTGTCTTCTATGTAGTCCAGAGAGCTGAATACATGCATTCTGTGGCACCTGCGATGCACACTGCACATCCCTTTGCAGTCCTTGGCGCAGACGTCAGCTAGGCTAATTCAGTAAATGAGGTTAATTAAGCTAACACGCTTCATTACTCTCATTGTGCTCTGGAATTCAAAAGCACACGCACAAGGCAATGCCAAACTCACACTACCACTCAAGAGATTTCCCCGAATTCCAGTTTAATTCCAGGCACTTCCCACTTCCAGTTCATCTGCACTGCAGCCTTTCCGCGGCTTCCCTGCACTCACGTCACGAGCTGGCATGATTAGCAAGTCTGTGGAACCCCGCTCCAGTATAGGCTGCAGGTGCTCCATGCATGTGAGAATGAACCGTGTACAGATGCGTTATGCATAATTCCTCATTTATTAGGGACGTGGCGTCTCCATAGCGACGGACAAGGTGGTAAATAAGCGCGCTCTAAGTGGCTCATAACATTCCGCGAGATGCCATTAGACTTCAAATGCAATGCCATTAAGACACACATGCGCGTGTGCACACACACGCACGCACATGCACACGCACACGCACTCTTACCTAGTTTAGGTGATAGTCTCCACATATGGTCAACTTCCGGTCAGTCCTGAGCTGCGGCGCTTAGTGTGGCCACTAGGTGGCAGCAGGAGTTTGATTTGGTGCACCGGAAGTGAAGTTGGGAAACTGCCTAGTGTTGAGATGCCAACTTGTTTGATTTGTATTCTTTTTTTTTTTTACCTCTCGCATCATTTCATACCCTGCTGCCTTGTTTCATTGTTTGATTTTAATTTTCGTCCTTTAAAGTAATACACAAAATGTAATTGCCAAAACAGCGAATGATTTGGATTTGGGGGCTGGAGTGGGGGTTTGCCTAATGGTTTTGATAAGACCCTCTTGAGGCTAATGCTCTGTGGATGCAACTCGGGGGCAAAATCAGCATTTTACTAATGACCTTGTGTTCTGTCTGAGCTGCAGAGGAAAGCTCCAGCGTAGGTGTTCGCTTTCTGTTCGGCTGTCAAAGGGCCTGGCAGACTCAATCAGCCTGAAGGAACAAAAAAAACAAAAAACAAAACACCAAACAAACAGGCTACTGTGAAGGGGCCCTTCCATCACGGACACGGCCAAGGCATCAGCAGAGGAATGAGACGACTCGTCTGTTTTAACGACGCTCGGCTGTAAGATGCAGCCGTGGTAATTGAGCCCTCGCTGGGCTGCTAAAAGCATTGTCTTTCTGGGAAAGCTTCACCTTTGGGTTTATGCAACAGCGCAAGTTCAAGCAATAATAACGGTGCTCTGCGTGCAGGCTTGTTACGGTATTCTGCAAAGAGCTGCATGCCTATTTATGTAGGCCAGTGGTCACCCACTGTGGTCCTAGACCATCCTAGAGATGTACCCTCTTGCAGAGTCTTCCTCCAACCGCCACAGTCTGCCAAACTAGCTAATTAGCTTTTACTGAACCCCTGTGTTGGCCTCAATTAGATTAGTGTTAGGTAAGTGTTTGGGGGGGGCATGTCCTTCCTACAGCTGTGATCACCAACCCTTCTTCCAGAACTACTTGATGGTAAGAGTTTAGTTCCATCTGGAATCTAATGCTGCCTTCCTAACCGGGTTGGGAAAGTTTCCCCATCTCAAAGTAGAACAAGCCAATTAGAACTCAACTGGACCACGCCTTGTGATCATGCTTGCAATGAATAGCCTTAGCATTGGCTCCTGATAACTCAAACTCAAATGTAAACACTGTTTTAATGAGCAGCCAACAGTCACTTTTAATTGGGAAGATTTCAAGTTGGAAAATTCTAAGCTCCCAGGCCAGACTTGGTCATGCAAAAGGGTCCTAATGGGGACAACCATGTGAACATTGGGCTAAAGATTTATTATGAGAGCTGGCAGGATCTAAACCAACTCTTAACAGAGGTGGAACTCAAAGCAGAGGGTGAAGGTGTGCTAGTCAACATTGACTACATCAGACTACAGGCCTGTTGTTAGCCAAGGTTGTCCATAGACCTGTATTCTCAATGCACGATCATGTATGGTCCAGCAAGATGTCACCAGTCACGGAATTCTGGTTGGGACTAGGCTGTGCAGGAAGGCAGAGCTCTAGGAACAGGGTCAAGGAACATTGCTCTGCTGGAATGCATTGGACTGTCCTGAAGTAGGGTATGGAGGCATGCGTGGTCCGAAAGGAGAACGATGTGCTAATATTGTAGTCTTTGACCAAAATCTGTTGGTTTTCCGTTGTCCTGGGAAATCTACATCCTGTCCCAAAGCCACACAGTGGTTTTGCCTTTAAGTGCACATTACTGTGACCAGGATGTAGAATCCAGAATATATGTAGACCACATGTACGTGGAGATGTATCGTACCTTCATGGGGCAGGTAGTTGATTCATTCCCATGATATTAGCGTTCTCTGATATTTCATTAACCACATCTCGGAACATCACCAACATGTTCAACTGTCAGCTAAATACTGAACCCAAAGCTCCTTAGTACAGCCTTTGGGAATGGTGCATCTGTGTTTTGGCACCTTGGTAATGGAAGACAGTTGAACGCTTATTAGAAATGGCTAAAGAAATGAAAATCCAGTTTTCCAGGTGTAAGGGTGAAAAGGTGCGGTGAAGGAGCCAGACCCGGGAAAAGGCATGGGTCCCGGGACTCTCTAAAGATACACGCCCAGGACACACTGCATACGGGGTAGAAGTGGCGTTTATTGGCCCAAGCAACCACAAATCTCACCATTACTGTCCGGAGTAACTTTGAAGCAGCTGCATCAGACGGGAGGCTAGGCTACAACTAGCTCCTCTGTCCCGCGCAGAGAGCTACAGCTCAGCGCGCATGCGCAATAGTCAAGTGCACGTAATCAACCATTACACATGTAGAGACGTTATGAGATGCAGAAAGATCTGATTTTTGCAGACGCATCTCAGTCCGGATGCTGGAAGTGGTGGAATTCAAGAAGAGCCTGAAGCTTCCTCTGAGGTTTTCCAGTGTAGTGTAAGAATTCTGAACCACGACTTGACCAAACTCCAGCATTGTTTTTACAGCAGCCCTTACGGATAGGTTGACGACACACAAATCCAATCTGATCACTTGTCAGTAACCATGGTGGACAGCCGTCTCAAATAAACAGGATTTGCCTGGAGCCTGAACACAGCCTTACACTGTGCAGGGATGTTAATGTCCAGGACCAGGGTTGGCCACCATTGCTTTGCAGGGAGGTAGCAGCCTGTCCCGGGAATACACCTCCGCATGCACATTCACATGCCTTCAGGTAAGTATTCGGCTGTGTCCCACTGGTGTTGGTGATGCAGGTTGGTTTAGGGAATATCAGGGAAGAGCGCTAACATCCATCGTAAGAATGTGGCCTCTGCCTGTCCTATAATGCTGCTCTCCATTTCTGCATGCCCATGGAGGTAACCAGTGGAGCTTTGATATATGCACTGGTGCACTGAGTCCCTGAATGAGTTTGGGACTGCCGATGTATTGCACATGGACAATGCCTGACCTTTTGAACCTTGCATGCTGCAGACATGACTGAAAATGCACTTGTCTGTGCAATTAGAGAAACTTAGACCAGAAAAGCTTCAACTTGTAAGCACTCTCGGCCAGCTGTACGTCTTGCAATGCGGTGCAATACCCTCCGCCTCCAACCCATTCAGGCTGTAGCTGTCAGTTGAGTCGTCTGGGTACGTCGAGTTTGATGAAAAGGGGCTGAACTTTCCCTCCACTTTGCAGATCGCCTGCGTCACTGCCGCGAGAGAGAGCGCGAGAGGAAAGTTGAGCTTATATAAGGGAGTTCTGCTAGTTTTGCTGCATGTTTTGCTGATAGCCTGACTGCACAGACAGTCAACAGCTGGAAACTGTTCCCATGGAAACAGGTCTGGCTACTCCGCCGACTCCAGCTATGGGTTTCCTGTGAATGAGTGAGGGCATTTTTGCCCCCTCCCTCTCCCTCTCTATGACTCTACAAGATATCAGTTAGAGAGGAATGTGGTGGTGTTGCTGGTGGTGGTAGGGTGTGGGAGGGGTGTGATGAGAGAGTGATGGGTCGTATATGAGAGGAATTGATTAGAGATGCGGGGAATACAGAGAAGCAGGGCGTTAATAGAGCAGAACAGAACAAGATGGAATAGCAGAGAGGAGGACAAAAGGGTGACAAAGCACAATACACATAACCTTGTTAGCATTGCCGGTGGAAGCGAGAGACATGGCTTTATCCCAGTGCAGGCCATCTGCGCACAAGCTCTGCTCAGGTCAGTGGGGAACAGGGTGAGGTAAGCCAATGACCCTGAACGTAACTGAGCCACGCACAAGCTCTGTGTTAACTGGCTTCTTGCATCACACCTGCAGTCTGCAAGCTGCAGAGTCTAGGTGAACCTGAACCGGGAGTCTTAGTGCTGACGTACATTCGTCCGCTCTGTAGTCAACTGAGCTCAAAGTCAAACATTTTTGTACTTTCTGCAACTCATGTGGCGTGCTAGTGCATGAGGAAGAAACTCTGATACGTTATCCCCTATGCTTCCAAATGTTTCAAAGTTAGTACAGAAGCTTCCCGTTTGGGCACTGAAGACACAAACCGATCCAGATTTGGAAAATCGTTTTCTTCTTCTTCTAGTCTTTAGCTTCTCAAGTCCTTAGCTGTGCAACCGTATGCGAACTTTGTTGTTGTATTTTGAGCTTAATCAGGCACGCATTGCAGTGGGAAACTGAGTTCTGGACTGCATACAGGCCTGTCCGCTCTCCGATTCCACAGCCTTGCTGTAGTAACACCAGCAAAACGTTTCTTGGTGTTGCCGTGTTGAATAAGCATGGACATCCTTGAAAAAGACATCATCTAGAAGGCAGCACGGGTTGCTCCTCCAAAAGGTGCTTGGCATTAATGGTACTTTCACAGATGTGCGGGTTGCCCACTGATAGCTCACCCATACCATGAGAGACCCTGGCTTTTGAACTTTACACTGAGAACAATCTCGATGTTCCCATAAGCTGTCTGAAAGGTTGACTCATCAGACCACAAAGCAGTGGGCAGTCGTGGGCTGGAGGTTAGCAAAGCAGCCTGAACCGACAGGACATGACTGAAGTGCCTTTGAGCAAGGCACCAAACCCCCAACTGCTCCTCGGTGGCCATGGATAAGGCTGCCCACCACTCCAGGCAAGAGTGCTCCTAGTGTGTGTATGTGGGTCTCCTGGATGGGTTAAATGCCGAAGACAAATTCCTCCATGTGCAAACACAAATGGCTAAACGTGACCCTTAAACTCTACTCAGAGAATGACTGGCCTCACCTAAATTAATACGAATTAGCATTTGTAGATGCAGCAACACATTGACAACAGGTTTCCAAAATATTCCCAAACCCCTGCCATGACCTCTATCACAGAAGCTGGCTGGTTTTTAATGGAGTGCTGTCACAGGTTTCTTTGGTGGTTTTCAGCCTTCTTCTTGATGCACAGAGATTTGATTAAACTGATGCACAGTAGAAGCTTGTAGTCTTTTGGTGGGGACTGCTAATTTCAATTTACAGTCATTTTTATTTATGCAACACATGATAAAGCCCCGACACATCCCTACTCATAAAGGACACGGCTTTTTCCTGGATGCTCCTTTCATGTGAAAACATGATTACATCACCTGTTTAAGATTGTTTTAACCATCCTAGTGTCCTTATCCCTAGTGTGGCAAGCATCCATTTCAGAATGAGATGTATGTATTATGATATGTCACATGGTTGGTGTAGCTCAGCGGATAGGCCCACTACCCTCCCCAGAGCCAACACCACATGTGGGAGACTGGGGTTCGAATCCCAGTCTAGGTGACTATGCTGTGCTACACCAATAACAGGACAAGAGAGTCAGCTAAATGCTATAAATGTAAATATTGTTTTGTAGGGTTATGTGTTCAACTGCGGTCACAGTAGATTTAGAAACCTCTGCTTCCTGTTTCCATTGTATTTGACCTACCTTCCAACTTTTTGAAATTGGATTTGTTGTTTGTAATAAAAAAAAAAAAAAATGTGTTGTCTGTCTGGGAACAGCGCAGTGTTGCATGTGTGTTAAGTGCCTTAGCAAAGGGCACAATCAGGAATACCCAATCCCTCCAGGGATTTGAACCCATGATCTTCTGAATGCTGGCACACCAGGTGCGGTGCGGTTGTTGATGTTTCCGAAAAGAGACTCACAAATTGATTTGTGTTTTATACAGGTTCTAAACGTCTCGGTTCGGTCCAGTTTCTTACCTTTCATACCTGAAAGTCAAGTCCAAATCCAAGTCAAGCTATATGCTTTTGTTACACGGACACACTTGATCCAGTTAGAGTCGGTGTCATACCGCAGTTTACTGAGTGCTCTAAAGATTTTTGCATGACATACCCAAGTCGTCATTACCTACGTGGGCTGCGTCTCCCCACGCCTGACATTGACTGGACTGTACAGGGATGTGTGTCTGGGACAACATGCGGTGTGTCTGGGACGGCATGCGGTCAATTTAACAGTACACCGCTTTTCTCTCTCTCATCCTCTCAGACAATAAAGCACAAATAGTACCGTTCATGTGCATATTGTCAATTGGCTTTTGACTTTTTCACTGGACCAGATTACAATAAGATGGTGGAACTACGTGTAGGAGCAGGAAAGAGAGTGAAGGAGGAGGATGGACAGGGATACAGGAAGGGAGACTTGTTTTGTGAAGTCTGGAGCTGATTTTTTTAATGTGGTATTTAGTGGTAAGACAAAATCAAGGTTACACGGCTCTAACACAGCATGACATGCAGTGGGCCATGTTTATTTCGGTATTGCTCTCACTCTCCATGGTAGAAATAGAAGAAGTGAGGGTATATGGGATCATTTTAGCTATGTTACCACAGGAAAACAAAAATAGGTGAAGTATGGGACATAAAAAAAAACTGGACAAATCAAGCAGACCCTCAAGAGACCCCCAACCTGGAAATGTCTGAAATGCTAAGTCAGCTAATGTTACCTTACACTTCATTCATTCATTTTTTTAAATAATTTACATAGCTGCTTATCTTTTCAGGTTGCTGGCGACTGTCCCAGTGCTCATTAGACTGAATAGAAGCCTTAACTCTGTCGCATGGGGTTCAAGACAAGGAGACAGGATATTTAATGAATTAATAAATAATGAATAAGTGCAAGAATTTAATGAACTAAACAAACAAGACCAAAAAAACCCAAAAAACACTGACCCAGGTTATAAAAACAACAAACCGACATGGAGACAAACAACCAGCAGGGAGACAAAAACACCAAGCTCAAATACAGGGGACTACAGGGAGTATAAGGGAACAAAGACTAACAAGGAACACCTGGGAAGGGGTGGAGCTACAAACTAGGGACAGGTGAGGGGACTGACAAGTGTGTGGAGACAGGAGGAGCTAAAAACCAAAACAGAAGCACATGGAACAAGACAACAAAAGGCACATGGAAGTGGCAAACCAGAAAACCAGAGAAACTGAGAACAAGAGGCAGGACAAGGCAGGATGTGACAAACTCTTTCCCTTCTATGTAATAACAATGCCAGGCTACTGTATGCTAGTAAATCACATCTGGAGTAGCAGTGTTGCATAACTACAGTCAAACTAAACATGTATTTCCATCTGTTTCTCTGTATATTATGTAACCCTGTTCTTCAGTGGTCAGGACCCCCACAGGACCACCACAGAGCAGGTGATGTGGGTGGTGGATCATTCTCATCACTGCAGTGACACTGACGTGGTGGTGGTGTGTTAGTGTACGTTGTGCTGGTGTGAGTGGATCAGACAATATCAGCTGCTGAGATTAACACAGTTACTGGCCAGACAGGCCCAGACCAAACAACCACCTTTAGATTGTCAAGCTTCTGTGTGCATGCATCTCTGGAAAGCACATGAGGAGGAACCACTGAGAGGAACCAGGAGTCAGGAGGAAAATCGTTTTGACCACTGTGAACCCTTTGAACCCCTGTGAACACACTCAGCGTAGCTCAGCTGAGTTTCTCTGTAGAACTGAGTCAGTCTTATTGGCGACACCTACAGGAAGCATTAAGCTCATTAAACCCACCGTGGACTGATTCACTCTCTGTTCACAAAACAAGCAGCCAAATGACCCATCTACAGTATAACATAGCCAGGTAGATTTGTCGAGGAGGCTGACATATAGCCCTTGTATCGGAAAGCTTGTTCCAGAAAGTTCCTGATTCATGTTGATCCACTGCCAGGCCGGGCTCTGTGGCTCGCTCTCCTGATGTGCTCCCTGCTGCTGCAGTGACAGCAGTAATTTTACTGGCTCTAAGGTGATGGAGAAACAGCACGGAGGAGACCACTGCACTACTAGCTCCACCCCTGATACAATGAACCTTTGTTTCATAAGAACCGAGGGATTTATAGAAAACACCCCACACTGAACCTTCATGCTTCAACCCGGCTGTCTACTCGGAGAAATGACATCCTCAGTAGCTGCCCATCCAGTGGTCAGGTCTGAGCATTTCCTGCTCTGAGACATTTGCTTCATCCCATTGGGCAGGCCAAGACAGTCCTTTGGGTAAGCCTACACAGTCTATTGGCACTACCAAGTTTAGCCCAAGACTAGGTTTCAGGACAAGCCTTTTTTGCAGCTTCATTCCCAAATACTCTCACTGAGCTCAACAGATGTGTAGTCAGTAAACAAGCGAGAACCAAAAACAAACAGTCGGATCAGAAACGGTTCCAAAAGGGCCAAGAAAAGAGTAATCAGAGAATCAGAAAGAAATCAAAAGCAGATGTGGGAGAGGAGCATACGTACAAACAGACTTGATGAGGACCAGGTGTGTGATAAGGACTCCGAAGACAAGGATCTGTACCACATGTACAACACTGGAGGATTGTAGACATGTGACCGTGATGTCATCTGATGGTGGGTTATGGGAAATGGAGTCTGGGAGATCGGAGATGAGAGGAGAGCTAGCAGCTGTGCGAAAAACAAAATTACAAATATAAAAACAAAAACAAACGACACTAAAACATGTGTTCTTCATTTTGTGGCTCGCAATTCAGCCAGCTGGCAAGTTCGTTTTCCTGTGGAAGGTTTTGAAAGAGCAGATGGAAGACAGAGACGAACAGGCGATGTCTAAACCACGTGGACTTGGAAATGTTAATGAAAGTAGGTGGGCTGTAACGCTAGCTATAGTGGAGGACCAGCTAGTTAGCTTAAAATGCTAGCCACAAAATGGACAAAACATGGTTTAGTGGTCTCACCATCCCAAACATTCACACTACCACCGCGAACCAGTCCGCAACAAGCACTCCCTGTGTGTTAGACCTCCCCTCTCCGTCAGAATTCCCAGTTTGTCCATCTGTTTCTCTGTACACTGTATTACACTGTTCTTCAATGGTCAGGACCCCCACAGGACCACCACAGAGCAGGTATGATGTGGGTAGTGGACCATTCTCAGCACTGCAGTGACACTGACATGCTGGTGGTGTGTTAGTGTGTGTGGTGCTGGTGTGAGTGGATCAGAGCCGGCAGATCTGACCCAGCATCACAACGCATTTGTCTTGTGATCTCGAGAAACGCTTTTGCTATCTTGAGAGCACAAGACAATTACGTCCTGATTTTAAGATCACAGTCCTAACTACGTCACGGCCTCTCTAGACTTCTCTACTAGGTCCATTTAAAAGTTCTGCTTTCCAGGAATCAGTGAAGGTACGTCCCACGTTGTGACTAACGGTGAGGAAGTAACATCCCTGAACATGCCAACAGGTGTTCTTTTCAGAGCGCAGAGCTTTCAGAGCCCACGGAACAAAGAGATAAAGCCGAATGTGCGTTAGAGTGAGGCCCCAGCTAGGCCCCAGGATCTGACTCATCTTTTTTATTCCATCTCAGACGTTTCTTCTGCTTATGATGAAAGAGGAAATCAATTAGTCCACGCTGTGAGGTCAACTTCCCCTCGGCTGACCCACAATTCCCTCTCGGTTTGGTCCCGCAGATGTTTGAATGAGGGGGTAATTTGGGCTATTTTAGCGCCGCTCCACTGGACCCTATTTGTAGCCCCTCTGCACAGGGTCATCTTCTCCAAATAGGAGGGTGCGATGCCCTCGACCAGTGCCTACTCATCCCTTGCATCACACACGCGAACACGCGGGTGGCTGCCATCTGTGCCCGCAAGACAATGGCGGCGGGCGTATTTTTGGCGCCCCCCCCGGCCCATGCGATGGTTTCGTGAATGGTGCTCTCGACAGCCGACGAGCCGGCCCCCCGTCGTCGCTCTGGCAGAAGAACGTCTGCTGCTAAATTTTCCTTTTCGCTCGCTAGAGGAAATTATGGTTCCCCCCGGCAAAAATAGCTGATCAAAGTCTTCCGCTTTCAACACACTGCTTGCTAAACGCTCCCACTCGCCTTGTTGGTTTTATTTAGTAGCAAAACAACCCAAATTAGTTCTAATGGAACATGCGTCTTCCAAACCTATTCACGGAAGTGCTTATTAATGGATTTGGAAAAACGACAGCACCAGAAATACAATGAAACACCAAAAATACCGTGACCCCGGGGCACGGGAGCAGCAGATAGCCCAACCTAATGCCCAACCTAATTCAACAGACCTTCAAATAAAGACTTCTCTTAGGACACGGAAAATATCTCAGGGCTAGTGCTTAGACATAAACCCTCCTGATGCATTTGATCAAGCCTGTAGTTATGACTGAGAGTTCTACCTTTCAAGAAAAGGGTTGGAGTGATGGAACAGGAAGACTCAGCAAGAGAAGAGAGATGTGTTCCTTTCAGAAACATATGAATGTTACATAAGTTATGCAAAATGACTCACAATCCAACATAACAACAGCCCCCTTCACACACAGCTACATGTACGTAAGCGCACAGTCGTGATTTTCCCTTTCTGTGAATGGTTTATTAATGCTGTCTTAATTACATGCACCACGCTGACCACACAAAGCGTTACAGACACGGCCAGCTTTCTGGACAGGCCTTAAGATCCAGAGCTTACACTTAGGCCCTACTTCAATAGAAACACCTAACTACTACTTTCACTCACTGGCCACTTTATTAGAAACGCCTACCTTGTATTTCCCCTTACTGGTCACCTTAGAAGAAACAAGCACCTTGTACTTTCCTCAAACTGGCCATATTATTGAAAACACCTGCCCACTTTATTAGAAATAGCTACTTGTACACTTTCACTCCCTGGCCACTTTATTAGAAACACCTACCTTGTACACTTTCACTCCCTGGCCACTTTATTAGAAACAGCTACCTTGGACACTTTCACTCGCTGGCCACTTTATTAGAAACACCTACCTTGGACACTTTCACTCCCTGGCCACTATATTAGAAACACCTACCTTGCACACTTTTACTTTCTGGCCACTTTATTGGAAACACCTACCTTGTACACTTTCACTTTCTGGCCACTTTATTAGAAACACCTACCTTGTACACTTTCACTTTCTGGCCACTTTATTAGAAACACCTACCTTGTACACTTTCACTCACTGGCCACTATATTAGAAACACCTACCTTGTACACTTTCACTTTCTGGCCACTTTATTAGAAACACCTACCTTGTACACTTTCACTCCCTGGCCACTTTATTAGAAACACCTACCTTGGACACTTTCACTCACTGGCCACTTTATTAGAAACAGCTACCTTGTACACTTTCTCTCCCTGGCCACTTTATTAGAAACACCTACCTTGTACACTTTCACTCACTGGCCACTTTATTAGAAACACCTACCTTGGACACTTTCACTCACTGGCCACTTTATTAGAAACACCTACCTTGTACACTTTCACTCACTGGCCACTTTATTAGAAACACCTACCTTGGACACTTTCACTCACTGGCCACTTTATTAGAAACACCTACCTTGTACACTTTCACTCACTGGCCACTTTATTAGAAACGCCTACCTTGTACACTTTCACTCACTGGCCACTTTATTAGAAACACCTACCTTGTATTTCCCCTTACTGGTCACTTAAGTAGAAACAAGCACCTTGTATTTTCCTCAAACTGGCCATATTATTGAAAACACCTGCCCACTTTATTAGAAACACCTACCTTGTACACTTTCACTTCCTGGCCACTTTATTAGAAACACCTAGCCTCTACACTTTCACTCCCTGGCCACTTTATTAGAAACACCTACCTTGTACACTTTCACTCCCTGGCCACTTTATTAGAAACACCTACCTTGTACACTTTCACTCCCTGGCCACTTTATTAGAAACACCTACCTTGTACACTTTCACCCCTGGCCACTTTATTAGAAACACATACCTTGCACACTTTCACTTTCTGGCCACTTTTTTTAGAAACATCTACCTTGTATTTCACCTTAGTGGCCACTTTATTAGACACATCTGCCTTGCATTTCCCCTTAGTAGAAACATCTACTTGTACATTTTTGCTTACTGGCCAGTTTATTGGAAACAATCACCTTGTACTTTCCTCTTACTGGCCACTTTATTAGAAACACCCACCTTGATTTCCATTTACTGGTCACGTTATTATAAACACTTACCTTGTACTTTAACCATTTTACCTCTAACTAGCCATTTTATTAGAAACACCTGGCCACTTTATTAGAAACAGCAGTATCTTCCTTTATCTGTCTGGCCACTTTATAAGAAACACCTAGCTTGTGCCTCCACACACTATCCACTGTATAAGAAGCACCTACATATCACCTCCACTGGCCACTTTATAAGAAACACTGCTTGTGAACGTGTTGCACTGCTGCGTTGCCATATGTGGTTCATATTAACTAAATATATGATCAAGTCTGCTAACTTGTGTGTTATCCTGGACATTCTTGTCCCTCATTGCCCCCCGCCCCCAACCTCGCTCATCTGTAAACCCTTCAAAATCTTCCCTCTGATGAACAACTGATATGTCATAGCGCAACAATCACCCACTTACAATATCTTAAAGGTCTGAGATCTAAATTTATCTCATCTGAGACAGCCCAGCACCCCGGGAAGCCGAAACATGACGCTTGTATTGTCTTATTCATTCATAAATCCTCTCTGTCAATCTTCCTCTACCCCCTGCCGCCTCTGTGGGAATCAGAACTGAGTGACAGATAGTGTCAGTGATTGTCAGCCGCCCTTAATGCGCCAGCGCAGCCCCGCCCATCCGAGGGAGGCAGCGGGGGTGTGTGAAGCGGCAGTGATTGTGAACACACTCGCATTTGCTTAGTCAACGGTGGACACAAAAGTGTTTACAGGGAAATCGTGGAGGCCTGGATATTCAAATATAGATGAATAAAGATGAGCGCAGGCTGTCACATTCATAAATAAAGCCCAGAATGAGGAAAAACACCCTGAAACAGATGAGAGAAAATAGCCTTCTGTTCTATTGATGCTGTCAAACCCTTCAATCACGCTGAAATGAGGCCACAGTCACTTCTGATGGTTGTTTACACTCAGACGGGAAGAATAGAAATGTGTTCATGTGCTTCATTGATTGAGTTTTATTTAGCTGTTAACAGTGGGATTTGTTTGTGGATATAATTGGTGTGTTTATGTTTATGTAATCGTACTTTATATAACTTTTAATCAAAGTTTCCCCAGTAAACAGCTCGTAATGCTAAGGCCCACTGAGCTCTGGACCTTAGCTTATTATTATTATTATTGCCAGACACTGAATGCTGGGATAGGCTCCAGGCACCCCCTGTGACCCAGAAGGATTAAGTGAGTTAGAAGATGAGTGAGAGTGGGAGTGGCTATTACTGTGATTCTGCTTTAAGCAGTTAGAAATTGATTATAAAAGCTCCATTTGATAATTTACACAAATATCGGAATATTAATGTGGCTGTGTAAACAGCATTTACATTTATGGCATTTAGCTGACGCTCCTATCCAGAGCGACTTCCAAGGTTAACCATATTACAGGCCAATGTAGTGTTAGGAGGTTTACCCAAGGACTCATAGCATAGTCACCCAGACCAGGATTCAAGCCCCAGTCTCGATGTGATGGTGGCTCCCTGGGGGGGGTAGTGGTGTTATCCGCTGAGCTACACCAACCGCCAACAATATCTAAAATGGGATTAAGTTAGAGAAATCCAATTATCACATCTGACAATTAGGGATGAGTTACAGCTCAACAATTGGAAATCTCAGTGCATGTATACACCTTACTCTGATTTCTTTCAGTCTAGTAGTCTGTACATGTGTGAACACAGACCAGAAATAAGCAGGCAGCTTTTAGCACAGAAAATGCAACGTGGCAACAACAAAAAAAAGTCAGATTTGGCACAGTGCTGAGGAGAGTTCCCTGTAGACTGGGATTTTACCCACTGCTGGTAGACCTGTGTGACCGTACGCTTCCATATACCTGCAGATTTAGCTACTTCCTTCACACTATGGCCTTTGGCACGCCCAAATGCCTTCCCTCCTTTCAGCCAATCATTAATATCTGCTTTGGAGCCATTTACCACACATGGAACGAGACATTCACTGCACTGTAGAACCTCTTCTCAATCTATGGATCATGTCACTCACACCCCACAGGTATTTATAGCCCCATCATCCTCATGCAGGAGCCTGAAGTTACTACCACTGTCCAGTGAGATTATATTTTAGAGGTGGTGATAAATGTGGGAAATATAAGACTGTGGTACATCAAGAGTATATGTGGAATATCAGGATATGTATAGTTTCAGACTCTCATCAGTAGGAACTGTTATGTGTAAGAGTCTGTGGAGACTTTAAGATCACCACAACCATTAATTTAGCTGGGAATTTTGCACCATCAGCTTTAAGTCCTGGAGATCAGTTCATCCTACAGTATCTTAGCAGAAGCTTTGACGGGTGTGCCCAAACTTTTGCCTGCCACTGCCTGTGCAGTTATGCCAGAGCACCTTGTCCAAACAGAAGCTCTGTGTACACATGACTGCTGCCTGTCCATTGTGCTTTGCTGAGTGGTTGTGAATATGAGAGTGGCTGGACTGAAAGAGAAGGAGGGATCGGGTCTTATCTCTTCTTTGATCTGAACAAGGGATGGCACTGTCTCCAGGGAAACCAGGGGTATGATTAGGGTTTGATCAGAACGCGGCGCATGAGAATTTGAGAGACGCATGCATGCACCTCTCTCTCGCGCGCCCTCTCTCTCCATCCCTCTCCAATGAATATGAATTGAGAGTGGGATGGAAAACAAGGCTGAGATGAAGAGAACAAGAAGAGCATTAAGGCAAACAGATGAAGGAGAAGACAGAGGGAGCGCTGTGATGTCTCTGTATTCATCAGCCAGAAACACAGCAGCACTCCTGAACTCTCTGTATCCACCAGCTGAGCTACAGGCACTCGTAACATCGCCACAGCTCTACCCGGGAAGTGTCTGGAGTCTGAAGCTGGACTGGAGCTATGAGGCTAATGTAGCTGTGATGTAATGGACGTTTATAGCCGGCACTGCTAGCGCTGTTCAAGCCACATGCTTCAATCATCACTGGTCTAAACTTTTTTAGTGCTCCTAAGTAATTTCAGATAGACTTGCTTTCTTGGTTTCTGACACAGCATGACTCTCGGTTACATACAAAAACACTAGGCAAGAAAACCAGAGATTCTAGCTTTTAGAATTTTAGAAGGATCTATTATCAGAAATGCATATGATCCTCAAAACTACATTTAACCTGGTGCGTAGGTTTCTCTCCTGGCCGCACATATGATGTAAGTAAGGACAAGCCTTATTGCAGTACCTGACTAACCCAGCGAGCAGTGATGCCCTCCATGGGTCATCCTGTTAGAGCCAGCACCATTGGCAGATGGCTGCACAACACAGGACTACATGCACACAGGCCATTACGATGACAGCCCTTAACAACACATCTATGATGCCAGGCCAGACTGCAATGGTGCCGGGCCAGACTGCAATGGTGCCGGGCCAGACTGTCATGGAGTGACTCAGAATGGCAACGGGTCATCTTCAGTGATGAGGCCCACTTTTGTCTTAGTGAGGAAGACCAACAAATCCGTGTGTGGAGCCACTGTGGTCAGTGTCAAGATGAATGGTTTGTAGTCACACGTCCAGAAGCCCTGGTGTCACTCCATTGCCACCCCTACCGCACCATCTGCAGGAACTGTGTGAGGATATTCAAGCTGCATGGGATGGAGTATCACAGGGCACCATTAGGAACCTCTACAACTCCATACCGAGACGTCTGGCATCTTGCCATACTGAGAGACAGACTTCTGTATGTGTAGTTCAATAAATATTGATCATATCAGTCTAAATGTATCATCAGTTATTGATCCTGGTAGCCTTTATCTTCCTTCCCAACAGCACTGCAACCCCACACTTCCTTCTGCGTGCAGCTGTTCTTTTGAGGATGAGTGTTTATTCAAATTTGTGTATAATTACATGTAGCTACTCTCTCTTATATTTTCCCGTTCCACTTTAAATGGTGCAGCAGTTATTGTAATGCCTCAGAATGTAACCACAGCACCAATTAAGGTGAAACTGGAAAATCAGACCAAGGAGAAAACATGTGGGTAGAATAAATTGCTAGAACTTTTGGACCATTTTGGTGTTGTGAGAAGTTTGAGAACCCAAATTTTGACAAATGGAGGATTATTAAAAGATTAACACAAGAAAAAGAAAGCAGAGAGAATCCTCACCGTCAAAGAAAGGAAAACATGCTACTCTAAGAAGAAGCTCCTGAAGAATAAATGAATGCAAGGAATAACAGCTAGATCGATCGAAAGTATTCACTCACCCATAGGTGTTCCAATCACTTCTATGGCCACAGGTGTATAGAACCAAGCACCTAGGCATGCAGACTGCTCCTACAGACATTAGTGAGAGAATGGGTCGCTCTCAGGAGCTCAGTGAATTCTGGCATGGTACCGTGATAGGATGCCACCTGTGCAGCAAATCCAGGCGTGAAATTTCCTCATTTCTAAATATTCCACAGTCGACTGTCAGGGGGATTATAACAAAGTGGTAGCGATTGGGAATGACAGCAACACAACCATGAAGTGTTAGACCAAGTAAAGTGACAGAGCGGGGTCAGAGGACTCTGAGGCACATAGTGTGCAGAGGGCACCAACTTTCTGCAGAGTCAATCACTACAGACCTCCAAACTTCATATGGCCCCATATGGCCCTATGGCCTTCATATGGCCCCTTGAGCTGATCGCTCAAGAACAGTCCAAAGCATTGGATGTAGTGGTATAAAGCCTGCTGCCACTGGACTCCAGAGCAATGCAGATGTGGTCTCTGGAGTGATGAGTCACGCTAGTCCGTCTGGCAATCTGATGGACGAGTCTGGGTTTGGCAGTTGCCAGGAGAACGGTATTTGTCTGACTGCATTGTGCCAAATGTAACGTTTGGTAGAGGGGGGATTATGGTGTGGACAATTCATGGTCTCATCTTGGCCCCTTCCTGTTCCAACATGACCGCACACCAGTGCACAAAGCAAGGTCCTGACCTCAACCCGATAGAACAGCCCTGGGATGTGGAGACTCTCGTCCAACATCAGTTTCTGACCTCACAAATGTGCTTTTCCAGAAGAGTTGAAACTATTATAGCTGCAAAGGGTGAGCCGACATTATATTCAACCTTATGGATTAAGAATGGAATGTCACTCAATTATATATGTGTGAAGGTAGATGAGTGAATGCTTTTGGGAACATAGTGTACGATAGATAGATAGATAGATAGATAGATAGATAGATAGATAGATAGATAGATAGATAGATAGATTGTGGCTTAAAATCTTCTGCTACTTCTTAGCTATTTCAGTGCAAGGCTAAAGACAGTGAACATGTCTCGGCTGATCAGCTTTATCTGAGGAAATGAAAGGCTGTATAAATTTCCCGAGCCATGACTTTGGCACAGTCGGCGTTCCAGTACTACTCAGGATGCTATTATCATAGGTTGACCTGTCGCTCAGCCGGTAGCCGTCCTCAGGTTCAGGAGCTGCTCAGATGAAGTCAGTCAGTAGTATGTAGGGCAGGGCAGTGCAAGGCTGCTTGACACAGTTTCTGAGAGCAGAGTGAGTTTAAACCCCAGACTTCAACTGCTGATTCAGAGCACTGAAGCTAAACAGCACACCTGTGTGTGGACGCCTCTGTACACAATGCGTTTCAACCTTGCACTGATAATCAGCATCCTAAAACCAGAACCACTCATCACATGCTGAGAGAGACAGAGACACAGAGAGAGAGAGTTAGAGAGTGAAAGAGTAAAAGAGAGATTAAGAGAGAGAGAGAGAGAGAGAGAGAGAGAGTGAGAGAGAGAGAGAGATACATAGAGGGGGACAGAGATAATGAGAGAGTGAAAGTTAGAGAGTGAGAGTTAGAGAGATACAGGGAGAGGGAAGAGATAATGAGAGAGTGAGAGTTAGAGAGATACAGAGAGAGGGTATAGGAGATAGAGAAAGAGAGTAGGAGTTAAAGAGTTAGAGAGAATTAGAGAATGAGAGAAACAGAAAGAGAGTGAGAGTTAGAGAGATACAGGGAGAGATATAGATAAAGAGAGAGTAAGAGTTAGAGAGTAAGAGTTAGAGAGAAACGGAGAGAGAATAGGAGTTAGAAAGAGGGAGTGTAGGAGTTAAAGAGTTAGAGAGAATTAGAGAGAGAGAGAGAGAGAGAGAGAGAGAGAGAGAGAGAGTTAGTGAGAGAGAGAGAGAGAGAGAGAGAGAGAGAGAGAGAGAGAGAGTTAGTGAGAGAGCGAGATAGAGAGTTAGTAAGAGAGAGAGAGAGACAGAGAGAGAGACAGAGAGAGAGAGAGAGACAGAGAGAGAGAGAGAAATAGAGAGAGAGAAAGTTAGTGAGAGAGCGAGAGAGAGAGGGTGAGAGAGAGTGAGAGAGTTAGTGAGAGAGAGAGAGAGAGAGAGAGAGGGCGAGAGAGAGAGAGAGAGAGAGAGAGAGAGAGTGCGAGAGAGAGAGAGAGAGAGAGAGAGAGAGAGAGAGAGAGAGAGAGAGAGTTAGTGTTAGAGAGAGAGAGAGAGTTAGTGACAGTTAGAAAGAGAGAGAGAGAGAGGGTGAGAGAGAGAGAGAGAGAGAGAGAGACAGTTAGTGAGAGAGAGAGAGAGAGAGAGAGAGAGAGAGAGAGAGAGAGAGAGAGAGAGAGAGAGAAAGTGAGAGAGTGAGAGAGAGAGAGAGTGAGAGAGAGACAGACTGTTAGTGAGAGAGAGGGAGAGAGAGAGAGAGAGAGAGAGAGAGAGAGAGAGAGAGAGAGAGAGAGAGAGTTAGTGAGAGTGAGAGAGGGAGAGAGAGTGAGAGAGAGAGAGAGAGAGAGAGAGTTAGTGAGAGTTAGAAAGAGAGAGAGAGAGAGAGAGAGACAGAGAGTTAGTGAGAGAGAGAGAGAGAGAGAGAGAGAGAGAGAGAGAGAGAGTTAGTGAGAGTGAGAGAGGGAGAGAGAGAGAGAGAGAGAGAGTTAGTGAGAGTGAGAGAGGGAGAGAGAGAGAGTCAGATTCTTTGTTATGATGAGCATTAAGAGGTGGAGTAGCTGCAGGCTCTGATCTCCACAGCAGCTCTGAACTGTTTTCCTCTGAGTGAGCAGCTCTGAGACGGAGCACGCTGCTGCTGCTGCTGCTCCTGATGTTGTTGTTTTGCAGTGCTCTGTGGAGACGAGGGTTCAGCCGTGACCGAGGGGATTAGAGTGGTCAGAGATGCGGCTGAAGAACAGGGAAGACATTCTCCCTGAGGCCAGATCGATAGCCGCAGATGGGACGGCCGTCTCCTGAAGCACAGGAAGCGCTGATGTTTATTGGGAACAGATACATTAAAAATCTCTCTTATAAAATCAAGATGTGCAAAACTACAAACGTAGACAATAATAAACTATACAGAACACCACGCCGTAAGCACTCAGGGCTGACTCCTCACGCTGAAGTGCTGCGCATGGAGCATCTTTCCCACATCAACAGATTTCATCCCACTGGGAAAAACATTCCTATCAGGTGAATTTAATAAGCACCTATATTCTCCCCCTGGACACTGTGTGAAGTCTTAGCAATGTTGAGGTGAGGGAACGACTCTCTAGAGCAATTACGAGTTTCCTTCGCTTGTGAACAAGCAGTTCTTGACCAGGTAAACTGAGGTGAAGAGGGGAAATTTTATCTGAGAGATATTTTATCTGATGTCGTTTTTGAACTCTGTAAATGGCCAGCATTGCTTTCTGTGTAATCACTAATTAATAAGATGTTCATTTAGAATCCCAGCAGGTAATAAAACCTGCCAATTTCACCTGAACGTAGTAATTACTGAGTAATAAGCATGTAATAAGCGATAATAACGTTTTACATTTCTGCCATTTAGCTGACGCTCTTATCCAGAGCGACTTACAAGGTTAATAATATTACAGGTAGGCCAGTGTAGTGTTAGGAGTCTTGCCCAAGGACTCTTATTGGTGTAGCACAGCATAGTCACCCAGACCGGGATTCGAACCCCAGTCTCCCATGTGTGGTGGTGGCTACTTGGTGGGTAGTGGTGTTATCCGCTGAGCTACACCAACCACCAATTATTAGAATTAGAATTCAAATGTAAAGTTTGGTAGAGGGGGGATTATGGTGTGGACAGTTTCATGCTCTCAACTTGGCCCCTTCCTGTTCCAACATGACCGCACACCAGTGCACAAAGCAACCTCAACCCTATAGAACAGCTCTGGGATGTGGAGACTGTGAGTCAGGCCTTCTCGTCCAACATCAGTATCTGACTTCACAAATCTGCTTCCGGAAGAATGGTCAAACATTCCCATAAACACATTCCTAAACCTTGTGGCCATTTGATTCAGGGTTTGACTTTCATCACATAACTTTAATGAATCTGCATTGGGCCATAATTGCACTGGTATCATTAGAATTATACCAGTGCAAAGAACCATGTGCATGCTTCAGTGGTCCTTTACATGGTGAGATGATACTTACAGTAGGGTCCTGCTACTGTTACAATGTCGAACTTGTAACTCATAGAGGCCTATTGGGGTCTTCAAACTAACCTTCTCCGAAAGGCTTTTTACATTGAAGGTATTTAGCAGACGCTCTTATCCAGAGTGACTTACAACCCTTGATATATGAATCAAAAGTGCACTACCTGGCAACCCCAGCCCAGCTCTCATACCTATAGAGAAGGAAAGGTCATTAAAAGGTCATTATAAGTGCAACACAATACACACAACTTACACCTCTACTAGTGGTTACTCACCTAAGTGCATTTTTAAAGAACACACTGGTTTTGGAACACTTCCTTCATCGTAGTGAAGAACCTTTCACCATTAAAAGAACCATTTAAGCATGCAGAGGGTTCTTTGAGCTGCCGTGGTTCTAGAGTGTGTCACCACTGACCTCACTAATGAAGAACCCTCATCTGAGCTTTGGCATACAGTGAATAGGAACCAAAAACATTGAACCTATTTTACTGTAGACAGACTGTGGAGATAAACCGCAACCGCACATCTGCTGAACACTTTGTCCACCCTTTCTCTATGGCAACCCATTGTTTACTTGCTCGAAGCCAATCCGATAAATTTGGTTACTTCTTTGTTCACATCTTTCTCTAGGTCTCCCAGGTCTATATTAAGTCATGTGAAGTCAATATTTATTTATATATCTTTTTTTTTTTTAAAGAATCTGGTGTCTGAGCCTCCAGTGAGCAAGCCAAGGGCCACAGAGGCAAGGAGAAACTCCCTCAGCTCAAAGGGAAGAAACCTCAAGAGGAACCAAGACTCAAAAGGGGAACCCATCCTCCTCGGGTCAACACCAGATACAAGACAGCAAGGGAAAGGAGCGTTCAGTGTTTGTAAGGTCGAGTAATAGATATCTGATTGGTCTGTAATTAAGTAGTTGGGTCATCAGATGGGTCAGCAGGACCGAGGCCAAGCTTCCACACTGCAGGACAGCCAGGAGCTCCGTGGTGGTTAAAGGCTCCCAGTGGCTCCCGGACAGAGCAGATGTAGCAACAGCATCAGACCGCACAGGATGGGCAGCAGTTCAGCTCAGACAGAGAGAACAGACAGACTGTTAGCTCTGACAGAAGACCTGAACACACTGTATGGTGTTAACAGAGTGCAGCAGTGACTCCGGCAGGCCTGGCTATTACAGCAGGACTAACAGGGAGAGCCAGAAGGTCACACAGACATGAGGGCTCCCTGAGAAGTCAGCGCCCCTCTGCTCCACCGTCAACAAACCTGAGTGAACATGAAGAGCAGCGGGACGACAACACCAACATTCCCAACACTCTCTGCCAGTGGACCCCTAGATCTAATTACCAAAAGCTTGACTGAACAGGTGCGTTTTAAGCCTGGACTTAAAGGTTGAGGCTGTGTCTGAGTCCCGTACACTTTGGTTATTCCAAAGCTGGGGGGCCTTGTATGAAAAGGCTCTGCCCTCCGATGTAACTTTGTTAATTCGAGGCACTAATAGAGAGCCCGCACTTTAAGACCTCCATCTCTTCATCTCACTATCCTACTGCCAGGGGCTTGTACTCTCATCTGCACTCTCCCTTTTCTCTTCCTGCAACATTTCCTTCCCTTATTAAAGGCAAAGACTGCGGCCTGGGCCCTTATTGTAAAGCTTACACCTGTTTACAGATAAGCTCCTGAGTGTCTGAACACCCGACGGCCATGTTTGACCAATTGGTTTACATGTGTGGTGTTTTGAAAGATAGTGCCTTGAAATGGCAAAGGAGCGACATGGTGTAAGATTATATCGTGTCAGATAGCACTGAATGTAGACAAGTAGAAGTGTGTTTGGTGGTTTGCTGAACATGGTGGGTATTGGATTGCTGAAAGTGTGCAGCTGGGTTGAGGGATTGCTCCTTGAGTGTCTGGTTTCACCATTGTCATTGTTTTCACCACTGTAAGGTTAGGTTTAGGTTTTGCTTTAGGTATTGGGCTTTAGGTAAGCTTTGTTTAGGATAAGGCTCATGTTCAGAATTGAAAATTAGGGATAGGTTAGGGTTATGTTGATAGGCAACACCTAACATGGAGGATTGATTAACTGACATGATGCAATACATTAACAATGGTTATAATGCTAGATCAGTCTTAAGTAAACATACAGCAGCTAGTTGTTTATGGCAACATTAAGTACCGGTTGTAAGATGCTTACTTAACATTGGTTAGTCATTAATAATGTGTTACTTGATGTTAGTTAGTCAACACTAAAAGTGGAAGGTAGTTATGTTTAAGTATTGTGTAGTACTGAGTAGCTAGCACAAAGCTGACACACCACCCGTCTCCGTTGTTCCCCAGAATCCTGACCATCACCATCAAGTGTCGTCTGGCAGCCTATGGATCTCCGTCTCCTGAATATTGACTACACCTGTTTGTAATCACCGCAGTAATTGTACCACTCTGTTTGACATCCCTCCTTGTGTTTGACCTGTTTTCGCCCTTAGACTTGCCTAACCCTTTTGCCTTGTGCTTGCATTTTGCTTTTCGTTTCTGACCCTGCCTGTTTATTTTCCGACTACTACGGTTCTGTCATCCGGGTCTGACGAAAGTAATACTCTACCAATGGTTAATGCTTTGCTTATCTCAAGCAGACATACAGCAACTACATGTTTACATGTGAAGTAAAGATGTAACAGCTTTAGCATGTTTACCTAGCATTAGTTAGTCATTGTGAATGTATTACTGCATGTTAACTAATGTATTACTTCAGATTAGTTAGTCAACACTTATTGTAAAGTATTGGCTAGCATTGACTAACTAGCGTGAGGAAATACATTGGCAATCTTAGGTAAACATGTAACAACTACTTCTTTAAGTCAACAATAAGCAACAGTTGTAATATGTTTACTTAACATTAGTCAGCCATGGTTAATGTATTACTGCGTGTTAACTAATGCGTTACACCTGTTCGTTAGTCAGCACTTATGGTAAAGTGTTGAGAGAAAGGGTGTTTAGGTTTAGGTATAAGTTTGAAGTGAAATGTGGTGTTAGGTTTAGGACCATGTTCAGGTATTTGATTAAAGTTAAGGCTAGATTTAAGCTTAGAATTAGATTAACTTGTTGGATTGAAGTTTAGGGCTAAGTTTAAAGCATTAGCAGGCTAGCAAACAAATTCATAACTTCCCTACAATCTTTTATACACCTTTATAATTTCCATAGTCACTCATTAATGGGCATGAACACATGTTTGGAACATTAATTAGTTACTTATTAATGATATGGCAATATATATATATATATATATATATATATACACATAACAAACAAAAACTTTATCTTTCATACACACCTCACTCACACGCTCTCAGGAATGAGTGTGCCTTAATGATTTTCCTCATAATGCTAAAAAAATACATATACTTTTTTTTTAAAAGCTTATTTTTTACATCTTGTATGATTTTGCTCATTAGTTATTAATGGCTTGTAAATAAATGCCGGGTTTGGTATTTGTAACAAGCAAACAAAACACATTCCACCATTGGAATGATTTCTCTCGCTGTCTGGTAGGAGTGAACGGTGCTCACAGGTCAGCATCGTCCTTCGCTAATGATTGAGCCAACCAGGCTAATCAATGCATTTGATGAGTCACTGCCTCATGTGTCAGCATCATTAGCATAATCGTATGCCTGTAACCAAGATATGTTCCAGAAGCGCCTCTGTTGTGGAGAGCACTTCACTCGGCCTTTGTGTGACAGATGTGAGCACCTGTTTCGGTCGCAGTCACTCACACGTTATGATTACATGAATCATGGAGCAACTGGATCAATAGGCTGGACGTGCAGAGAGAACACAGCTCGTTAGAAGGTTGGGCTTTGTTCAGCAGTGACGGTGCTTTAAGCTATGGACACACTACGTGACTTTCACCCTGATTTGTAAACTTGACGTCATTGCGGTTTGCACGCTACATGACTGATGAGCAACGGGTCACGTACTGCAAGATCTTTCATCAGGAGATCAAGCTCCAGCGGGTCTGGCTAGTCTCCAAACTACACTTGTTATCAAAACAATAGCTGCACCCAGAAGGAAGTGTAGGGTTGCAGTGATGTTGGGAAGGAAGATAAAGGTCACCAGGAACAATAACTGATGATACATGTAGACTGATATGATCAATATTTATTGAGCTACACACACAGAAGTAGCGTCTCAGTATGGCATCAGGCGGCCATACTTGCTAACCCAACATGCCAGACGTCTCGGCATGGAGCTGTAGAGGTTCCTAATGGTGTCCTGTGATAATCCATCCCATGCAGCTTGAATATTCTCACACGGTTCCTTCAGATTTTGCGGTAGGGGTGAAGGTGGAGTGGCACCAGGTCTTTTGGGCGTGTGGCCCGAGACAACAAACCGTTCATCTAGGCGCTGACCATGGTGCCGGCATATGTTGGCCATCTTCACCAAGACAAAAGCGGGACTCGTCACTGAAGATGAGCCGCTGCCACTCAGAGTCACTCCATGACAGTCTGGCATGACACCATTGCAGTCTTTACTAACAGGATGACTCATGGAGGGCTTCACTGGTTCCAGTGGTGTCAGCAATTGGTCTGTTGGGTCATTGATCTATTTATCGATCTATCGATTCAGGTATAGCACTAAGACCCATCTTCCTTAGGTCACTTGCGTGCTCGAGCGTGAAACATTAGCATATCCCACAATGTCAAACCTACCCACCAAGTTTCATTCCTGTCGGTTGCTTCCTTCTGAATGCAGCTATTTGTGCAACTATGCTTTTGACCAGAAGTCCACATAACTCAAACAAACACATGTAGAAAATGGCACAAGGAATTTTACAATGCTGTGCAAGGTAGGGGCTTTTATCCTCTGGAAATAGATGTCAGCAGGAAGCAAATATTCCCAAGTTGTTTGTTTGCAGTGACAAAACGGAAATAAGAAAGCCGACAGGTGAACTGAGCTGTAGCCTTGCTTGTGGATGTTGGATAACTCCTCCGCTGTGCTCCTCCTCACCCCAGTATGCTTTCATTGGCTGTATGTCATTGTCTGCACAAACAGGTCACCACACTCTTGCCAGCTTTGGCCTTGTTCAGACTGCCAGCCCCCTCTGTTTTTGCCAGACTACCCAGATTGTACCCTCCTCATGTGGTTTAAAATGTAATTCCAACTGTACATGATACTCCATTATGTTTACAGGCTGGACGATGCTACAAGCCCAGGAACCACTGGAATGAACAAGTGCACAACCACACTGTCTAGGGTCTAATCGATCGCTTCTAGTCCTGTCTGTAACCAAGACACAGTGTCCCAATATGTTCCAGTTGGGTGTGACATGGGCCAAAGTAAAGGTGTGTGCCTACACTGTTATTGGTTAATTGGGTTAACTAGTTACACTACAGTAACAATGAGGTCACAGAGCCTGTTCTGATTGGTCTAAATTCATGATCACCAGACCAACAAGTAATCATCAGTGACCGAAATACACCTAATAGTGACAATAACTCAGAAGCTGTGATTCAATTTGGCATGGACTGGGCAGGTTTCTGGGTGTAGGTTCAATCAGAAGGAACTTTGATGTCCTGGCCCCATTAAGTGCCTTGCCATTGACAGCCAGCCACCGTCGCCTTGGTTTGCAGTGGTGTCGTGGATGGGAAACCTAGAGTGCTATGGACTGGATCCATATTGTCTTTAGTGACGAATCCAGGTTCCGTTTGGGATCTGAAGACAGTCTGGTTTGAGTATGGAGGCCTCTGGTGTGGGCTTCAATCCTGCCTTTGCCATGGGGCAACACACTGGCCCTACTGCTGATGTGATGATCTGGGGAGCTACAACATCTGTGGGCCAATGTCCTGCAGGATGGCATACGGATCCTGTATACCTCCATGCCCAGTCGTATCTCATCTTGTGTCTAGGAGACCCGATAGAGTACTAGAGCTTATATTTTCTCCAGGGTAATATTGATCTGCAGCTTGTTTGGTCAGATTCTGATGAGGAAAGCAGGCCTACCACTGATTCTGGATCTGTCCTTACCCCTAAGTAATCTTTTCAGTCAGCAGCTGTGATGGCAGAACTACTAAACAGACTGGAATTAGCAAATAACACACAGAATACAAACAAGTCAGGCTGTGAAATGCTGCCAGTACAAAACAAGACTGCTGGAGAAGCTCAGCACTTATCTCCAACCACCCGTGGCTCCTATTTGTTACAGTTGCATAAATGGTAGCAGCCATTTCTTCAGTTTTGGGCCATTTAATTGGCCTTGTCTTTGTGCATCTCAACATTATATGCCAAGTAAATAATCATGCGTCATAATTTTAGCATAGCAGACTGTTGTCTTTAGTTTGTGAATGGAAATTGATGCTTCATAATTTCTGGTTTTCTAAATTCAGAAGCTGGGAGGATTGCTGTTGTCCATCCCTTTTTATCGGTTTATCTGGTTCACCATGTTGTGAGCTGAGTAATCATTGTCACATATTACTAATTTGGCTATTTCTATGATGGTATGGGGGAAGTAGAAGGTTAAACCTTCAGACATTAACAGAACTGAGATGTGTTACCTGCATATATATCTCTTGCTAAGGCAGTGTAGGATGTGATATGATGGTGTGAGCTACATTCAAAAGACTGTCGGAGAAGCTGTAGCCTGTCTGGATTTTTGGAAATCTCTATGCAACAGGATATAATCACTTGTTATGCAGAGTGGGAATTCAACATTTCGTCTTATATGGTCAATTTTTGATAGATAGATAGATAGATAGATAGATACTTTATTGATCCTGAAGGAAATTTAGCAATAAAGTATCTATCTATCTATCTATCTATCTATCTATCTATCTATCTATCTATCTATCTATCTGTCTATCTATCTATCTATCTATCTATCTATCTATCTATCTATCTATCTATCTATCTATCTAATCAGAAATTTCTGTCACACATTTCTATCATACCTCCATAGCATCTACCTTTATTGCTGATGGTGTAATATAGTTTTGCCAGCTGGGAGTGTGGTGCCATCGCTCATCACAAAGTGACTCGGTCTCCAAAGGTTCCTGGCGTTAGATACACCTCCTTGTGTCTACACTCATTGTCTATTGCTCTATCTACATGCTACTGATGTTGACTGGGTAGTTTGAGTTGGTGGAGTATTCTCAGTCCAGCAGTGACACTGATGTGTCCAGCAGCCCTGCTTGGTCTGATCCACTCGATAGCTATAGGACTCATTTTCATATGGTATTAGATGTTGCATCCATATATTCTAGCCATATATAATTCATTTAGATATGAATTTATTTAAATATTTAGAATTTATTTAAACAACATACATACACACACAAATTCTGTATGGTTACATGTTTTCCTTATTCATTTCAAATCAATATGCTTTATATGTAGACGTGTAATGTTCACATACATAGACGACCTTTGTATTAGCAATACTGCATATGTAAATAACATATATGTACGTATGCAAACTAACACTGGAGAGTTTTATAGATATGTGGTATACATATGGATGAGCATACATTTTTATATGGGCCATACATATATGCCAGTTTTCCATATATATACAGTATATAAGTTTTTTCTTCATACCTTAAAGTCTCATATAGGTACATACTAGACAGCTGCGTATGGATTAAGTGTCTAATCTGAGAATAAGCATTCATATATGAATTGAATGGTACTTACTACACTGCTTTCCTGTCACTTCCTTCCACTTGAAATGGTGAAGCAGTCACACACCAGCCCTGAGCCAGTTACTCAGTGACTTAGACAAAGATAGGGGCTCTTCTTCGAAGAAACCCCATGTATTATATTATTGCCCTGTGGAATAGATCTGGTCTATCTGCTTCTCCATTTAGTCTGGCCTTTTAATCATGCAATGCCGATGTGCGCTTTCCCCTTTCTCTGTTTCTCTTTATCTTTTCCACTTTTTAACTAAGCTTTCACCAATTAGCTTTGACCACACTTCCCAAACATTAGCTCTGAATGGAGTTCCTTCTTCTTTTCACGTTGGGACTGGACCTGATCGAAACTGGAGCACTTAGCACTGATGGCTAACCTGTGCCTCTCTCATTAAAACGCCAATACCTTTGTACAGTTCACTAACGTCCAGACTGAGGTTCTTCATTTGCTGGTGACTTTTCATATGTCTTTCTCTTATCATTGCCACTTTTCGTAAGTGTGTATCTCCATCTTGTAGAGCAGGTTAGCAATGCCGTTAGCTGGAGTTTGGTTTTGACCTTGTTACTGCACAGCTGGAGAGGTTTTTAGAGATTGACTGGTTTGTACCACACTATAACAGCTGGAGAGATGTGGAGAGTGTGTCTTCACTACTTACAAATGCAGGCCAGATTAGTTGTGTATTGCTCTTAAATTAATTACTGTATTATTAATGTTAATTCAATTCAGACTCCGTTTAATAATCATGATTTTCTCTCAGATAAGCTGGACATCCTAATTATCCTCTTAATGCTTAAAACATTTCCCAGATAAGGAAATTCACCAGCTTAAAAAAAAAAAAAAAATTTATTCCACCTTAAATGGTGCTGTGATTACATCCTTGTGCATGAAGCGTTATAATACCCGCTGGAAAAGTTAAGGTACAATGGCAGGATTGGGACAAAAAAGACCCCAAAAAACTGGAGAATAAGAAGCTCGTTCAATCAAACAGCTCTAGAAGAGTCAATGAGTTCTAGCAATTTGTTCTACCTACTGAGTGGCTCTACCTAGCAATGCCATTAGCTGGAGTTTGGTTTTGAACTTGTTACTGCACAGCTGGAGAGGTTTTTAGAGATTGTCTGGTTTGCACAACACTATAGCAGCTGGAGAGATATGGAGAGCGTGTCTTCGCTACTTACAAATGCAGGCCAGATTAGTTGCGTATTGCTCATCTCTCTATTTGAGCCAGGAATAATGGTTGTCTAAATGCTAATGCCTGTATATGTTATATAAAGATGGATGAGATTTAATGCTCATAGTGCATGCTGTAACATGAAGACTAGGACGGCGGTGTAATGCCCTGGATGCTCCTAGAACTTTGTTGGCTGTGACTATATGGTGGACCACTCGTATAAAAGCTATTGCCATTGGATATTTCATCAGCAGGTTCATCAAGATCAAGTTATTTGTTTCATTTTACTGAAATTAATTAAAGACACTCTATAATGACAGAACTGAGCAATATCCGGCTTGTAGCATCATCACTGAACAGTAAAGTCAACAGGTTGACTAGTCTGAGCAACCCTTTTTGCTAGGAGCTCTTAAGGTAGCAGTGTGTAAACCTCTAGTGGTGAGGTTGCCTATGCGACCTACTGAACCCCCTTCACCTGCCCCTTCATTTCCTAGAGCTCCACCAGTTGTCATAGTTAAACTGGCTTGGTTTTGCTTCATGTTCAACCTTCCTTGTCAAAATTTGGTTCCGAAGTTTCTCACCACACGAAATGAACCAACAGCTACTAGCAACGTATTCTACCCATTGAGCGGTTCCCCCAAACGTGATTAGATCATTAGAACAGCATAGTAACTCAGTATTTTGAATGTTTGGATGTGTTATTAATGTTAATTCAGATTAATAATCATGATTTTCCTTCAGATAAGGTGGGCATCCTAACTATCCTCTTAAAGCTTAAAACATTTCCCCAATAAGGAAATTCACCAGCTTTTTTTTTTTTTTTTAATTCCACCTTAAATGGTGCTGTGATTACATTATTGTGCATGAAACGTTCTAATACCTGCTGGAAAAGTGAAAGTAGAATGGAGAATTTGGACAAAAAAAAAAACAAAAAAAATGGAGAATAAGAAGCTTGTTCAATCAAACAGCTCTAGAAGAGTCAATGAGTTCTAGCAAAGTATTCTACCTACTGAGTGGCTCTACCTAGCATGCTAATATTGTTAGTACTTGATTACTAAGTTCAGATGTTTTAGCCATAGGGGTATTCAATCAAACACATAGCCCAGGCTCATACCATCCAATGGATTACATGGACAAGTACTCCATGCCTCAGTTCATGTGACAGTCATGTGTCCACATATCATGTATCTTCCACGTAGTGTATCAGTACGTCCCTCATTCCGACAAATGCACTCCTAGTCCAAAAAGTACATTGGATCAAAATGTGACTGCAGATTTAAAACTCATTTTAAACTGTGGGTTTCTCTCACCAGTTTAAGCCGAGTAAATAATGGGGTCCAGGGAAAGCAATTAATCCACTTCAAAGGCTTTGACATTTCAGACAACTCAGCAGTGTTTGCCCCCTCCCGTACTCTGAGGAGAATTAGCCTGCGGATGTACTGTTTAGAGAACACAATGAACTCTGTGAGGTCAGTGCTTAGAACCGCTTGGGAATGCTGAATGAACTTGAAGGAACAGTTCGGTGACCCATATGTACACGACTTCCTTCTTACCTCAAATAAAAGATGCCGGATGCAAAAATAGGGGGTCCTGGAAGGGAGGGTCCAGGACCTCTTAATTAATCTCTTGGACTATACAAATATCTCAAAATTCTTATTCTTGAGGACCCTTGAAAAAAAGCATCCGTTCCACCACCTCCGGACTCCGCACCAGCTTCTATCTTGAGGTAGGAAGAGTACTGAACATACTGATGCCCCGCAACGTACACCTGAACTAATCCAGACGTCTTACCTAACATTCCCTTACAGACTGTCGGTAATCCTCTCTACCATCCCTGCACACCACACGGGTTGGTCCTTCATACCCAAGCAATTGGAACTATGAACAGGATGCCCAATTTTCCAAAGTTTTTCTCAAGTTTTGTACAGTAGCTCAGTAAGTGTAATGCGTTAGTGTGCTGTAAGTAGTGTGTTGGTGTACAGTAACTCAGTAAGTGTAATGCGTTAGTGTGCTGTAAGTAGTGTGTTGGTGTACAGTAGCTCAGTAAGTGTAATGTGTTAGTGTACTGTAAGTAGTGTGTTGGTGTACAGTAACTCAGTAAGTGTAATGCGTTAGTGTGCTGTAAGTAGTGTGTTGGTGTACAGTAACTCAGTAAGTGTAGTGTGTTAGTGTGCTGTAAGTAGTGTGTTGGTGTACAGTAACTCAGTAAGTGTAATGTGTTAGTGTGCTGTAAGTAGTGTGTTGGTGTACAGTATCTCAGTAAGTGTAATGTGTTAGTGTACTGTAAGTAGTGTGTTGGTGTACAGTAACTCAGTAAGTGTGATGCGTTATTGTACTGTAAGTAGCGTGTTGGTGTACAGTAACTCAGTAAGTGTGATGCGTTAGTGTACTGTAAGTAGCGTGTTGGTGTACAGTAACTCAGTAAGTGTGATGCGTTAGTGTGCTGTAAGTAGCGTGTCGGTGTACAGTAACTCAGTAAGTGTAATGCGTTAGTGTACTGTAAGTAGCGTGTTGGTGTACAGTAACTCAGTAAGTGTAATGCGTTAGTGTACTGTAAGTAGTGTGTTGGTGTACAGTAACTCAGTAAGTGTAATGTGTTAGTGTACTGTAAGTAGTGTGTTGGTGTACAGTATCTCAGTAAGTGTAATGTGTTAGTGTGCTGTAAGTAGTGTGTTGGTGTACAGTATCTCAGTAAGTGTAATGTGTTAGTGTACTGTAAGTAGTGTGTTGGTGTACAGTAACTCAGTAAGTGTAATGCGTTAGTGTACTGTAAGTAGTGTGTTGGTGTACAGTAACTCAGTAAGTGTAGTGTGTTAGTGTGCTGTAAGTAGTGTGTTGGTGTACAGTAACTCAGTAAGTGTAATGTGTTAGTGTGCTGTAAGTAGTGTGTTGGTGTACAGTATCTCAGTAAGTGTAATGTGTTAGTGTGCTGTAAGTAGTGTGTTGGTGTACAGTATCTCAGTAAGTGTAATGTGTTAGTGTGCTGTAAGTAGTGTGTTGGTGTACAGTAACTCAGTAAGTGTAATGCGTTAGTGTGCTGTAAGTAGTGTGTTGGTGTACAGTAACTCAGTAAGTGTAATGCGTTAGTGTACTGTAAGTAGTGTGTTGGTGTGCAGTAACTCAGTAAGTGTAATGCGTTAGTGTGCTGTAAGTAGCGTGTCGGTGTACAGTAACTCAGTAAGTGTAATGTGTTAGTGTACTGTAAGTAGTGTGTTGGTGTACAGTAACTCAGTAAGTGTAATGTGTTAGTGTGCTGTAAGTAGTGTGTTGGTGTACAGTAACTCAGTAAGTGTAATGTGTTAGTGTACTGTAAGTAGTGTGTTGGTGTACAGTAACTCAGTAAGTG
>JAMWET010003808.1:155000-157500 GCA_024036415.1 Prochilodus magdalenae | reverse complement strand
AGATAGAGAGACAGACAGAGAGACAGACAGACAGTCAGACAGACAGACAGACAGGCAGACAGACAGATAGAGAGACAGGCAGGCAGGCAGAGAGACAGGCAGACAGACAGACAGACAGACAGAGAGGCAGGCAGACAGATAGAGAGACAGGCAGGCAGGCAGAGAGACAGGCAGACAGACAGACAGACAGACAGACAGAGAGGCAGGCAGACAGGCAGAGAGACAGGCAGACAGACAGACAGACAGACAGACAGACAGACAGACAGGCAGAGAGACAGACAGACAGAGAGGCAGGCAGACAGACAGACAGACAGGCAGACAGACAGAGAGGCAGGCAGACAGACAGACAGGCAGACAGACAGAGAGACAGACAGACAGAGGGACACAGGCAGGCAGAGAGACAGGCAGGCAGGCAGACAAACAGAGAGAAAGACAGACAAACAGACAGAAAGATAGGCAGGAAAGCAGACAGACAGGCAGACAGACAAACAGACAGACAGACAGATAGGCAGGCAAGCAGACAAACAGAGAGACAGACCAACAGACAGACAGACAGACAGGCAGAGAGACAAGCAGGCAGGCAGACAAACAGAGTGACAGACAGACAGACAGAAAGATAGGCAGGCAAGCAGACAGACAAACAGACAGACAGATAGGCAGGCAAGCAGACAGAGAGACAGAAAGATAGGCAGGCAAGCAGACAGACAGACAGACAGACAAACAGACAGACAGATAGGCAGGCAAGCAGACAAACAAAAGACAGGCAGGCAGGCAGACAGGCAGACAGAAAGACAGACAGACAGACAGTTAGATTTTCTTGTTCCTCCTTTGTGCAAGGAGGAACAAGATGAGCACTGCCAGAGCCCTACTGCTGTGAATGTGTCTGACCAAACAATCAGAAACAGGTCTCATGAGGGCGGCCTGAGGGCCCGACGTCCTGTAGTGGGCCCTGTGCTCACTGGCCAGCAACGTAGAGCTCGATTGGCATTTGCCACAGAACACCAGAATTGGCAGATCCGCCACAGGCGCCTTGTGCTTTTCACAGAGGAGAGCAGGTTTTACCTGAGCACATGTGACAGACGTGACAGGCTCTGGAGACGCCATGGAGAATGTTATGCCGCTTGCAACATCATTCAGCATGACTGGTTTGGTAGTGGGTCAGTGGTGGTCTGGGGAGGCATATCTCTGGAAGGACGCACAGACCTCTACAGGCTAGACAACGGCACCCTGACTGCTATTAGGTATCAGGATGAAATCCTCGGACCCCTTGTCAGACGCTACGCTGGTGCAGTGTGTCCTGGGTTCCTCCTGGTGCACAACAATGCCCGGCCTCATGTGGCGAGAGTATGCAGGCAGTTCTTGGAGAATGAAGGAATTGATACCATTGACATTGACCGGCTCGCCTGACCTAAACCCAATGGAACACCTCTGGGACATTATGTTCCGGTCCATCCGATGCCACCAGATTGCACTTCAGACTGGCCAGGAGCTCAGTGATGCCCTGGTCCAGATCTGGGAGGAGATCCCCCAGGACACCATCCGTCGTCTCATTAGGAGCATGTGGAGGCCATACAAACTACTGAGTACCATTTTGAGTTGCTGTAGTGGAGTTTGGGTTAAATGGACGAGCCTGCTGCTTCATTTCTTCGCTTTGATTTTCAGGTTGTCTTTGAATTCAACCCTCTGTAGGGTGATCATTTAATTTCCATCAAACGACGTGGCATCCTTTCCTTCCTAACACATTACCCAGTCTATATGAGGAAAGATATTCTGCATGATTTTTTTCCCATTGAGATCTGATGTGTTTTCAAAGTGTTCCCTTTATTTTTTTGACCAGTATATATATATATATATACACACACACACACACACACACACACACACGTTGGCACAAAACCACTTACTAAGGTTATTTGAGTTAGTGGAAATCACAGCATGTCATATCATAGCACTGCATGTTTGACACTGTTATCATTCCTGCCTGAAACTGTTAATCATGGCCATCAAAGTTCAGTGATGGGACACCTTCTCTTTTCCATCAGTACTCACTTCCTTTGTGCTGTAATTTCTTCGCAGGGCCTGTGCCATGTCTGGCTAACATCTAATCATGCCTAACAGCCCACCATCTCAGAATCAAGCAGCTATGCACCCTAGAACTCGCTATGAACCTGTCACTTCCTAAAGCCTATGCGCAAGCTTATCATTCTCAGCACAATGCACACCTGGCTCTGTTACGCAGGTTTCTCCTCCACAACATCCGGAGGATTTGACCCCCTTCTCTCCAGGAAAGACCACCTGGACTGCAGCCGCCTGATCAAGGCTGGAGTTCCTACACTTCCGCACATGATCCAGAACGAAGACGTCTTAGGGAATCTGAAATCCTTCACCTCGAGACTGTTCTGTAATATTGAGTGAAGATAGTAATCATTACGGAGTATTACCATCACAACATGCCTTCAGAACCTGCGCTGACCAAGCCGCATGTTTACCCTGGAGAATA
>JAMWET010003808.1:82500-150000 GCA_024036415.1 Prochilodus magdalenae | reverse complement strand
CTAAGGGCAGGCGGTTGTCGTATCGGCCTGCGTGCATGTAGTACTGGTCATGCAGCTGTCTACCAATGGGGCTGGCACTAACAGGATGACACATGGAGGGCAACACTGCATTCATAGCTGTCGGGCCATGCATATTGGACAATCCATCGGTTCTGCCTGTCTGTGGTTTGTGTAGGTCTTCCAGACCCTTCATATCGCTGGTGCCTGTCTTCTTGTTATACCCAGTGCTGCCATCAGTGTGCTATGGTAGTTTCCGCACGACCATCCCACTTCTCTGAGCACTCTTGAGTTGGTTTCAAACCCTGTTCCCAGGCATACTTCGCTTGCAAAGGATGCTACCAACACAACAGCATGCTTTAGATCAGAAAGCTCCCACGACAGGATGCCTTTATATAGCCAATCAGGTACAGCAATGAAGCCCGGCCTTGCTTACGTCACAAGTGTGGCAGAGCATGAAAACTGTCAGTCAAGACTCCTCCACAGTAATGAGCCCACCCAATGGAAACTCCTAATCCTCACTTCGCTGGTTTAAGCCCCAGCTGTGCCACATTCTCTTCGTTGTTCCTTAAACAGACTTTACATATGGCTCTTCTCTTCGTAGGCAGGTGGTACAATGGAACAGATAACGAGTAAAATAATACGAAAGGGATGAAAGGAAAACGCTCATGCGATCTAAATGACGTCTGAACATTTTAATATCTGATGTACAGACATATAATTGTGCAGTCGTCTGCCTCTTTTTGGAGTACTTGGGAGCTCCGGATGATGAAGTCTGGTTCCTCCAGCTTGTGGCCGGTGAGGCAGAAATCAGCAGTGAAGTGGTGTTTACAGTCAGCAGGAAATGGAAGGGCTGACGCTGGAGGAGGAAGAATAATCAGACCCTCGCTGCCACCTCCTGCGGCGGTCTAGGCCCAGAGTCGCAATCAGACGAACTCTCCACTTACGATTCGTTTCGGGGCTGCTTATTTGGCACTATTTATAGTACACAGTGCCAGCATGCGCACTTATGAATGGGCTACCGGGGCAAAGCCCGGTCTAAGAAAAGAAGCCTAAAGATGCTGCCATGGTCGCTCGCATGACGTTGAGGTTTTCTTCTTATGACAGGATGTTCCAGGCCCTTACAGAGGAAATGACTGCTGTCATATCGAAACGGCCGTTATGCTGGGATGAGTAGACCAAAAGAATTGATCCCATATTAATTGAAATAAAATATTATTCATATTCACCTCCTGTAAAGTTTCCGTACAGGGTTGAGTCATGATGGACGACTAGTATTTCTATGAGTATGTTCAACAGATGGTGGTAAAGCAGCATATATACAGGGGTTGGACAATGAAACTGAAACACCTGTCATTTTAGTGTGGGAGGTCTCATGGCTAAATTGGACCAGCCTGGTGGCCACTCTTCATTAATTGCACATTGCACCAGTAAGAGCAGAGTGTGAAGGTTCAGTTAGCAGGTAAGAGCACAGTTCTGCTCAAAATACTGCAATGCACACAGCATTATGGGTGACATACCAGAGTTCAAAAGAGGACAAACTGTTGGTGCACGTCTTGCTGGCGCATCTGTGACCAAGACAGCAAGACTTTGTGATGTATCAAGAGCCACGGTATCCAGGGTAATGTCAGCATACCACCAAGAAGGACGAACCTCCACCAGCATCACGTAGTGACCTGGCCACTATCCTGCAAGAAGAATGGCTTAAACTCCCTCTGACCACTGTGCAGGACGCAGTATATGTCATTCCCAAGACCAACTGACGCTGTATTGGCCGCAAAAGGAGGCCCTACACCATACTAATAAATGATTGTGGTCTAAAACCAGGTGTTTCAGTTTCATTGTCCAACCCCTGTAGGGTGAGCATAGATTATGTGAGCACAGTCCCTGGAAATGTGTCCAAGTTTTTTTTAACTGTGACATAAGGGTATGATCCAATTTCCTAGTGCACTGCTAGATGCATATTGAAGCACCCAAAGATCAAAGCATGCGTGTTTAGGGAACAACAGTGTGAGAGTGACGAGGACTGGATTCTGTCTAGTCATCAGAAATCATTCATTTCGGTCTCCAGATGTTGTTGCTTATAAAAGCACAATATGAAAGTCCTAAGAAAGCTTGTTTTGGCTCATGGAGGGGGAGCTGCTATCTACCGAGCACTTGCCGGCTTAGTAGGTCTAGTGAACATTGCTGTGTGAAACTGCTGTGCACACGTGCAGTCTACTTTAATGTATAGTATCTCCATGCCATCTATAAACAGTGCATCGTTTGTTTTATACTGTGTCAATTTTTAAGCATCCATATAAAACATATAGCACATGTTAATAACAGTCGCCTCCTTCTCTTCAGAACAGGAGCTAGCTCAGGGGTGTGTTTAGGGTCTGCTTTTATTTTCTGTAGCCAATGATCTCTTTGCCGTCTCAATATTTCATCTAAATATGAATTATGGACACAATCATTGAATTGTCCAGTGTCAACCAGAAGAGGCTCTGAGGGAGTTTGTCCTGGCCACTGTCAGCCTTGGCTCGCTCATTAGGGGCTTGAACCTGGATCCTCTGTAAAGCTGCTTTGTCACGTCATATAAGATGTCATATAAATGAACTTGACTTGACTTTTGAGGTATTCCTGCCTCATCTCTCCCCAGGCCACTATACTTTTGAGACCCTTTTTACTTTTAAGGCCATTTTTACTTTTAAGACGTGAATTCCATCAATTTCTTGTCATCCAAAGTGTTTGGAAGAGGAATGAGTCAGAATTGTTCATGGTGGTGGTGACAGGCAGCAGATGTCTCCAGACAGCTCTACATTATTCGTCTCTACACAAGATGTCTCCAGACATCTCTACACCATATGTCTTCTACACAAGACGTCTCCAGACATCTCTACACCATTTTATTTTTGCCATCCGGAATGAGTAGTGAACCTCCCCCTGTCTTAAAACCCCCATATCTGAATGTCTGAGACATTAAGCAGCATATTCATAACCACTTCATGTAGTGAGACTTTCAGTGCGGTGTCTTTTTGAGGCATTAAACTCTTCAGATGTCTGGTTCCTATCTCCACCACTTCTGACTTCTGTTTCTCTTGAACACTGCTTTTCACATTAACTGCTCTGAATGATTTCTACAGGCCATAATGTGGCAAGAGATGGTAATATGACCATATGAAGCCACTGATGCACACCATAATTTCAGCCTGGTTTTGACATAGTTGTAGCGTACAAGTTTCCAGTGTGAGGCCAGAATATGAATGAAGAACAGTGATGTTAGGTTTGGATGCCCTAAAACAACACACACAAAAAACTCTAGTTTGTCAAATTGTATCTTCCTGCCATTTGCATCTATGGTGTTGACCTATAGGAGGCCATATGTGAATATGGGAAAGATAAGGTGATCCTACTGTTGCAGCTTCAGGTGGAACCATAAGCCACATATTACATATATCACAACAACATGACATACAACTACAAACACAGTACCAACATGCTAACTGCTACAGGCTAATCACAGCAGCCACAAAACAAGAGCTCACTATAATAATAGCTCCCTACAGCCAGTTTAAACTGCTTCTGTCAAAGTGAATTGACCTTTCGTGTGTTACCAGATTGGTTACCTCAAATTCTCTTTGAAGGACAGACATCCATACTGTCCTCACACTGACACTCAGGAATGACCCTGTCTTTCCTTCTCTCCCAGCAATGTGTGAAACCCTGGATGCCCCAGCCAGGAATCAAACCCAGGCCAAACCCTGGACGCCCCAGCCGGGAATCAAACCCAGGCCAAACCCTGGACGCCCCAGCCGGGAATCAAACCCAGGCCAAACCCTGGACGCCCCAGCCGGGAATCAAACCCAGGCCAAATCCTGGACGCCCCAGCCGGGAATCAAACCCAGGCCAAACCCTGGACGCCCCAGCCGGGAATCAAACCCAGACCAAACCCTGGACGCCCCAGCCTGGAATCAAACCCAGGCCAAACCCTGGACGCCCAGCCGGGAATCAAACCCAGGCCAAACCCTGGACGCCCCAGCCAGGAATCAAACCCAGGCCAAACCCTGGACGCCCCAGCCGGGAATCAAACCCAGGCCAAACCCTGGACGCCCCAGCCTGGAATCAAACCCAGGCCAAACCCTGGACGCCCAGCCGGGAATAAAGCACAGGCCAAACCCTGGCCCCAGCCGGGAATCAAACCCCGCCCAAACCCTGCCCGCCCCAGCCGGGAATCAAACCCAGGCCAAACCCTGGACGCCCCAGCCGGGAATCAAACCCAGGCCAAACCCTGGACGCCCCAGCCGGGAATCAAACCCAGGCCAAACCCTGGACGCCCCAGCCGGGAATCAAACCCAGGCCAAACCCTGGACGCCCCAGCCGGGAATCAAACCCAGACCAAACCCTGGATGCCCCAGGCGGGAATCAAACCCAGGCCAAACCCTGGATGCCCCAGCCAGGAATCAAACCCAGGCCAAACCCTGGACGCCCCAGCCGGGAATCAAACCCAGGCCAAACCCTGGACGCCCCAGCCGGGAATCAAACCCAGGCCAAACCCTGGACGCCCCAGCCGGGAATCAAACACAGGCCAAACCCTGGACGCCCCAGCCGGGAATCAAACACAGGCCAAACTCTGGACGCCCCAGCCGGGAATCAAACCCAGGCCTTTCTGAGGGTGAGGTACCAACGCAATCCACTTACCGCCATAGTACACTGTCCTATATAGTAAACAGTGTGAAAGATAAAAATATCATGCAGCCTGGTTCTGGCATTAGTGACCCAGTGGGCGAAGGAAGCGATTCGGCTCACTGAAAATACATTCGGCCACGTAAGCGGTGTATGGCTACCGCAGGCTATGAGAATGCATGAATCCAACATAAAAATAAACTCCACTCCAAAACACGCAGATATGCGTCTTCACTGCGTTCACATTAGTGTCAAGTTCAGATCGTTTCCTATCATTATTATTAGCATTTGTAGTTAACCAACCCTGAAATCTGGGGGTGCTGCTGCCCCCTCAGCATCTCCAACGTTGCTGTCTTAACGACTTAATTATGCAGACATTTTAGCAAAATGCCGAGTGAGTCAGTGAGTTTGAGTCTCTTTCTGTTCTCTATAATGGACCATAAGCTAAGATTCTGATACCAGTGAAAGTGCACAGAGCATTATGATTTCTGACACAACGCGCACTCCAACAGACGTCAGCAGCCCTCCAGGAATCTTAAAGCGGATTACAAATAAGAGATGACTCACGGAATTCATAAGATATACATTCCTCTGGGACAGCCCCAGCTTTAGCAGCGGCGCCTATCTGTCAATATCAACAATGTTACAGCAGTGTAAGAGATGACTCACAGAACTCATATTACAGCCCTAACAGAGGTGCCCTCTGTCAACATCAATGACGCTTAAGCACATACAAAAAACCTCATCCGACCAGTGGATGTCTTCAACCGAGTCCGTGCAGAGTCCTGAGGCATCAACCATTTCCAGTGTTAGTGGAGCAATCAGTAGAGCCAAGGCCACATTCAGTGGGACAGTTGGCTTTTGGCTCGACTGCTCTTGTTGCTCATTAACAACACATTGGTCTTGCAGGGCCAGTTGAGCAGACTGTGCCAGGAGGAAAGCTGCTGATGCTAGTGCTGGCATCAGTGATAGCATCAACAGCAACAACAACAAAAAGGCCGAAAAACTGAACAGGCCAATTCCCGTCTCAGCGGACCTGACCTAAAACCAATAAGCTCCTATGGCCAAAGACTCTGCACAGATTTGGTGTGCCTGTTGTCCATGCTAGGGTTGCCACCTTTCAGAAATTTATGGTAATACGGAACAAACCGCATCCTGTATTGGTGCTGAGTCCGGGGCTGGGGGTGGGGTGTTGTGGGGAGAGAGATTGTGATCATTCATATGTATGAAATACGGAACAAATCTCGCCCCGTATTGGTTTAATACAGGACGCAACATTTAATTGCCAAATAAACCCACATCCCCAATCTCCCTACATGACTGGCACACGTATCCACTGATGCACACCGTTATTCCATTCTGTGATCTTCCTGCCATTTGTATCTTGTCTATGGTGTTGACCATTAGGAGGACAGAGCTCTTTCTGGAGCCCATATCTGAATATGAGATAGTGGAAGTGGTGATGCTACTGTTGCAGGTTCCAGGTGGAACAATAAGCCACAGGTCACATATGTCACAATAACGAAACTCAGAATTCAACAGCGCTACAACGCAAAGCAGCACTACAAACACAGTACCAACATGCTAACAGCTATGTGCTAATCACAGCAGCCACAAAAAACAAACCAGCTCACTATAATAGTAGCTCCCGACAGCCAGTTTAAACCACTTCTGTCAAAATGAATTGACCTTTCGTGTGTTAACAGATTGGTTACCTCAAGTTCTCTTTGAAGGACTGACATCCATACTGTCCTTGCATGGACACCCAGGAACAGCTCCACAATCATTTTTCTTACTTTCTCTTTTCAGGAAATCCACCGGCCTCACACAGTCTGTAGCCATGGTTGACAGTTTCTCAGCCACCTATGAACTCATGCAACAACATTAACAATAACTGCTTGCTGTCGGATGTGTAGTTTTGTGTCTGCTGACTAAGACAGGGCAAGAGTGTATGGCAGTCTATGTTTGCTTAACAACAAAAAGGCCCAGAAACTAAACCGGACCATTCCTGAGTCTCAGTGGACCTGACCTAATAACAATAAACTCAAGGTCATATGGCCAAAGACTTCACACAGACTTGGCATGCTCGCTCATTCACCATGCATACAGTACAGACATTCTTGGAAATGCAGTGTGTACCGTATGGTGGTAGATTTGTTTTTGAGCAAAAATCAATCAGCCTATCTTGATAGAGTTTGCACTGTATCGCTGTTTGCAGTGACATGATTGTGTGTGAGAGGCATCAGTAATATAGAGAAGGAAATGAGGGCAGAGAAAGATGCATATATGCCCCACTCAGTAAAGTAATATGACATAAGGGTATGATCCAATTTCCTAGTGCACTGCTAGATGCAGATCGAAGCACCCAGAGATCCCTTCAGGATAAAAGCATTGCATGTTAAGAAAACAACAGTGTGAGAGTGATGAGGATTGGGTTTCGTCTTGGCATCGGAAATCATTCATTTCAGTCTCCAAATGTTGTAGCTTATAAAACAGAGATGTCATACTGGGTTACTTCCAGGTTACCATGCCCCCCCCCCAGCCATTCTTAACATCCTACAGCATTTTAAATGATTGTAGAGGTATGTAATAAGCTGAATGTTAACACAACAATTAACTAAACACACATGTACCAAACTGGCAATGAAGAAAAACCTATGGCATAAAGCTGTAATTACAATACAAATAGTCATTCTATGGATGCAAAGTCATCAGACATTTTTGAGATCCAAGTTTTAGATTTTTGCCAAAAGTAAAGATAGAACTTACCAGAAAAAAAGAGTCACCTTGAGTGGTTGCAACTTTAAGGTGGTTGCAACCTCAGGATGGTGGATGGTGCTGCACGAGGATGATGAGGCATAACACCTGTTGGGGGTGTGAGCAATGGGATCCAAAGCAGATGTTAATGATTGGCTAAAAGGAGTGATTGTATTTGGCCAGGCCAAATAGTAGATCATAGATCAAAGTAGGTAGATAGATAGATAGATAGATAGATAGATAGATAGATAGATAGATAGATAGATAGATACTTTATTTCTAGAATATTGTGAAATGAGAACATTCTAGAATAGTGTGATTGGGAAGAACATTCTAGAATAGTGTGAAATGAAAACATTCTAGAATAGTGTGAAATGAGAACATTCTAGAAGAGTGTGACTGGGGGAGAACATTCTAGAAGAGTGTGACTGGGGAGAACATTCTAGAAGAGTGTGACTGGGGGAGAACATTCTAGGAGAGTGTGACTGGGGGAGAACATTCTAGAAGAGTGTGACTGGGGGAGAACATTCTAGAAGAGTGTGACTGGGGGAGAACATTCTAGAAGAGTGTGACTGGGGGAGAACATTCTAGAAGAGTGTGACTGGGGGAGAACATTCTAGGAGAGTGTGACTGGGGAGAACATTCTAGAAGAGTGTGACTGGGGAGGAACATTCTAGAAGAGTGTGTGGAGAGTGGTGACTGGGGGAACTGGGGGAGAACATTCTAGAAGAGTGTGACTGGGGGAGAACATTCTAGGAGAGTGTGACTGGGGAGAACATTCTAGAAGAGTGTGACTGGGGGAGAACATTCTAGAAGAGTGTGACTGGGGAGAACATTCTAGAAGAGTGTGACTGGGGGAGAACATTCTAGGAGAGTGTGACTGGGGGAGAACATTCTAGAAGAGTGTGACTGGGGAGAACATTCTAGGGGAGTGTGACTGGGGAGAACATTCTAGGAGAGTGTGACTGGGGGAGAACATTCTAGAAGAGTGTGACTGGGGAGAACATTCTAGGAGAGTGTGACTGGGGAGAATATTCTAGGAGAGTGTGACTGGGGAGAATTGGCCAGAAAGTGTGAAGTAGTTTGGACTAAGAGACGGTGCAGTGTTGGTGGTCACTGACTTGACCTGCTCTCGTCAGCCCCACAAATGCTACACCCACACATTTCATTCACCTTATCACCTGTCTTCCCCTTTCTTCTGTTTATTCTGAGTCTCTCTCTCTCTTTCTTTGTCTCTGACTCTCTCTCTCTACTTAAGTAATTTTTCACTCAGCTCTCAGCCCTGTGTTGTAGATGCCCCATCCTCTCTCATGAAGTGGAGGATTCTCAACAGTGGTTTACAGCAGTGAGTCACCCCCTTTTCCCACTGTCTTCCTCTCTTCCTCTCTCTCTCTCTCTCTACTTTGAGTACCTTGCCGGCCTTTGATAAATATGCAGTACTCGGAGTCACCCTCGGGCCGTACAGTTGGATCTGTTATCCAGGCTGGTGCATATTTGATGCCAGTTGTCTGACCGTAAAAGCAGCCTTAGAAAGAACCCAAAGCCACAATCTCAGTCACTGCAGTGAAACACCGCTATCCAGCATCTCTAATACGCAGGTAAGCGACTACAGTGATGACGTCAAAGTGCTGACGTCTTCTCTGCTGAAAAAAAACACACAGGCCAGCAAGGATTTCATGCTGGTATAATGTTGGTCTTTTGCCAATTTAGCTGCTCACTCAGCTGGACCAGCAAACCAGCATCCAAAACACCACATACCGCTGCTGTCCAAAGCCATATCCAAGTGTCTCCAAAACAGCAACTTTAAAAAGAGACTTTGAATGTAAGTCAATGGAACCAGACCATTATCTAATTTTGGGCCATTTCTGTTGGTCCATTCATCATGAAATATTCACACAGTGTAAAGAGTGTGTTCCAATGATGCATAAAAGTCAAATTCAACAGAAATGGAGATTTCACTGGACAGCGACGAAACGCTGGTGTAACTGGTGTGACTGTTTTGCCTTCCCCATGCGTTTGCATACACAGCTAAGCAGACAGCTGGAGACATGTGGTGCCTTCAAGCGTTTTTAATTGAAGCAGTGTTAAACTGAGAAAATAGAAGTCAGGAAGTATGACTATCAATGTGCATATAAATGCATAACTTGGATATACAACAGAGATAATTACTCAAATTGGACACGAGGTTGTTACAACACATTACATTCCGGTTGAGGCCCTTACAAACACTGGAACAGGGTAGCTAGCGTAGCCTGACTAGCATGACTTAAACATAAATCAAACAAATCTCCAAGACATAACATTTACCAAATATAAAGCACAAAGAGCGTACAGCTAGGTCCTACAAACAAGGCACTCACAGATACTGCCTGAACCAGGTGAAAGGTAGACCGAATGTCGACGCAGAAAGACTGATGCCTGCCCGATTCTCCATGTGCTGCTCAGGAGGCTGTTCAGTAGCTCTGTGCACCACCAGAGGACGCCAAAGTCGAACCCAAGCGAGAGTCTGCACAGTGACCATCATATTAGCCTCCACTGACCAGCATACCAACTGGTTTTACTGGGGCCCGGGATATTAACCTGCATTCCTGCTGACCAAGTGTGCTCTACCGCTTATGGCTGAGCTCTTGTTGCACACTAATAGCACTCACAGTTGTCTGGGGCAGATTCAGCACCCGGAAATGTAACAAACTGACTCGTGGCATTCTGTGGCAGTGCCAAATGAAAAGTCACCGGCCTCTTTTGGCCATACAGCATAAGAATGTTGAGTTCAGCAAGTGGTACAGAGCAATCTGTGCCCACAGTGGACCAGTTAACATTTATAATGAACACAGGAGCCCTGAGGAAAGTGTCAGGGACCGCCATTGAGCCAACACTGTAACATCTGGGCCTCCAGAGGCGCTAATGTTAACCAAGATTCACCATCTATGTTGTCTCCAGTTTACGCTGGAGTACCATAATTGAACACTCAGGTTTGGAAAAATCCAGATTCGGGCTACATAAAATGGATGAATGGTGGTCTATATGCTACCAAACACTGAGGGGCCACCTCTGAGAGTCAACTGTGGGCCAAATGCTGGATGGTGATGGCAGTGTACATGTCTAGGGGATGTTTTCCTGGTATGATCGTGGACCACTATATGACTTGACCATACCAGCAGATCATGCACTCCTGTATTTTTGATGGTGTTCCTTGACAGTAATGGTTCCTGTTAACAGGATAACACCCCACCTCAGAGTGCAAGGGTGGTGCATGAGTGGTTTCAGGAGCACAACAGTAACATTGGTGTCCTTCCCTGGTCCGCTAACTCACCCAATCTCAATCCACTGGAGCCCATCTGGGAACACTTGGATCACCAAGTTCACAGTTGACCCACAACCACACAATCTGAGGGATGCAGTGCTCTGCTGCTGTTGGAACAGGCACAAGTGTCTTTGTGCACCTTACTTCAGCTAATAAGTCATGACATCTCGCTTGTGTCATCTGACCCGAAGGAGCTCGATCCCACTATTAGGGAGGTGGTCATAATATACTGATATGACTACATATATACACTCATCATCAAAAAAGTTGTACAAATAATTACTAGTGCAGCACCATTGGCAGACGGCTGCACGACGCAGGACTACATGCATGCAGACTGTTACGATGACTGCCCCTAACACCATGTCAACGTCACCAAAGACTGCAGTGGTGTTGTGCCTGACTGTAAAAGAGTGACTCAGAACAGCAGCGGGTCATCTTCAGTGACGAGTCACGCATTTGTCTTGGCGGAGACGCCCAACGAATCGGTGTGTGGAGGCACCGTGGTCAGCACCAAGATGAGCGGTTTGTTGTCATGCATCACGCAACCAGAAGACTTGGGGTCACTCCACCCCCACCACTACCGCACCATCTGGAGGAACTGTGTGAGGATATTCAAGCTGCATGGGATGGATTATCACAGGACACCATTAGGAAGCTCTGGCATGTTGGGTTAGCAGACATGGTGGGCTGACTCCATACTGAGAGACAGACTTCTGTATGTGTAGCTCAGTAAATATTGATCATATCAGTCTACATGTATCATCAGTTATTGATCCTGGTCACCTTGATCTTCCTTCCCAACAGCACCGCAACCCCACAAGAAGCAACCACTGTTTAGAAGATGAGTGTAGTTGTAACATGGCATGCTCTTCCCCCCAGACGAGGCAGTATGTTCGAGGCGAGAGTCGACTAAGCGTGTTCTTCTGCAGAGGATGTGCTATTTTCTTAAATCAGTCCAGTCCGTGTACCAGCTCATGTACAGGATGCAAGCATGATGTCCCTGCTTGATCATGTGTTGAGCACCTCATGTTCTCACAGCATGTTAACACCTTCTACATCAGACCATGCATCAGAACCTGCATTAACATCAAGCCCCAAGACGCCCTCCCCTCTCCCACCACAGCCCTGCAAACTGACTCCTTGTCTTTGAAGACCTCCTTCCCTTTGCAAATGTGTTGATAGATGTTCATGAACTTTGTGAAGGGCTGTTCCAGAGGTACACCGCTTTACCGAGCGCAACCAGGAAGGCAAAACAGCAAACGTGGCGATCGGAATGTGTCAGTCTGTTCGTCGATTTGCTTAATGGAGGAATTACGTTTGTTACACCTCTGTCTGTCTCTCTCTCTCTCTCTCTCTCTCTCTCTCTCTCTTTCTCTCTCTCCATTACTCGTTTTTCCTTTTTTTCCAGCCTGTGATGTTGTTTTGCAGTGCTGTTTGCTGCTGCTGGTGGTAATTGTTTGATTTGATCAGGTCACAGTGGATTCAGGCGACTCAGTGTGGCCACAGGGATTGAACTCCCCATGCTGATGTGTGTTACACAACCTTTGGACAGACACACACATGCCTGTTACCACAGTCCAGGCCAGGTTAATTGGTTTGTAAACAGAAGTCTACACTAACAATCGATCCACACAACACGAAAGCCTTGCAGGGGGAATGGGAACACAGCTTAAACCAGCATCAGAGTTAACTACATCTACAATCTAATTTGGAGTCTTATTTTCTCAGGTGCCCTGAAATAAAGAGGCCACAGGATGGAAACCTGCATTTACATTGTCATAGCTCAATAAGGAGGATTGAATACGTGCATGGAGCTGACATACCATGAGCCTCAAACACTGTTGTGCCTATTGTTCATTTACCTAAACCTATATGATACCTCATACTCAGTCATGCATATTAGAAGTCAGTCTATACGATACCTCATACTCAGTCATGCATATTAGAAGTCAGTCTATACGATACCTCATACTCAGTCATGCATATTAGAAGTCAGTCTATACGATACCTCATACTCAGTCATGCATATTAGAAGTCAGTCTATACGATACCTCATACTCAGTCATGCATATCAGAAGTCAGTTTATACGATACCTCATACTCAGTCATGCATATTAGAAGTCAGTCTATACGATACCTCATACTCAGTCATGCATATTAGAAGTCAGTCTATACGATACCTCATACTCAGTCGTGCATATTAGAAGTCAGTCTATACGATACCTCATACTCAGTCATGCATATTAGAAGTCAGTCTATTAGAAGTACCTCACGATACTCAGTCATGTCATATTAGAAGTCTAGTCTAACGTCATATTAGAAGTCAGTCTATACGATACCTATACTCAGTGTGCATACCTCAGTCTTCGATACTCATACTCAGTCCATGGATATTAGAAGTAGTCCTATACTCATATTCAGTCATGCATATTAGAAGTCAGTCTATACGATATACGATACCAGTCCTATAGGATACCTCATATTCAAGTCATACATATTAGAAGTCAGTCATCATATAAGTCGAGTCCTACGATACCCTCTCATACTCAGTCATGCATATTAGAAGTCATTCTATACGATACCTCATACTCAGTCATGCATATTAGAGGTCAGTCTATACGATACCTCATACTCAGTCATGCATATTAGAGGTCAGTCTATACGATACCTCATACTCAGTCATGCATGTTAGAACTGTACACAGTATTATTAATTTATAATATTCATTTTAACTCACATCTCTTTTTTTAATGCTGCTAAATTATGTGCAATAATCTCACTGTTTATTATCAAGCACGTTATCATTTTCCAGTGTTTACAGGTACAGTGTTATGTTTACATTATGTTACAGTGTGCAATAACGTCATCACTTGGAAACACAGCAATATCTTTCTATACAAGTGCAATATCTCTGTAAGTGTAATGTATCATTTCCTATTTGGTACTTTCCCCCACCCCTTCTATATTACTTGGGTCTCATCTGCACTGTTATGTTTCTAGTAGGTCTTGTGTGTTTGCGCTATGTTTACATTTTGTAACTCAGAAACAGAGAGAGGATCCATTATGGTAGGGTTTATTCAAAAGCTACCATAAAACACAAAAGCATCCAAAAGTATAAAAGCTCAGAGGTTGCCAAAAACCAGAACAGAAACCTCAAAAATCCAAACGCCCATAAGTTTCTCAAAAATCAACAAAAAGCCAAGAAGGCATTCAAAATGACACAAAAACAAAACACCAAGATTACCAAAGCAGCAACCCACTCACAAGGACAGTCAACAGGGTGGCAGTTAATGCTCCACAAACACCCAGGGAAGGGAAGGCTATTTAAAGGGAAGGGTAATAGGCTGGGATAGGTAGCAGGTGAGAAGGGACAGGTACGGGAGGGGCTAGGTGAAAGGGAGCAGGAGCAAACTCTTTAGAACTCCGGTGAGGTTGACCTCTGGTGGCCGGCATGAGAAGTGCACAGAGAGTGTCTCCTAAGAAGACCTGACACATTTGCACATCGGAGTTTAGGGAAACGCAGTTTTGCACTCCTGATGTAAAGTCTGAATGACAATGAGGTTCACTTTGACTTTGACTACAGTCCACGTTTAGCTGCTGGGCTAAACTGTTGGAATAGGGGTACATGCTCCTCTGATTTGGCTTCTGCCGCCCTCTGAGTGTTAACAGGCCAAGAACCCAGAACCGACAGGAATGGAAACTTGGTGGGTAGGTTTGACATTGTGAGGTACGCCAATGATTCAAGTTTCACGCTCGGCTGCATATGTTATGTAGCAAGGACAGGCCTTAACACTCTACCTGACTGACAGGTCGTCCTGTCATGGGTGCTTTCCATTCTGACTCATGCTGTTGTGGTGGGAGCATCCTTGGCAATCAGGTGTGCCTCAGAGAAGAGTTTGAAGGCAGCTTGAGTAGTTTGAGACCGGTTGCATTGTAGGGCACCAGGAAGCGGGATGGCCTTGTTGGGACGTATTGTGAGCCATGCCAGCCGTGCGGATACTACCGTACCACACTGCCGGCGGAAATGGATAGAAGAAGGTAGAAACAAGCGACATGAAGGGTCTGGGACACCCACACAAACCACAATGATCCGTGGAGTGGCCCAGCAGCCATGACTGCGGACATTCAGGGAGCAGTGATGCCCTCCATGACTCATCCTGTTATTCCCAGCACCACTGACTGCACAATGCAAGACTACATGCACACAGACCATTACGATGACTGCCCTTAACACCTCCTCAGTGTTGCTATACGGTGTTGAGCCTGACTGTCATGGAGTGACAGTAGGGTCCCACTTTTGTCTTAGTGGAGACGACCAATGAGTCTGTGTGTGGTTGCACCATGGTTGGAGCCAAGATTGTTGTCCCCCATAGCATGTCCAGAAGGCCTGGTGTCACTCCACCTTCACCCCTACTGCACCATCTGGAGGAACTGTGTGGGGATGTTCAAGCTGCATGGGATGGATTATCACGGGACACCATTAAGAAGCTCTACAGCTCCATGCTGAGACGTCTGGAGTGTTGCATTAGCAAACATGGCCGCCCAACACCACACTGAGAGACAGACTTCTGTATGTGTAGCTCAGTAAATATTGATCATATCAGTCTACGTGTATCATCAGTTATTGATCCTGGTCACCTTTACCTTCCTTCCCAACACCACTGCACTCCCACACTTCCTTCTGGGTACAGCTTTTCTTTCGACCATGTGTGTATATTTAATATTTTACATACAGCTGTTACCATCTAATATCAACTGAGCTATTTCCCGGAGCCCCCAGTATAAACGAACCATGGTAGAAAGAAAGAGGGACAGCCGTGGACTGACAGACGGAGAGATGCACTGCAGCTCACCACACACAGCTGCTGAATGACCACCTGCCGGGCTAATTTCCATCCAGCTGGACAGAAATGACCACTGTGGAGCTCACAGTGCAGTGAGGATTTCGCTGTGCACGCTGTGAGACGTTGGTCGTCTTTTATCCTGGCTGGAGAAGTTCAGCCCAAAGTCACCACCTGGCATGCTCCTGAGTCACCCGTAAACCCCCACAACACGCTAGCACGCACACGCTGACCGGAATCAGAGCAGACCGATCGCTGGTGGCAATGCTATTGATCCCCATGGTGACAGGACTGAGTGGAATGTCTGGACAGGTGTGTGTGTGATCAGGTACTGACGTCAAACTACATCCCCCCCCCCAACCCTCAGCGATGGTGAGACCACTCACACACACACACTGACTTTAACTCTGTTAGGAAAGTTTCTCTGGTTTGAAACACATTACCTTCATACCTGTCCATTCTACACTCAGTAGGGCCCTTTATCTATCTATCTATCTATCTATCTATCTATCTATCTATCTATCTATCTATCTGTCTGTCTGTCTGTCTGTCTGTCTGTCTGTCTATCTATCTATCTATCTGTTTTCTCTCTCTTGCATTCTGTCACACCGTGTTTGTATATCTCTACCCCTTTTCTACCTTTTCTTGCTCCCTTGATCCCACTCATTTTCCTATTCCCCCCAATCCTTCTCTCTCTCTGTCTCTCTCTCTCAACTAGTTTCATTCAGGTTGCTCCACTTTTTCTGCCTGTCTCTCTCCTTTTCATTCACTCATTCTTCACTGTTCTATCTCTCTCTCCCTCTATCTATCTATCTATCTATCTATCTATCTATCTATCTATCTATCTATCTATCTATCTATCTATCTATCGCTATGTTTATATCTCCACTAGTTTTTGGTATCCTCTCTGCCACACACCGTTTCTATGTCTCCACCCCTTTCATTGTTCCTTAAGTGCCACTCTCTTTCATTCACCTGTTCTCCACCAATCCCTCTCTCTCCCTCCCTCTCTCTCTTTACTATATCTTCCTTCTCATTTTTCCTTCCTTTTTCCTTGTCTCATGCCCTGTCATTGTTTTTCTCCAGCATGATCTCTTTTCTGTTTTTCCCACCTCACACGCGCACCCTTTCATTCAGTTATTCTCTGCCTCCCTCCTTCTTGTATCTACTTTCTGGTTCTTTGCCATCTTGTCTTCTCAGTCTCCCCCCTTTCATTCACTTATTCTCCACTATTACCTCTCTCTCTCTCTCTCTCTCTCTCTCTCTCTCTCTCTCTCTATAGTTTATTTCAGCTTCTTTTTCTTTTTTTCACTCATTCTTGCTCCCTTTCATTCACTTACTCTCCACTGTTCTCTCTCTCTCTCCCCCTCTCTCTCTCTCTCTGATGACGTCTGTGTCTCTGGTTCTGTTAATGTGCTGTCATTCACACAGACAGTGTCCTTGATAACCGCAATCAACCCACTCACTCGGAGTGTGTGTGTGTATGTGCGCACGCATGTGAGTGTGTGCATGTGTGCAAATGTGTTTGTGTGTATGCAAATGTGTGTGTGTGTGCATCTGTGCGTGCATGTGCGTGTGCTTCCTTTGCAGAACCTTGTGTGTGTGTGTCTAAGTGTGTGTGTGTGCTGCACCCGGTGTGTGATGGACTCCGTCTTTTATTTGATTTTTCCCCGCTCTGACGTCAGCAGGGTCTGCAGCGCGGACGGCGGAGGGGAAATATGGGAGAAAATTAACACCCACTGCAATCGCTTAAGCACAGGCTTACTGCTGCAATTAGAGTCAAGTATTGAGTGGCCAGACCTCTCAAGGCAAATCTTTTTTTCTTCTTTTCTCCTTTTTTCTTTTATTCCTCCTTTTTTCCTCCTGCCCCTCCCTTTTGAGATTTTTCACGCGATCTCCTCCGGAAGTTCACCACTCTTTGAGGCTCAGTGCCCTTATATGGAGTTCCTGTTAGCAAGGACAGACCGCATTCAACAGAGTCCAGCACTGTTATAGGTCTCTCTCTCTCTCTCTCTCTCTCTCTCTCTCTCTCCTATCACTTTATCTCCTCTTTTCGGTCTCCCTCTCACTTTTGTCTCTCTCTTAGTCTTTTTCTCTTTCTTTCAGTCTCATATGCTCTATATGTCATTTTGTCTTTTTCATCTTTTCTCTTAATCCCATTCTCACTTTTCTCCCTCTCTCGCTCTCTCTCTCGTCTTTCTTTCTCCTTCCTCTCTGTTTCTCTTTCTTCTATTACTTTGTCTTCCTTTGTCTGTTTGTCTTTCATTCTCTTTTTCTTTATCTCTCTGTCTCCCTTGCTTAATCTCTCTCTCTCCCTCCCTCTCTCTCTCTCTGTCTGTCTCTCTGTCTGTCTCTCTCTCTCTCTCTCTCTCTCTCTCTCTACCCCTCCACTCCTCTTTCTCTCTCTCTCTCTCTCTCTCTCTCTCTACCCCTCTACCCCTCTTTCCCTCTCTCTCTCTCTCTCTCTCTCTCTCTCTCTCTCTCTCTCTCTCTCTCTCTCTCTCTCTCTGTCTCTCCCCCTCTCTCTCTCTCTCTCTGTCTCTCTCTCTCTCTCTCTCTACCCCTCTACTCCTCTTTCCCTCGCTCTCTCTCTCTGTCTCTCTCTCTCTCTCTCTCTCTCTCTACCCCTCTACTCCTCTTTCCCTCTCTCTCTCTCTTTTTCTCTCTCTCTACCCACCCCTCTACTCCTCTTTCTCTCTCTCTCTCTCTCTCTCTCTCTCTCTCTCTCTCTCTCTCTCTCTCTCTCTCTCTCTCTCTCTTTCTCTCTCTCTACTCCTCTACTCCTCTTTCCCTCTCTCTCTCATTCAGTGGCACCTTTCATAGCCCCCTTTCACCCCGCCTGACTCTTATTCTCTCTACGCACCCCCCCGCCCCCCGACCCCCGAAGAGGCCCACCAATTAATACTGGTGTATAGTTATTGCTTAATGCCAATGCAATAACAATACTGAGAGAGAAAACTATCGTTCCCTCTTTTTCTGTACCACTCAGCCTTTCAGCCTGTTCCACTTTCCCTGGAGTGTGACCTCTCACCCCCTCCGGCTGTCCTGCTCTTAGTGCAGTTCATGAAAAAGTGCTCGCTCTGCACAGGCCTGTGCCCAAGTGCACAGTGCTGCTTCTCTGAAACCCTCGAGGCATCAGTGTCAGTGTTGGGTCCGGCGTGGTGCAGAGATTTCTCAGAAGGCACTGTATGAAGACCCTAAGGAGGAGAGAGTTCCTGGCAGACGTCTCCTTCCGGAGGTGCTTATTTTATAATTGCATCCTGAATGATATCAGCAAATCAACATGCAACATCTGGATCAGTGCCTTGATTAGCATCGGCTCAGTCGTCGGTTCAGGTTTGTGATGGAACAGTATGTGGAAGTTAATGAGACGCAGGTGTTCTGAAACTTCCAAGACGTTTCGGCTTGTTTATGTCACGAAGCCTTAAATATCTTTAGACAGAGTATTAATAGTGTAGCTGACAGTTGCTGAATGGCGAAATTTGTGCCTCTCTCTCTCTCCTCTCTCTCTCCTCTCTCTCTCTCTCTCCTAGGACACACAAACTTGTCGGGTGCAGATTTGCTCTCAGCGTGAAGCCTGTCTGAACAGAACGGAGAGCCAGCTAGAGAGGGAAAGTGCTCTGGCGCAAACTTTAGCTTGTTACTTTCCTGTTGTGCAGCTTAGTGCACTGTCTGCCTCTAGAGGGAGCCAGCTCGATACCATCCACTGCACTTCAGCTCCACCAGACGGACACAGATGCACTTTACTGATCCACTGAAGTGTGGTAATTCAGTGTAACATCAGTGCAGAGATATTAGAGATATGATACTCCACTTAAAGCTGCTACCTGACGTTGACATATCCATATCATAAGCATGCCATAGCAGACGCAGTCATGTGAGTTATGTTCAGTAATGTAATAGTGTTGCTGGTAATGAAGAGATGCCAAGTCAAGCCGGTGTTTATATATGCAGCACTTTATTACACCTACAGAGAAGCTTCACAGAAAATCTTGGTCCAAATGAGCATCCTGAGGAACCTTGAGAGGAACCCATCCTCCTCTGGTCAACAGCGTATAGGAAATCAATAACACAACAAGATCACTATGAATACAGGACAGCGCCTCACAATGAACAGAAAATGAGTCACCTTTTGTGTTTCAGGTGGTAGTAACTTAGGACTGCACAAGGATGATGGGGCTATAAATACTTGTGGGGTGTGAGTGACGGGATCCATAGATTGAGAAGAGGTGGTACAGTAGTGGTGAGGTAAAGGTAGTAGTGGAGATGTAGAGGCAGTATGTGGAGGAAGAGGCAGTAGTGTCAAGATAGATGCAGTAGTGTTGAGGTAGAGGCAGTAATGTCAAGGTAGAAGCAGGAATGTTGAGGTAGATGCAGTAGTGTTGAGGTAAAGGCAATAGTGTTGAGGTAGAGGCAGTAATGTCAAGGTAGAAGCAGGAATGTTGAGGTCGATGCAGTAGTGTTGAGGTAAAGGCAATAGTGTCGAGGTAGAGGCAGTAATGTCAAGGTAGAAGCAGGAATGTCGAGGTAGAGGCAGTAATGTCAAGGTAGAAGCAGTAATGTCAAGGTAGAAGCAGGAATGTCGTGGTAGATGCAGTAGTGTCGAGGTAGAGGCAGTAGTGTCGAGGTAGAGGCAGTAATGTCAAGGTAGAAGCAGGAATGTCAAGGTAGAAGCAGGAATGTCGTGGTAGATGCAGTAGTGTCGAGGTAGAGGCAGTAGTGTCGAGGTAGAGGCAGTAATGTCAAGGTAGAAGCAGGAATGTCGAGGTAGAGGCTGTAGTGTCAAGGTAGAGGCAGTAGTGTTGAGGTAGAGGCTGTAGTGTTGAGGTAGAGGCAGTAGTGTCGAGGTAGAGGCTGTAGTGTTGAGGTAGAGGCAGTAGTGTCAAGGTAGAGGCAGTAGTGTTGAGGTAGAGGCAGTAGTGTTGAGGTAGAGGCAGTAATGTTGAGGTAGAAGCAGTAGTGTTGAGGTAAAGGCAGTAGTGTTGAGGTAGAGGCAGTAGTGTTGAGGTAGAGGCTGTAGTGTTGAGGTAAAGGCTGTAGTGTCAAGGTAGAGGCAGTAGTGTTGAGGTAGAGGCTGTAGTGTTGAGGTAGAGGCTGTAGTGTTGAGGTAGAAGCAGTAGTGTTGAGGTAGAGGCAGTAGTGTTGAGGTAAAGCCTGTAGTATTTAGGTAGAGGCTGTAGTGTTTAGGTAGAGGCTGTAGTGTTGAGGTAAAGGCTGTAGTGTCAAGGTAGAGGCAGTAGTGTTGAGGTAGAGGCAGTAGTGTTGAGGTAAAGGCTGTAGTGTTGAGGTAGAGGCTATAGTGTTGAGGTAGAGGCTGTAGTGTTGAGGTAGTGCAGCAGTTTCAGTATACATGAATGAAACTATAGTATATAATCGGGGATGTGAGTGAAACCGGTGAACACTATGGAGGAACAGGAGGACCCATGGTCCAGCAGATGATGTGACTGGTCAGCTGCTTTTGAAGGTGAGGGCCTGAGGAAAGAAGCTGTTCCTGTGTCTGGTTGTCTTGGTGTACAGGGTCCTGTAGTGTCGGCCGGATGGGAGTTGGAATATGTTGTGTCCAGGGTGAGACAGATCCGTGATGTTCCCTGCCCGTTTCCTGGTTCTGGAGGGTGGGCAGTGGAGCACTAATGATCTTAGCAGCTGTCTTTATGGTCCTTTGTTGCCTGTTCTGATCCTGTACTGTGGCCGCTCCAAGCCAGACTGTGATGGATGTGCACAGGACTGATTCGATGACTGCAGTATAGAACTGGATCAGCAGCTCCTGTGGCATTTGGAGCCAGTCTGCTATCCGGAAGACACAAGGTGAGACAAGTGAGAGGAGAAAAAGAGGCTGTGGCTGCCATTGTGTGGGCAGTGGACAGGGATTGACTGTCTGAGCCCCTTGGGGGCCGTTAGCCTGGAGCCCTGCTATGAGCGCCAGTCAGAATCAGTAATCGATGTTGGGCTCGGTAAAGACAGAACAGTTATCTTTTGTTCGGAGATCATAAAGAGGGCTTCAGTGTGTGAGCAGAGCTCAGCTCAGCTGTTTCCCCAGCTCTGTTAGTGCAGATTAGGCTGGATGTGGGTTAATTAATCTGTACACATGTTCACTGAGTGAGATCCAGACATTCAGACATCGTCTGTCTGCCTGCGTCTCTCTGTCTTTCTCATTTCAGAGCTGGTGGCATCCACTTTATGTTTCATGCGACCAGTGATGGTTATGGAGTCTGTTGGGGCCCTAGACAAAAATTTACAGGGGTCCCTGCTTTATAATATAAATGATCTCACTCACTCGTTCATCTTCACTTCATTCCTCTAGGTCACAGGGGATGCTCTCATGGACATGGTCCATTACAGGGCAGAGACAGAGACATACACATTCACTCACACACAGGGGTCAACTTAGCATCTCCTTGCCACCTCGCTGCATGTCTTTAGGCTCTGGCAAGAAACTGGAACCCCCAAGGAAGCCACACCAGAACACGCAAACTACACAGGAAGGACCCCAGGTGCTCCAGCCTGGAAGCAAACCCTGCCCCTCTTGCTGATAGGGCACTGACTCCCCACTGCACCACAGTGCTGCCTATAAACAGGCTGATGCCAACACATAGACTGCCCAACGTAAACAAAATATTTCAAGATATAATAGAATAAATATAGATATACCCTTTGGGGCCCTGAACTTGTCTTCTCTGAGACCCCCCCTGACTGTGGCTGGTCCTAAATACATAATCACTGCTTAGTTTGCTTTGAGTTTTGGTGTTGTACTAGAAGCATCTAAAAATATGAACCGGTGGGTTGATGGGTTACACAATTAGCATATATATATACAGGGGCTGGACAATGAAACTGAAACACCTGGTTTTAGACCACAATCATTTATTAGTATGGTGTAGGGTCCTTTTGCGGCCAATACAGCGTCAGTTGGTCTTGGGAATGACATATACTGCGTCCTGCACAGTGGTCAGAGGGAGTTTAAGCCATTCCTCTTGCAGGATAGTGGCCAGGTCACTACGTGATGCTGGTGGAGGTTAGTCCTTCTTGGTGGTATGCTGACATTACCCTGGATACCGTGGCTCTTGATACATCACAAAGACTTGCTGTCTTGGTCACAGATGCGCCAGCAAGACGTGCACCAACAGTGTGTCCTCTTTTGAACTCTGGTATGTCCCCATAATGCTGTGTGCATTGCAGTATTTTGAGCAGAACTGTGCTCTTACCTGCTAACTGAACCTTCACACTCTGCTCTTACTGGTGCAATGTGCAGTTAATGAAGATTGGCCACCAGGCTGGTCCAATTTAGCCATGAGACCTCCCACACTAAAATGACAGGTGTTCCAGTTTCATTGTCCAACCCTTGTATATGTGTGTGTCATCCCCCCTGCATTAAAAAGACATTGACCATAATGGATTTTAATACAGTCTTGTAGAATAAAACTGAAGCAGAACTGTAGACTGGAAGGCTCATCTGTTATTTATCGTAATGTTTTATATAAATCAGCCTCCAAAAATGATGTGAAATGGAAACCAATTGTCAGCTGCCATTGTTTAGCACACCACCACCATGATATGTTGAGGCTGAATGGAGCCCAGGTCTTGTACAGTTGTTAGAAGTCCCATTTTGTGAAGTCCTTTTTCTCTTTGGCATTCACCCTCCTATTGCAACTGGACTGCATTCACGTCCTGGCAACTTTTTGGCTCCCTCAAACGGAAATTCAATAGATGAGGATGGCCTCTGACTTCTGCACAGTAGCCTATACCTATCCAATAACTTGGCTGTGCCTAAGTTATGGAGTTGTAGAGGTTCCTAATGGTGTCCTGTGATAATCCATCCCATGCAGCTTGAATATTCCCACACAGTTCCTGCAGACTTTGCATGAACTGCGACCTTTTACCATTATACAGGCTGAGGCTTATGGGACAACAGAGCGTTCTTGGTGTTGCCTTCACACACATTCGTTAGTCGTCTCGGCCAAGACAAAAGAACCGCTGCCATTCTGAGTCACTCCATGAAGGGGATCACTGCTCCTTGAATGTCCGCAGTTGTGGCTGCTGGGTCGGTCAGGTACAGTGATAAGGCTCGTCCTTACTTGCGTCACATGTGCAGCCGAGCAAGAGACTTGAATCATTGGCATGTCTCACAATGTCAAGCCTACCCACCATGTTTCAGTCCTGTCAGTTAATTCCTACTGGGTGCAGCTATTATTATGATGATGAGTGTTAATAAGTTCATATTAATTAATGATTTTAAATGGGTTGCTATGGGTCACCCAATGAGCCCAATGGGTGAGCTCCATAAAATGGAGAGACTTGTATTTTGTGATGGACAACAGCAATGTAAAATCCACTGTAGCTGTTATCCCAAAACATGAAAATGATTGTCAAGTACATGGATCAGTAACATATCGTCACTGTCCAATGAAAACTTTGTATCTCCAATTTGGTTGATTTTTATTTTTTGGCATCATTTGATCACATGAGTTGCTATTTACACTGGGTGGACATTTCATGATGAACGGATCACCAGAAATATCCAAAACATGCTTGGAAAAACGTCTGGTTCCATTGACTTACATTCAAATTCATGCCGTTTTTGCCCTCTCCTGTAAAGTTGCCATTTTGGAGTTGCCATGCTTGTTTTTCTTTGGACAGCGACGATATATAACATACTGCAAAATGTATTTCAAATAGTTCTCCTATGGAACAGCTTTTCAAAGAGAGAAACAGAAGGTTGGACAGAGAAGCACAGAGAGAGAGGCAGGAAGAGAGAGAGAGATAAGGACCCAGCAGGAAATACCCTTGATCGCTCCTTTTCAGTGGAAACTACCGGAAATGCTCGGCTTTAAAGGGGAGATCTCTGTATGTGTGCGAGGCCCAAGGTCGTCAGTTTGAGCAGTGACTCATAGAGAACACGCTGCCGAGGGGCTTAATGTTAATCTAACAGCGGTGAGCCTCCTGAATACACCTGTGCCACACAAGACTACCTGAGAGAGAACACGCGGGGAACACCGAGATGCGTCCCTGTCAAAACACACACCCCCACTCTCTCGTTCGCACCAATGTCCTCTCGAGCAGTAACAGCAATAACCTGAACATCAGGTACACTCAGATGCTGTTTTCCTTCCACTGAATCACCATCGGCTTCCTGTCAGCAACGGCGTAGCGGCACCCCCAGGAGAGCGCGGCGATAACGTCACTGCTGGCGCTGTGGTAGCCCTCGCTAAGTGCGAGACAGAATGGTTTTAAATCAGGAATTTTCCAAACTGAAAAACACTCATCTCTTTAGTCACAGTCCTACTCTCATAACATCCCGGTCTGTTACCGCATGCAGGTCCTCCAGCTATTATTCATTTATTCAGCTATGCAGGGCTCCCAGTGATGTAGATGCTGGCGTGTGTTTTTGAAACGGCTAACTCCTCCTGGATGGCTTGTTATGGTTACATAAACGGATATTTGCATCAAATGTGTTACCATAACACAGAGTTCACATGGTCCCACTGAAAACACAGGCTTTCTCAGGACTTATGAAACAGTATTGGCTGCTACGTAGCAACTTAGCTTAGTAGGTCACGAACGAGGTTAAACCTCAATCATCTTCTAAACTGCCCCATCCTTCTGGCTCACAGGTGGGTACTGAAGCCTAGTGTTCAAGAAAGGAAGACAGCAAACCCCCTGGACAGCCCACCAACCCAGTGCAGGACAGACATAGACATGTTAACATCTAGCGGGGCAATTTAGCACCCCCAATTTACCCGACTGCTTGTTGTTGGAAACCAGAGCACCTGGAGGAAACCCACATGGACACAGGACGAACATGCAGTTCCACACAGACAGAACCCTGGAACACCTTGGCCAGGAATCGACCCCAGGCCATTCTTCCACGAACCCAGGCCACAGCGTTACCCACTGCACCACCATACAGACTAAATGCGCTAATGTGCAGTAAAGCAGCATAAGGGAAGCTCCAGGGTCTGATTGACGGACTCATGTCACCCCTTGATGGCATCTGGACCTATTCTAGTAGTAGGTACGACACTACTGCAGTAGCTTAGCATGCTACCGTCTTACCATAGCACAGGTTCATTCCAGCTCACTGAAGCCTCTCTAAGATTAAAGACTTAAACCCAAGTGGGTGAACCTCTGTATTGTGTGGAGCTGTTAGCATGAGCTGGTTTTGTTCCTTGTTTGCCAGAAGCTTTCCTAAGTAGCGCAGGAAGGACACACAACCACGCAGGTTCATTACAGCTCACTGAAGCCTCAGGTTTGGAGAATACAGACTCAAATCTGAGTGGATGAAGATGTGTTTTGTGTGTGTGGGCGTATTGTGTTTGCTGAGTGAGAATTCATCATATTACTATTGATTTAACAAAACACTGTTGATGAAGGGTTAGGAATAAAGCCTGGGATGAGGCAAAGGCAAGGACAGACCCTGAATCAGGAAGAGAGCCATAGAGCCCAGGTCAGGACAAGGCCCAGGGAAGGAGCCTGGGATGAGGCAAAGCTAGGACAGACCCTGAATCAGGATGAGGGCCATAGAGCCCAGGTCAGGACAAGGTCCAGGGAAGGAGCCTGGGACGTGGCAAAAGCTAGGACAGACCCTGAATCAGGATGAGGGCCATAGAGCCCAGGTCAGGACAAGGCCCAGGGAAGGAGCCTGGGATGAGGCAAAGGCAAGGACAGACCCTGAATCAGGAAGAGAGCCATAGAGCCCAGGTCAGGACAAGGCCCAGGGAAGGAGCCTGGGACGAGGCAAAGCTAGGACAGACCCTGAATCAGGATGAGGGCCATAGAGCCCAAGTCAGGACAAGGCCCAGGGAAGGAGCCTGGGATGAGGCAAAGGCAAGGACAGACCCTGAATCAGGAAGAGGGCCATAGAGCCCAGGTCAGGACAAGGCCCAGGGAAGGAGCCTGGGACAAGGCGAAGGCATGGACAGACCCTGAATCAGGATGAGGGCCATAGAGCCCAGGTCAGGGCAAGGCCCAGGGAAGGAGCCTGGGACAAGGCGAAGGCAAGGACAGACCCTGAATCAGGATGAGGGCCATAGAGTTCAAGTCAGGACAAGGCCCAGGGAAGGAGCCTGGGACGAGGCAAAGCTAGGACAGACCCTGAATCAGGATGAGGGCCATAGAGCCCAGGTCAGGACAAGGCCAAGGGAAGGAGCCTGGGATGAGGCAAAGGCAAGGACAGACCCTGAATCAGGAAGAGGGCCATAGAGCCCAAGTCAGGACAAGGCCCAGGGAAGGAGCCTGGGACGAGGCAAAGCTAGGACAGACCCTGAATCAGGATTAGGGCCATAGAGCCCCGGTCAGGACAAGACCCAGGGAAGGAACCTGGGACGAGGCAAAAGCTAGGACAGACCCTGAGTCAGGATGAGGGCCATTAGAGCCCAGGTCAGGACAAGGCCCAGGGAAGGAGCCTGGGACGAGGCAAAAGCAAGGACAGACCCTGAATCAGAATGAGGCAGAGGAAGAAGACTGGGACAAGGCGATGAACGGATGTAGCCATGGTCAAGATGAGGTCCTAGCATGTAGCCCAAAACAGGGTCAGGCCAGCATCAGGGTCAGGCTAAGAGGTAAGGAAAGGAGCCAGGGTCATGTCTAGGTCTAATTAGGGAGGCTAGGACTAGGTGAGGGCCAGGGAAGGATCCTGGGTCAGTGTTCAAGACAAGGGACAGGGAGCCAAAGTCAGAGGAAGGGTCAGTAAAGAAGCCTCAGACAAGACGCTGCCAGGACGCAGTCAAGGTCAGAGCAAGGGCCTCAAATGGACCCCCGAGACAAGGTTAGGTCAAAAGACAAAGCCTGGGTTAGGATGAGGGCCAGGAAAGGAGCATGGGTCAGGAGGAGGGAACAAGAAGGAAACTGGTACACAGCGAAGGCATGGACAGATCCTAGGTCAGGGCATAGTCCAGGGAGGGACCCGGAAAAGGGATTCAGGACCTTGCTTGAGGACCTGGTTAAAGGTTGGGAACTGACCCCGAGGTGATGACCAGCTGATTGAGGCAGTGGGAAGCTGGTTGTGGAACAAACCATTACCCTTGCACTGGAGGGGCAGGTCTAGGGGTGGGCTATTGAACCTGGCAAGTGCAAAACGACCATATAAGCCTTTTGTTTACATCATCTTATGCCGGTTGTCATGAAGGGCTTATGTGGGTGTCCTGTAGACTCATGACCACTGTCCTACAGTAAAGTGAGACCCAAGTCATGTTCCTGTGTACAGTGAATTACACTGTGGCGTTAACTTTGAAAAGTGCTTTAAAGTTATTTTAGTTCAAGCTCCATTTAAAACACCAACTACTGCCCCGTTACATGAGTTTTATATTGTTGGTGTTAAATATTCCCAGGCTATTAAGGCTCTATCAGACTCTCAGTCAGGCTGAAAACTACTTAAGACCAGCACAGACAACCCGAGCCTATGATGGACAAGATTTGTCATCACATATGAGTTTTACTAGCTTCAGAGAGAGAGAGCGAACAAAGCGAGACTAATAAAAAACGCTGTTCCATTCGAGTTCACTTCAACGATTTGATTGTATTCCATAGTTGGGCCGAATGTTGTTAGACCAAGAGCTGGATGACTGTTCCAGCAGAAAGGGCTGAAGCTGACTGTGGGAGTAATGTAGGAGAAACTGTGCTATTGTTGCTCTCATTAGCATTGAGATTAGCATAACTGATGTATCCTTACCTGACTTGTCCACTGACTGCACTCCCCGGGGCTTCTGTAAGTCAGGGGCCGACGCAGGTGGTCCTGATTTGAATTACACGCTAGAAAATACGTCCATTATACTTTAATTAGCATGTTTGCTTCGTATTTACATTCATCGTCTGTTTAAGGACGCAGTGCTGTGTGGGAGGATTTAACCCAGCGGGTTTGTAGTTCGGATAGTAAAATAAGAAAGCCTCAGTCAGGAAAAGCCTGGAGAAGCAACATGAGCTGTAGCTGCACGTGTTCATATGAGCAGATATGCGCTCAGTGAGGCTCAAACCACAGACAGCCCAAAGCCCATCTCTGATACGCAGGCTCCTATCGGTTACCCTGGGCAACGAGGGAAAAGTCAGCGGAAGGGCACTGAAAGCATCTGTTCCCCAACTACAGATCTGCAGACACATTTTGTTTGATGTTGACTAGAATGCCGGAATATTTACGGAATATGAACAGGTTCATCTCTATATGAGGATTCTTTGCAGTTATTCTTCTTAATATAGAATTTAAAGGAGCAGTGTGCATATCGGTCTGCTGGCTTGCTTAGTTCGGCACCCCCTGACTGTTTGCCACCTCGGACCACCCATTCAGTGCATGATATATGTATACTTAATTAGCATACTCAAGCCTCTGTTTAGCTGCTAGAGCACCATTGGTAGATGGCTGCATGGCGTGACTACATGCACACAGACCGTTACAGTGCCTGTCCTTAACACCATGTCGCCAAAGACTGCCATGGTCCTATCAGTGCTAGCACCATTGGTCGACGGCTGCATGGCGCAGGACTACATACACAGACCGTTACAGCGCCTGTCCTTAACACCATGTCAACGTCACCAAAGACTGCAATGGTGTCGTACCAGACTGTCATGGAGTGACTCCGAATGGCAGCCGGTCATCTTCAGTGACGAGTCCAGCTTTTGTCTTGGTGAGGGCTATCAATGAATCTTGTTGTCACACATTATGTGTCCAGAAGGCCAGGGTGTCACTCCACCTCCTTCCCTACCAGATTGAGAATACTAAAGCTACATGGGATGGATTATCACAGGACATCATTAGGAACCTCTACAACTCCATGCTGAGATGTCTGCATGTTGCACTAGCAAACATGGCGTCCAGATGCCACACTGAGAGACAGACTTCTGTTTGTGTAGCTCAATAAATATTGATCATATCAGTCTAAATTTATCATCGTTTATTGATCCTGGTGACCTTTATCTTCTTTCCCAACAGCACTGCAGTCCCACACCTCCTTCTGGGTGCAGCTATTTTGTCGATGATGAGTGTATTTTTAGCTGCAGTGCATCTCAGATCTTGAATCCTTCTCTTGCGTACAAGATATAACTAGTTTTTAATGTTCTCAGCCTATAAATGCACAGAGACTGTAATTTTGGAAGACAAATATCACAAACAACTGAGAAACTTTATTTCGGAAAATATAAATAAATTCCAAGTATTACAAACAGCTGAGAAGAAAAAGGGAGGTCTGATATAGAGTGATTTGGTTGAAAATCTTGTTCCTGGCCCTGTGTTACATAAATATTACTTACAGAAGTTATTCCTGAAGGATAATGGAAGAAAGGAATGTACATAAATCGACTGTGAGTGGATAAAGTGATGAAAAGCATGATTTCCTCTAATACTCCCATTACCACCGGTGGGCCACACAGAAAACACTGAGCAGAACAGCAGTAGATGCCAGGTCTGCCGTTAATTGGCTGACAGTGGGCTGCTATCCTCCTGCTATCAGAGTTTAGGAATTTATCTCTGAACAGAAGCAGAGTATAATATACAGAACAGTTTTCATTAGTGTACAGTTACCTGTAACTGCACAAACTGCTGTCTGTTATGGATGATGATGGGCACCCACTGCACACCATCATCATGGACAGAAGGAGCAAGTTCAGTAGCAGGCTGCTGTCACAGAGCTGCTTTATGGACAGACTCAGGAGATCCTTTGTCCCGAGAGCCATCAGGCTCTTCAACTCCTCCCAGCGGGGCCAGAAGAGGGAAGAGGACTGCTGAGGACTGAATTCTCTTTTCAATCATAGGCTTATTTATGCACTGTTCACTTTACTGTATATACTGTATATCTGCACTCCTGGAAACTCTCAGACACTTTACTGTATATACTGTCCATCTGCACTGCTGGACACTCTAGACACTTTACTGTATATCTGCACTCCTGGACACTCTCAGGCACTTTACTGTATATACTGTATATCTGCACTCCTGGACACTCTCAGGCACTTTACTGTATATACTGTACATCTGCACTCCTGGACACCCTCAGACACTTTACTGTATATACTGTACATCTGCACTCCTGGACACCCTCAGACACTTTACTGTATATACTGTACATCTGCACTCCTGGACACTCTCAGACATTTTACTGTATATACTGTACATCTGCACTCCTGGACACTCTCAGACATTTTACTGTATATACTGTACATCTGCACTGGTGGACACTCTCAGACATTTTACTGTATATCTGCACTCCTGGACACTCTCAGACACTTTACTGTATATACTGTACATCTGCACTCCTGGACACTCTCAGACATTTTACTGTATATACTGTACATCTGCACTCCTGGACACTCTCAGACACTTTACTGTATATCTGCACTCCTGGACACTCTTAGACACTTTACTGTATATACTGTACATCTGCACTCCTGGACACTCTCAGGCACTTTACTGTATATACTGTACATCTGCACTCCTGGACACTCTCAGACACTTTACTGTATATCTGCACTCCTGGACACTCTCAGACACTTTACTGTATATACTGTACATCTGAACTCCTGGACACTCTCAGACATTTTACTGTATATACTGTACATCTGCACTCCTGGACACTCTCAGACACTTAAGTGTATATACTGTACATCTGCACTCCTGGACACTCTCAGGCACTTTACTGTATATACTGTACATCTGCACTCCTGGACACTCTCAGGCACTTTACTGTATATACTGTACATCTGCACTCCTGGACACTCTCAGACACTTTACTGTATATACTGTACATCTGCACTCCTGGACACTCTCAGACATTTTACTGTATATACTGTACATCTGCACTCCTGGACACTCTCAGACACTTAAGTGTATATACTGTATATCTGCACTCCTGGACACTCTTAGACACTTTACTGTATATACTGTACATCTGCACTCCTGGACACTCTCAGGCACTTTACTGTATATACTGTACATCTGCACTCCTGGACACTCTCAGACACTTTACTGTATATACTGTACATCTGCACTCCTGGACACTCTCAGACATTTTACTGTATATACTGTACATCTGCACTGCTGGACACTCTAGACACTTTACTGTATATCTGCACTCCTGGACACTCTCAGACACTTTACTGTATATACTGTACATCTGCACTCCTGGACACTCTCAGACACTCTACTGTAAATACTGTATATCTGTACTCCTGGACACTCTCAGACACTTTACTGTATATACTGTACATCTGCACTCCTGGACACTCTCAGACACTTTACTGTATATGCTGTACATCTGAACTCCTGGACACTCTCAGACACCTTACTGTATATCCTGTACATCTGCACTCCTGGACACTCTCAGACGCTTACTGTATATACTGTACATCTGCACTCCTGGACACTCTCAGACACTTAAGTGTATATACTGTACATCTGAACTCCTGGACACTCTCAGACACTTTACTGTATATACTGTACATCTTAACTCCTGGACATTCTCAGATATTTTACTGTATATACTGTACATCTTTAACTCTTGGACACTCTCAGACACTTTACTGTATATACTGTACATCTGCACTCCTGGACACTCTCAGACATTTTACTGTATATACTGTACATCTGCACTGCTGGACACTCTAGACACTTTACTGTATATCTGCACTCCTGGACACTCTCAGACACTTTACTGTATATACTGTACATCTGCACTCCTGGACACTCTCAGACACTCTACTGTAAATACTGTATATCTGTACTCCTGGACACTCTCAGACACTTTACTGTATATCCTGTACATCTGCACTCCTGGACACTCTCAGACGCTTACTGTATATACTGTACATCTGCACTCCTGGACACTCTCAGACACTTAAGTGTATATACTGTACATCTGAACTCCTGGACACTCTCAGACACTTTACTGTATATACTGTACATCTTAACTCCTGGACACTCTCAGACACTTTACTGTATATACTGTACATCTTTAACTCTTGGACACTCTCAGACACTTTACTGTATATACTCTACATCTTTAACTCCTGGACACTCTCAGAAGCTTACTGTATATACTGTATAATTGTACTCCTGGACACTCTGAGACGCTTACTGTATATACTGTACATCTGCACTCCTGGACTCCTGGAACCAGAATGTAGAAGACAGACAGAGTCAAAACCAGGCTAGCAAATAGGAATACCAGTGGCTAAAAAGCTCAGGATGCTACAGAGTGGCAATACTTTACAAAGTGTGTGGAGACCAGGGGTCTATGGCGTGGTGGCGGACATGTGAAGGGGACATCATCTGGCTGTGGGTTCTGGAAGATAGACTTCTGGAGATGGGAGGTAGAGCTGACACGTGACACCATGGTGTTTCTGTTTAGAATGAGCCCTTCTCTCTACATACGAGGGGGTTGTTTTCCGCTACAGACCGCCATGTTGCACCACCATGTTTATACCGTAGCCCAGAACGTACAAACCGCTTTGTGTTTTTATGCCGATGCACCAGCTTGAATTTGGCGATGCTGTAGTTGCTGGTGCCAGATAACCACTTTGTGTTGTTAGCAGTTTGAGAGCACATGGAACCACAGAAACCACATAAGAAGGTCTATCTGACATCAGCTAATGAGCCAGTGTGGTTTGAAGCAAAAGTGTGGAGTTAGGCTTTTAGCTTGTTTATGCTCAGACACCACAAAAATTTCCTCTGTACTTTGGAGATTCAGTGTTTCCACAAGAAGGGCCACAGTCCTACCCTCACAGATCAGTATCGCCGAAACGACACAGGTAGAAGACACACATTTACGTGTCAATTCACCAAACAATTAACTCAACATTACATTCTCAACAATGCACTATTATTTATTCTGGATGTTTACAATATGAATTCCATTGATATGAATTTGAATTCGCTAATGACAATTAGCTGACAAACACTGGGCCTGGGACCAAGTGCAGAATGAGGTCAAGGTTGTATAGGTGAGCTGAGGGCAAAAACAACAACGCATTATCCAAATAATGTGTTGATGGATTGTAAGGAGTGCTGAGCTAAAATCAAGGCGATGTTTATTAAACAGACGTGTAATCAGACACAGCAGCAACAGAGCAACGCAGACATAACCTAAGAGAAAGGACAGAGTCAGAGTCAAGAAACAGTACACACCATACTTCACAATGAGTCTGTGTTGGAGAGGGAGATATATAGAGACTTGAGGAGAAACAGGTGTGTGTAATTAATACTCTGGGGATGAAGATCTGGACAACGGAACAGGATTGGAAGATGGTGGACATGTGGAAGTGAAGTCATCGGGTGGTGGGTTGTGGGAAATGGAGTCCAGGAAATTGCAGGTTCTCCTCTAACCTTCTGACATGACAAATAAAGAAGGGAATTGGGTTTTAAAGCAATTTTGAAAATGTAATTTTAAGGACAGTGAGGATAAATAAATAAGGATGCAATGCATTAATATGTGTCTTAGTGTTGTAGTGTAGCATAGGACAGTTATCAGAATAACATGTAATAATACATACAGTTCATCATCAATAGAATAGCTGCACCCAGAAGGAAGTGTGGGGTTGTAGTGCTGTTGGGAAGGAAGATAAAGGTACCAGGAACAATAAATGATGATACATTTAGACGGATATGATCAATATTTATTAGGCTACACATACAGAAGTCTGTCTCTCAGTATGGCTAACTCAACATGCCAGACATCTCGGCATTGAATTGTAGAGGTTTCTAATGGTGTCCTGTGATAATCTATCCCATGCTTGAATATTCTCACTCACAATTCCTGCAGATGTTGTGATAGGGGTGTAATGGTAGCATCCCATGTCCAGTAGTATGCCCCACTGGAGAGAGGTCTGGCAATGCACGTTGAGAGCAGAAGTGTGATACCTAAGAACAACCTAGTCAGTGCTCATACCTGTAAAGAGTTGAGCACAGCTTTAGTGTAATACAGTGTATATCAGTACATCCTTGGGTCATTACCCCGATGCATCCCTGATGTGTCACTGTATATCCTATTGTTGGAATATGTGTCTCACTGTTGAGCATAGAATGAATACATACATGAAAACAGATCCCCACCTGTTAAGAACTCAAACTCTTTCCCTGCCTCCCTCAGTCCCTCACTCCCTCTCTCTCTCTCTCTCTCTCAAGTCCTAAAGATGCATCAGTGTTGGTTTAGTGCACTCTGAAGTGCCATTGTACCTGTTGCACAGATGGTAGCCAGGTGTAATCGTGTATGATGGCCATGCGTAAGAGTGTGGGCGCATCATGTACGCATGCCTGTGCATATATCTCCATTCCGAATAAGCGAAAGAATACGCAATGACTAGCAGCTACATATGGCCTCATGCGCATTTCCCTATTGGATTTGTGTTTGGCGTCATCGAAGACCCTGTGTTTGCGGGGCCAAAATGAAGGGGCTGCAATGATGAGAAACACATGACAAACACACCACTGTGGGGAATTATGACTGGTCCCGATAGAAGACAAGGCCCATACACTCAAAAAAATAGTTACACCCAGAAGAAATCAGCCAACAGGAATGAAACTGCAATGCTGTCGTGCTAGACTGCCATGAAGTCACTCAGAATGGCAGCTAGTCACCTTCAGTGACAAGCCATACTTACGAAATACTAAGTCATAAATATGGGAGAATTAGTCATTATTATGAGATACTAAGTCCATTATTAGATGTGAAGTCATAATATGAGATGCTAAAATCATAATTATGAGAGAATTAGTCATAGTTATGGGACAATTAGTCATAATTATGAGATACTAAGTTATATTATGAGATACTAAGTTATGAGATTTCCTATAATTGAGATACTAAGTCAATATTGAGATGAAGTCATAATTATGAGATGCTAAAATCATAATAATTTAGGATGAATTGTTAGTCATAATGCCAAGTCTAATATGATACTAAAATCCATTATGAGATAGAAGTGTGATTATGAGATCTATCAATAGTGAGATGCTAAAATCATAATTATAGGAAAATTAGTCATAGTTATGAGATGTTAAGTCATATTTAGCAGATGCCAAGTCATAATTATGAGACGCAAAAATCATAATTATGAGATACTAAGTTATATTATGAGATACTAAGTCAATAATGAGATGCACATTCATAATAATTGGAGAATTAGTCATAATTATGTGATACTAAGTCCATTATTAGATGTGAAGTCATAATTATGAGATGCTAAAATCATAATTATAGGAAAATTAGTCATAGTTATGAGATGTTAAGTCATAATTAGCAGATGCCAAGTTATAATTATGAGATGCTAAAATCATAACTGAGATGCTAATTCATAATGATGAGATCCTTGTTCAGAATTATGAGATGCTAAGTCATAATGATGAGATGCTAAGTCATAATGATGATATACTGCATAATTCCTTCAAGTGGCAGAACTTGGCTTCCATAGTTCTTGTGCACGTTAAGTGGAGAAAGGTACCGGACTCTCCCTAGAGAGTGGAGCACTGTGAGACTACCTTAACGAAGACAGGGATGCAGTTTGAGTGGGTGATTAAACTGTCTGAAGACGTCTTTAAAGAGACTGTTTGGATGTCTGTTGACATTGTGCCCTGTCCTTCCTAATCCACTTCTAAAGGAAAGAGGTGAAAGCTGGACAGCCAGTAAGTGTTGTTTGATCGATCTGGGCTGAGTGGAAATCAGTGTAAATGAGATTTTTGCCAAGCAATTTTTTTAAGGTGAAGGGATGAGATAGCAGCATGGACTGGGTATTAGATAAGTGTCTACACTGAATGTATTCCTTTGACAAATACCTGATGAAGACAGGCTAAACATAGCTTTTATTGAATATAATATATAAATATCATATTTATATATATTATATAATGCTATATCATTTCTAATATTTATATAATACTGATTATCCTTTATAACCATGGCTGTCACTAGTTATGAGAACACCTTCTAGTTTCAGAAGGGTTTTTTTTTAGGTACCTTCATTCACAAGGTTAAGTGTAAAAACTGATAACGCAGTATCTGGAGTGCCGTCAGAGCTAGCACAGGCCTAGCTAATCAAATGGGGCTAGAATATGTATTCTCCAGTATAATCTTCTCTTTTATTCATCTTTCAATGTTGTAGTTTAACCGTTTTCTGTGAGTGCGGTCACTGTCTTATGGCCAGTTTTAGAAGGGGTTAATAGGAACACTAAGACTTCACACTGACTGCTTCTCTACTGATCTCAGAACAGTTGCTGTTTGGTCATAGACTTAACCTCCTGCTGTGTTTACTGAATGCTGCTCTCCTGCTACATTTACATTTATTTACATTCATGGCATTTAGCTGTCGCTTTTATCCAGAGCGACTTACAAGGTTAATCATATTACAGGTAGCCCAATGTGGTGTTAGGAGTCTTGCCCAAGGCCTCTTATTGGTGTAGCACAGCCTAGCCACCCAGACCAGGAATCGAACCCCAGTCTCCCACATGGTGTGGTAGCTCAGTGACAAGTGGTGTCATCCGTTGCGCAACACCAACCTATCTAGAGCAACTTTGGCTCCTTCAGATGTTCAGGTATGCAGCACACATGCTATATGCCACCATATGACCTTCGTTGAATTTATTTTAGAGATTATCATTGTAAAACGCAAAGGCCATAATTTGGCTTGCATATAATTATCCTAGCTCCAGTAGAAGCTCAGGCAACTGCTACAGGCTCCTTAACTGGCTTTAGAAGTGATTGGATGAGTAATTTAATTTGCATTGTGATGCATATTATAACCAGCATGTGATAGTATGGTGGTATAGCATCATGTAGCGTAAGTATGCATCAGCAGGTACATTTGGAGCTGCTATGTGTCATTAAGGGTAAGGGGGAGGGGCTATTTTTCCCCATTAGCTGTGTTTAGAAACTTAGAGGTTTTATAACATAGGCTTAATGTATGCTTTCAGGTAGCCAATAAGGACAGTATAGGCCTCAACATATATATTTAGTTGGACTTGGTCTTGCTTTGGTCCCCACATCATTTGGACTAGTACTCTCGTTCTTAATATTATTAGGACTAGGTGTCGGGATACAATTGGAGACAGTACTTGGGAGCAGCCCAGTGGAGATGCCTCCATCTGAGGTAACAAGAAATGGATATATTCTATCATTACTGAACATAAAAACCCCAAAACATTTACATCAAGGGTCTTTAAATACCAGCCCAACGACCCACCATGTGTCTGATGTAATCATGACACAACAATAGAAACAGCATGGATCCAACTAATTCAACTGCGGCTCTACATGCCCAGGACTTCACTCTCAAACCTTCACTCACAATCAGCTACTTCCTTTACACTATGGTCTTTGGCACAGCCAAATGCTCAGTCACTCCTTTTAGCCAATCCATAGCCATTTTCAGCAAAAGCCATTTTCCACACATGGAGGGAAAGCTTCGTGTACTGTACCACCTCTTCTCAATTTATGAATCCACACCTGCAGGTATTTATAGCCCCATCATCATGGTGCAGCGCCATCTGCAGGAGCCTGGAGTTACTACCACCTTAAACACACAACGTGACTAAATATTTTCTGGTGAGCTTCTATCACATATGCATTAATACACATCATATTTAGTCAATGATGATGAATTTACAACAAACCAGAAATGAATTTTAGACCTGGTCTTGGTTATAACTCGCATTCAACTTCCACAAAGTTGGTCTTGACTCAGATGTGTGCAGGTCTTGTTCTTATTGATTGGGACTCGCCTCCAGCGGTCTTGACTACAGAACTACTCACATATGGAACCAAATGGAGATCAAGGTTATATGTCCCTGCTTTAACTTGTATCCAGGTTCTGCTCTTTTCCTACAGTGTAAGTCTGCTATGAACAACAGGAGTGCACCATCTTCACACCGTGTGCTGTACAATTACAGAACACCATCCTTCCCTTGTCCCCTCGGCGCTTTGTCGTTTTTCATTTCTTGTAGATCAGCTTCTGTTTCTCCACAGCTAATTGCCGAACCCTGCTTGAGCCAAATCAGGTGCGCTGGAGCTCAGAAAACCGAACGATGTTCAGCACGAACCCCACAGCAGGTCTACCACTGTTCAAAGGCTTAACTGGAGCCCACGCCGCATTATCTGCTGACGGAAGGCAGCTGAGAATGAGCAGAGGTCATGTAAACTTCGAGATATCTCCATGTGTCTCGGGTTTTCTCTCATCAGACTACGAACAAACCCTGCATGAGTCCAATTAGTTTCTCTGGGATTTTTAGCTTTTCAATGTTCCACAGATTCTCGGCACTCTTTAAGACAAGCAAGCGTCGCAGCTCGTTACAATAGCTGCCAGTTAATTAGCACCATCATTAGAGCTATTACTAAAGTAACTGTAGCTGAATCCCAGCCGTTCATAACTGCACCTGTTAGCTGCATTAGCTCAGTCATTTCAGAGGGCTAGGTTAATGCTGACCTGTTTAAAGTCTAGAAGCCAAACAATGTGTCACCTTTCACCTACTAAGTTGTTATGAAGGCCAGCATTTTAAACAAGAGACTGCTTTATTCTGGAGTACTGAAGTGTTATATGTTTCCGTGTACAGATCTGTTATGAGCACAGGCCCTTTGTTCTGGCTAGGTAGCAAAAGATTCTGTTCAACAAAACAGCAAGCAATTTAGATTCTAACTCTGATTATGAAAGTCATGACCTAATAAAAAAAAAAATTATAATAATAATTATAAAAATGCACAGCTGGGTACCCAAAAAAAAGAAAGAATGTCAAATATAACCAGAAGAAATACCTCAAAGAAAGTATGTATATATATATATATATATATATATATATATATATATATATATATATATATATATATATATATATATATATATATATATATATATATATATCAAAGAAATATACACTATATTTCCAAAAGTATTCACTCATCTGCCTTCACACACATATCAACTTGATTGACATCCCATTCTTAACCGATAGGGTTTTACATGACGTCACCCTTTGCAGCTATAACAGCTTCAACACTCCTGGGAAGTCTTTCCTCAAGGATAAGGAATGTGTCTATGGGAATTTCTGACAATTTTTCCAGAAATGCATTTGTGAGGTCAGACACTGATGTTGGAAGGTCTGATTCAGTATACTGAAATACCAACAATCATGTGATAGCAGTATGTAAACTGAAGTCATGTTACCTCAGGGGATGGCTTGGGAACACTCACACATGTCTAAGTTATGATTGAGGTTGCACTACTATGAATTATGATATTCAGACTCCCTTGACTGGGCTTATGCTGGGTGAACATGCAAGCCACACCATTCATCAGAACTGACCAGAATGCTCTTCAAAACAGTTTTAGACAAGTTGGGTCTGATGACCCTTTCCAGGCTATGAAGGGGATGTTGGCAACTTTCATTCCACCTTAAATGCTGCAGGTGACAATATGTAGCTGTGGCACCATTTAAGGTGGGATTCATCTTTTACAATACCCTGGAATTCAGAGTTGCTACATTTCTCTCCAGACAGATTCTCCAACTCTTGGACAATATGAAGCAATAGCTTCACTGAGTGTTTAACCCTGAGGAGACTGAGTAGAGGAGCAACTCCACCTCTATTAGCATCACAACCCCAACAGCAGCTCATAAGTAGCAAGCCATGCTGTGCGATTGTATCGGTGTTTGCTGGTTGAAGCAGATCATTTTGATTTTGTCTACAAGCATGCAGATGGTTTTTGTGCATACTTGACATGTCCCTATTGCTATCCCACTTCTGACACCAGTGTGGCATCGGTAAGGAAAGAGTTATGGGAAGCATTGCTCTATTATTGGAAGTAGGCAGATAGGGAGAATCGCCATGCAGAGCTCCCAGGGCTGTATGAGCTAGCAGTATGACGCTACAATACATTAAAACAAGGCTGTTGGGAGGCCTCCATAGTTTCTGTGCTGAAACATGGCCCACTGCCTCGGTAATTCCTGGCTGTGCCTTTGAGTGAGAGCTTATGAAACAAGAGGGTTTCTCGTGCATGCTGTGGTTAATAAATCCATGTGAGAAAGTAAATGCCACTGAACTGGCTGAGGTGGCGGTGGAAGAGCGCTGTGCGGTGAAGCAGCTCTACAAGAGATAATCTCCGCTTACACTGCTCAAAATGGCAAACGCTTCCAAAAGAGTTGAACTCACTTACCTCATCTCTTCCAACATTCTCCTGTAAAGTTTCTAAAAAGTTCTAAAAAGATTTTGTGCAAAGAACAACTTGGGTGCCAAACCCGGCCAACCAAATAAAAGCCTACAGATAGCGGTATGACGTGTTGTGCCAAACTAAGGCACATATACGGATAATGTTTTCATGGGTCCAGTTTATTCAGTGTTAGTGTTTGACTTCCTGCATGATCTTATCAGACGTCAAACTGATTTCTCAACTGGCCAATTTGTTCAATGGGTTCCAGAACCATTCATATTATAGCGACCTGCTATTGGCTACTGCTGGCCTCTAGAAGCTCTTTGACCATACCAAGAGGATCACGGGAGGTGTGAGTCCTCTGAATATGGGACTACATATGGTCTAAATGTCTGTTTGATGTGTTAGTCTGTGTCAGGGAGGGAGTGGGTTTAGTTAGGGGTGTTTTGTGTACGTTGTTGGGGTCACCCTCAGGGAGAAGCTTGTGACTGGTGGTGACCTAGCCTAACACTACTCAACCCAGATGTGACGGTATGGTAGCACCATTTACGGTAACTGGGCCTTCTGCTGGAGAGTCCACCACTTAAAGACCTTGTGGCCTGCAAAAGTTGAGCTGTTCAGTCAGCCCCACATATCCAGCTTCCTGATTTTAGAAATTGCATGTGCAAGTGTGAAGAACCTTACTCATAATGTAAAGGTTCTGCAAGCCAAGAACCGTTTTGAAAAGTTCACCATGTCCATTTACCTGGAATGATGGAGTTCCATTAAATAGCTTTAGGATAAATTTGACAGGAGAAACTGATCATCAAACTTCCATACCTGCCCTCACTAATGCTCACTAATGTAACTGATGCAAGCAAATCTTTACAGCAATGTACCAACATCTAGTGCTAATGCCTCTCCAGAATATTAGAGGCTGTCACTGCATAATAAACTTTTGGACATAGCATGTGAAGGTCAGTTGTTATCAAATGTTATTTAGATCTGTTTCTTCCTGATCACTGGAGGGTAGAGGCAGCGGTAAAAGACCTCTCTTTGAACTCTGAGAGCTCAATGCTGGGAGCTCAGTTAGTCATCCTGATCTGGAAGGTTGGCTTTATAATGGTCCATGGCAGCAGAGGTTAAAGCACAGAACTCGCACGATTCTTAAGAGGTTCTTTGAAACTGAACCTCTTTTTAGAGATATTAACTTCATTCATTTTAGTGGAGTAGTGGACCCCAGTGAGTGAAACCACTCAGCCAGAGTTGTTCACAGTGGTGGTGATTTAAACTCTTCAGATGTCTGGTTTCTAAGAGCTATTTGTAAGATAATACAACCAGTCCAAACTATAGGGGGCAACATATCACTATAAGGCTGTGGTGTCCACCCCTATAATAAGAAACAAGGAAAAACAAAGTCCACCACTGCACACCTTCAATCTTTACTAGTCTAGAAGATACCATTTAAGCTCAGCCCATGTCAGTGTCTCCAGTGATGGAAAGCAGTGCCAATGTTCCTCTCAAGTTTTTAATTTGACTTAATGCTACAGTGACTTACTATTACCTTTTGTGGTACAAGTCTGGATGGGCCAGAGCTAGTTGACTAGCATGCTAACTTCATAAGATATCTCTGCAACACAGCACTATGACCTTCTGACATTCCATCAAAATTGCTAAAATGTTGATCATTTGCAGATTTAATGCTTTTAAAATCCACCAAACAAGGATATTACTAAAAGGCATGACTGGACTTATTGTAAGCTCACCAGACTAAAAAAACGAATAGCATGTAATACCTCCACAAGCACAAACAACAGCTGTTATCAGATTTGGCATGTACTGGACAAGTTTCTGGATGACGGCCACATCAATGTTCAGACACTCAAAGAGTTAAGCAGTTGGGCCAGATTTGGTGGATGCCTTCCCTGGCACAATTCCGAGGAGCATTTACTGTAGACTGGGATTTTAGCCACTGCTGGTTTTCAGACACAAAGACTCTGGACCAATGTGAGCAGAGCTACAAATCAGGTTGGCTTTATTACACAATGGGACAGTCAAACAAAGAGACAACACATGATCAAACATGTAAGGGAATAAACAAAGCCACCGTCAGGGACAGGCAAGGGTCAGAAACGAAGGAGCGCTCGAGAGACAGACATAGCCTTGAAGTAGCCAAAGAGGAGTACGACGAAATGGGAAGTCAGTAACCAAAAGGAGTCATAACCAGAGCAGGACAGAAACGTTCAGAACTGCAAGACAAGGTCGGCAAAACTTTGCAACGGGGACGTGTGTGTGTTTCATACTGGGGCTAATAGGTGACAGCTGGGTTCAGAACAGAAGCGATGCTGATTGGACGTTCGGGAACATGTGGCTGCGACGCCATCGAGTGAAGCCCTCTGGGAGATTGAGTCCGGAGGAGCCAGGCAAACCCGGAAGCATGACACTGGTAGACCCGTATGACTGTATACACCTGCAGATTCAGCTACTTCCAGCTTGTCACTCCCCAATCATTAACATCTACTCTGGAGCCGTTTACCACACATGGAACGAGACATTCCCTGCACTGTAGCACCTCTTCCCAATCTATGGATCCTGTCACTCACACCCCACAGGTATTTATAGTCCCATTCATTTATTTATTTATTTCATTTACATTATTTAGCTGACGCTCTTACAAGGGTAATCATATTACAGGTAGGCCAATGTAGTGTTAGGAGTCTTGCCCAAGGACTCTTATTGGTGTAGCACAGCACAGTCACCTAGACTGGGAATCGAACCCTAGTCTCCCACATGTGGTGGTTCCTTGCAGGGTAGTGGTGTTATCCACTGAGCTACACCAACCACCATCGCATCATTCTTGTGCAGCGCCATCAGATTACTACCACCTTAAACACTCAAGGTGACCAACATTTGTCTGGTGAGCTGGAAACTTCGAGGAGTTTCAGCAGAATATTGATATCCTTAAAATGGAAGCACAGAAAGAACAGACGATCCAAAAAGGGAAGTGACAATCGATGTTCAATATCTGAAACCAGTTCTTCCTGTTTGTGGCACGTTCTATAGCTCCTATTGACTGTATCTGCATCTGAAAGAGGATGCTAGCTAAGGACAGAGGCACAGCAGGTAAGCAACGTGTGTGTACAAATATCCCTCACGTTTTCAGAACCCCAGGGAGTCAGTCACTCCCTTCACAGCTTCCACGGTTTGTTAGCAGGTGGAATGGACACACACACACTCGGCAGGCCCAGCGGGCGTTTTTGATGAAGCACTTCCTGTCGTAAAAGGTAATTTTCTGGCAGTGGTGCTTTGTGTGCAGCTGCTTGGATCAGGGCAGGTTCGAAAGATGAGGCTCCTGAGAGAAGCCCTTTGTGCCTCAGCCGCCTGAGCCTAATTGAAGCACGAGGAGACGACAGCAGGTGGTCCTATCAGCGACTTTTCATTTAGTAAATCCCCCCGTGTTCCTTTCCTTCATTTCATCTGAAACTGCGTCGCATGCAAACCGCAAAACAGGCACACTTAGAAAACCACTGTGTATGTACAAAGACTTAAGGAACCTTTGGGAACACTTTCTAGGAATGCCATGTGTATAAGCAACATGTTAAACATGTTATAACACTAGCATGACTAGCATGAGGACACAGTCACCAGATGCCATGTGGAAACAGCAGCATCATGATAACGCAGGGCAGTTTTACCTGTTGAGTCTTGGTTCCTCTCACTGTTCCTTCCTCATGCCCTTTGGAAACTTTTGATCTTGAGTTTTTGTGTTTTGTCTAGGTTCCTCTCAGTGGTACTTGCTCATGCCACTAGGGAGTATCTCATTTTTGGGGACTAGTTCCTCTCAATGACTCTTCCTAATCTTCTGAGTCTTGGTTCCTCTATGGTTCTTCTACCGTTTCCTGGGCAGTTCTTCTATTGATGATTGGTTCCTCTCAGTGGTTCTTACTCATGCTACTAGAGAGTTTGGATAGTTCCTCTCAATGACTCTTCCTAATCTTCTTGGACAGTTTCTCCTTTGAGTCTTGGTTCCTCCATGGTTCTTCTAAATTTTCCTGGGGAGTTCTTCTATTGATGATTGGTTCCTCTCTGTGATTCTTACTCATGCTACTAGAGAGTTTGGATAGTTCCTCTCAATGACTCTTCCTAATGTTTCTGGACAGTTTCTCCTTCTGAGTCTTGGTTCCTCTATGGTTCTTCTACCGTTTCCTGGGGAGTTCTTCTATTGATGATTGGTTCCTCTCTGTGGTTCTTACTCATGCTACTAGAGAGTTTGGATAGTTCCTCTCAATGACTCTTCCTAATGTTTCTGGACAGTTTCTTCTTCTGGGTCTTGGTTCCTCTATGGTTCTTCTACCGTTTCCTGGGCAGTTCTTCTATTGATGATTGGTTCCTCTCTGTGATTCTTACTCATGCTACTAGAGAGTTTGGATAGTTCCTCTCAGTGACTCTTCCTAATATTCTTGGACAGTTTCTCCTTTGAGTCTTGGTTCCTCCATGGTTCTTCTAAATTTTCCTGGGGAGTTCTTCTATTGATGATTGGTTCCTCTCTGTGATTCTTACTCATGCTACTAGAGAGTTTGGATAGTTCCTCTCAATGACTCTTCCTAATGTTTCTGGACAGTTTCTCCTTCTGCTATGGTTCTTCTACCGTTTCCTGGGGAGTTCTTCTATTGATGATTGGTTCCTCTCTGTGGTTCTTACTCATGCTACTAGAGAGTTTGGATAGTTCCTCTCAATGACTCTTCCTAATGTTTCTGGACAGTTTCTTCTTCTGGGTCTTGGTTCCTCTATGGTTCTTCTACCGTTTCCTGGGCAGTTCTTCTATTGATGATTGGTTCCTCTCTGTGATTCTTACTCATGCTACTAGAGAGTTTGGATAGTTCCTCTCAGTGACTCTTCCTAATATTCTTGGACAGTTTCTCCTTTGAGTCTTGGTTCCTCCATGGTTCTTCTAAATTTTCCTGGGGAGTTCTTCTATTGATGATTGGTTCCTCTCTGTGGTTCTTACTCATGCTACTAGAGAGTTTGGATAGTTCCTCTCAATGACTCTTCCTAATGTTTCTGGACAGTTTCTCCTTCTGAGTCTTGGTTCCTCCATGGTTCTTCTACCGTTTCCTGGGGAGTTCTTCTATTGATGATTGGTTCCTCTCAGTGGTTCTTACTCATGCTACTAGAGAGTTTGGATAGTTCCTCTCAGTGACTCTTCCTAATATTCTTGGACAGTTTCTCCTTTGAGTCTTGGTTCCTCCATGGTTCTTCTAAATTTTCCTGGGGAGTTCTTCTATTGATGATTGGTTCCTCTCTGTGATTCTTACTCATGCTACTAGAGAGTTTGGATAGTTCCTCTCAATGAATCTTCCTAATGTTTCTGGACAGTTTCTCCTTCTGAGTCTTGGTTCCTCTATGGTTCTTCTACCGTTTCCTGGGCAGTTCTTCTATTGATGATTGGTTCCTCTCAGTGGTTCTTACTCATGCTACTAGAGAGTTTGGATAGTTCCTCTCAGTGACTCTTCCTAATATTCTTGGACAGTTTCTCCTTTGAGTCTTGGTTCCTCCATGGTTCTTCTAAATTTTCCTGGGGAGTTCTTCTATTGATGATTGGTTCCTCTCTGTGATTCTTACTCATGCTACTAGAGAGTTTGGATAGTTCCTCTCAGTGACTCTTCCTAATGTTCTTGGACAGTTTCTCCTTCTGAGTCTTGGTTCCTCTATGGTTCTTCTACCGTTTCCTGGGGAGTTCTTCTATTGATGATTGGTTCCTCTCAATGGTTCTTACTCATGCTACTAGAGAGTTTGGATAGTTACTCTCAACGACTCTTCCTAATGTTTCTGGACAGTTTCTCCTTCTGAGTCATGGTTCCTCCATGGTTCTTCTAAATTTTCCTGGGGAGTTCTTCTATTGATGATTGGTTCCTCTCTGTGGTTCTTACTCATGCTACTAGAGAGTTTGGATAGTTCCTCGCAATGACTCTTCCTAATGTTCTTGGACAGTTTCTTCTTCTGAGTCTTGGTTCCTCCATGGTTCTTCTACAGTTTCCTGGGGAGTTCTTTTATTGATGATTGGTTCCTCTCAGTGGTTCTTACTCATGCTACTAGAGAGTTTGGATAGTTCCTCTCAATGACTCTTCCTAATGTTTCTGGACAGTTTCTCCTTCTGAGTCTTGGTTCCTCCATGGTTCTTCTAAATTTTCCTGGAGAGTTCTTCTATTGATGATTGGTTCCTCTCAGTGGTTCTTACTCATGCTACTAGAGAGTTTGGATAGTTCCTCTCAATGACTCTTCCTAATGTTCTTGGACAGTTTCTCCTTCTGAGTCTTGGTTCCTCTATGGTTCTTCTAAAATTTCCTGGAGAGTTCTTCTATTGATGATTGGTTCCTCTCAGTGGTTCTTACTCATGCTACTAGAGAGTTTGGATAGTTCCTCTCAATGACTCTTCCTAATGTTCTTGGACAGTTTCTCCTTCTGAGTCTTGGTTCCTCCATGGTTCTTCTAAATTTTCCTGGGCAGTTCTTCTATTGATGATTGGTTCCTCTCTGTGGTTCTTACTCATGCTACTAGAGAGTTTGGATAGTTCCTCTCAATGACTCTTCCTAATGTTCTTGGACAGTTTCTCCTTCTGAGTCTTGGTTCCTCTATGGTTCTTCTACCGTTTCCTGGGGAGTTCTTCTATTGATGATTGGTTCCTCTCAGTGGTTCTTACTCATGCTACTAGAGAGTTTGGATAGTTCCTCTCAATGACTCTTCCTAATGTTCTTGGACAGTTTCTTCTTCTGGGTCTTGGTTCCTCTATGGTTCTTCTACCGTTTCCTGGGCAGTTCTTCTATTGATGATTGGTTCCTCTCAGTGGTTCTTACTCATGCTACTAGAGAGTTTGGATAGTTCCTCTCAGTGACTCTTCCTAATATTCTTGGACAGTTTCTCCTTCTGAGTCTTGGTTCCTCCATGGTTCTTCTAAATTTTCCTGGGGAGTTCTTCTATTGATGATTGGTTCCTCTCTGTGATTCTTACTCATGCTACTAGAGAGTTTGGATAGTTCCTCTCAGTGACTCTTCCTAATGTTTCTGGACAGTTTCTCCTTCTGAGTCTTGGTTCCTCCATGGTTCTTCTACAGTTTCCTGGGGAGTTCTTCTATTGATGATTTGTTCCTCTCAGTGGTTCTTACTCATGCTACTAGAGAGTTTGGATAGTTCCTCTCAATGAATCTTCCTAATGTTCTTGGACAGTTTCTCCTTCTGGGTCTTGGTTCCTCCATGGTTCTTCCAGATTTTCCTGTGGAGGTTTTCTTTTTTTCCCTAATATTCCTGGACAGTTTCTGTTTTTGAGGATGTTTAATTTATATTACATCATTGTAACCCATTCTAGTTGTTTTTGGGCAATATTGACCATCCTCCTCTACTTTGAGATCCTTCTTCTTGAGGCGTTAGCCAGGTTAAGAAATTTTACAATCAGGTTGTCAATACCTTAATAAGTCCACTTTCCCACCAACATTTAGCCCAGAATTTCTCATGGCTGTTCCCAGATGTTCTTGTCATGATTTCAAGTCTGGCCCCGCATCAGCATGCGTGGTTTTAAACAGTTTCTGTTTTTGACTGTTGATTCGTCCTATAAGTTGTTCTTCATGATTCTGTAGTCTTGGTTTTAAGTGTTTCTTCTTTATGCTTTTAGGCCGTTTCTCCTTCTTGCTTTCTTGCGGGATGTCATATCACGTTCTAACCTTGGTATCTCTTAGAAGTTTTTTCTTATACATGTGGAGAGTTTCTCCTGTTGGGTCTTAATTCTTTGCAGTGGTTTTTTCATACTCCTAGGAAGTGTATTGTTTTTAGTTCCTCACAGTGGTTCTTCCCCTTGATTTGTCCTGACAGTGTCCTTCAGCAACCCTTAGCGATCTAATGAAACACTTCCTGACAGGCTTCTGTGGGTCTGTCGATCAAGAAAACACAAGCAACACAAATAAAACTGAATTGAACCCAGTAGAGAGTAAGAGCCAATAGTAGGATGAGGCTAGAGTCTTATGAGTTACTAGTCTTATGAGGCCAGATGTCTTATGAGGCCCAAATTCCTGTAGTCTGTGTTTTTTGAGGGCCAGAATGCAGTTATAGTTATAGCTAGCTAGTGTCCTCTGCACATATGACTCATATCTACATGCTGAATGGGGTTTATTGTAGGGTGTAGTTATTGTAATGTTTGTTAGGTAGTGTTAAACATCACCCTCTACTTTGAGCTCCTCCTTTGTGAGGCATTGGACAGGTTGAGAAATTGTACACTCAGTCTGTTCCCCTAAAAAGTCCACTTTCCCACCAACATTTCCGACTTTCTCACGGTTCTTGTTATCATTTCAAATCTGGCCCTGCGAAGCTGAAGGCTATAAGACTACCCATGCTACATTTTAAAGTGATGCCCAGGTGGCCAGAGCGCCCAACCCACCATTGAAACTGGGTTGGAAATGCTACCCCAAGTTTTCTGCCATGTCTTTGACTTCCACCTAGCTGTGTGGTGGCCGTTTGGACCTTTATAAAGGACAGTTGTCCTGCTGTCAGTGGCACATGGGCAAGCTCTTTTGTCCTGGTTTAGTTTTAAGTGGAGAATGAACTGGCTCTTGGCAATTGGTGTAAGAACCTACCCCAGTTGTTACATTCTAGTTGAGGGTCCATCTCTTTTGTCCTACTTTGACTTGTAAAAGAGAGTTAATTGGCGATTGATGGAACTGCCCACTTTCCCAACCTCCCACAATACTTCACTTATAGCCACTACTGAGACAAGATGGTTAGTCATGTCTTGGCGTGGATGACTCTGGATGACTGGATAACTAGATAACCTCTTAAGGTCTTTGTCATATCCACATTTTAGGGCATCTTACTCAGTAAGATGGGCACATGGGCAGGCTCTTTTGTCCTGGTTTAGTTTTAAGTGGAGAATGAACTGGCTCTTGGCAATTAGTGTAAGAACCTACCCCCAGTTGGTACATTCTAGTTGAGGGTCCTTCTCTTCTGTCCTGCTTTGACCTGTAGAAGAGAGTGAATTGGCGATTGATGGAACTGCCCACTTTCTCAACCTCCCCACAATACTTCACTACTGAGACAAGATGGCTAGTCATGTCTTGGCATGGATGACTCTGGATGACTGGTTAACTGGATAACCTCTTAAGGTCTTTGTCATATCCACATGTTAGGGCATCTTATTCAGTAACCACACGGAGAACAGTTGAGTTATAGGACCTACAGTCTGGACTGATGGCTCTATGAATACAGAGGAGGCCCAGCTTTGTAAATACTCCACATGTGTCATGATTTCTGCTTAATCATGTCAATTACTTACAAAGCTGTTATGCATCATAGTGTCCTGGAGCTAGAAATGCTCTTTCAGTACACTAAGATCTTCATTACCATGTGTCCTAAGAAACAGGTCACCTCCTTGTGCTCGGTTGTGGTGTGATCCTTCACTCTGTGGTGTTTGTTTATCCGTTCCGGTGAAACAGTGACGCTAGCCACAGGGTCAGGTGCTGGTGGGCGTCAGTCTCCCGGGCTCTCTATCACTCCCCATAGCCTCTCTGTTCTGTTCACCGTCATGACGCACCGGCTTCCCCTAACAACACCATCTACATATTCATCAACAGATGATGAGCGTGCTAATAATCACAGGTTTAAATGGCTGCAGGGAGGGAGTTAAAGGTAGCGCGGTGTTGGAATGCTAATTTATTCAGATTTCTGATGGAGTTGTTCTTTTATTTTGTGTGGAGGTTAGCCCCTTAAGTAGCCAGACCCCTCGCTTCTATAACTTAAGAATAGCACAGCCGTTTTTGCATGGCTGTCTGTGTAATTACTGAATAATAACCTGTACCGTGTAATAAGCCCAAGGCCTTAATATTGAGATGGATTAAAAAGCTTATGAATTATTCGCCCAAAAAACGAGACAGGTGGACTACACTGCTACCCTCCGAAGAAATGTTAATGATTCCTTTGTTGGCTCTTGAGAACGTTAAGGTTTTAATCCTTTTGCAAGGAAAAAAAAACAAAACACAGATCCTTTTCAAACGGAGTGATGCAAATAAAGCAAATAAAGAGGTGGTAGTGGTGGGTGGAGGAGGTGGTTGAGGGGAGTAGTAAGCAGAATAGGCAAATGAGGTTTGTGGATTGAGATAAACACAGTGCAACGTGAAAGTGTTAGAAGTCTCTTGTGTGTCTGCAGGCCATTGTATCTCATATAATAAGATTCATTAGATTCAGATCGTTCTCTTTTGAGAATGCTTTCTGGATTCCTTTCCCTCCTCTCTCGCTCTCGTTTGCTCTTTTTAATTGTGGCAGCCCAGGAGGCCTGAAATCGAGCCTCTTTCTACAGTACAGTATTCTGTACAGTTAATGCTCTAATGCTTGTCGACCTGAGGCTTGAGGCCTGAGGCAACACCGGAGTCACTAATCTAGAGAGACCTGCCCAACAAACTATGCACTTTGAGCTTGAATGCTGAAGGTCATGGGGATTATGTTGGAACATTTGCATACTACAGCGATTAATTATTTACAAAACCAAGAAAAATCATCCCGCGGCCATATTGCTGGCATTCCCATCAACATTGGTTTATGTATGAGTAGTTAATGCTAGCTACAGTTTCCAAATCACAATTTCATGTTTGATGCAGCTTCCAAGGTTAATCATATTACAGGTGGGCCAATGTAGTGTTAGGAGTCTTGCCCAGGGACTCTTATTGGTGTAGCACAGCATAGTCACCCATCCTGGGATTTGAATTCCAGTCTCCCACAAGTGGTGGTGTCTCCCTGATGGGTAATGGGGTTATCCACTGAGCTACACCAACCTTTGGTCCCACTTTATATTGGGTGTCTTTAATAACTGTCAGTTGTAGTTACACATTTACAACAATGTAAAAACCAAACTACTGCTGTCAGTCACTGTTAGATGCATCACACTAGAACACAGTTTATGTAATTACACATGTGCATCCTAATGTGTATAAATGGCAGGTCATAACATTTCATGTGCTGTCATAATCAGATTATAACACCCAGAGTCATCGTGAGAAAGGCCCTCTTGACTAAACAGCAGTGTACCTTTTGTGCATGTTTAACTCCAGAAGAGAACACTCGCTGAAAACTAGTATATCCAAAATGGCAACTTCCCAAGAGAGGCCAAAAAGCCTAAGCAATGGAGCCAGATGTTTTACCAGGGATGTTGGACCATTCTGTTGGTCCATTCATCAGTTATAGTGTAACTGTACAGTTATTACATAATATAACATCTTACACCATTTACGAGGGTTTCAGAAAGCAGAGATGCCCAGATAGCCCTATCTTCCACACTTTCCTCCGGCTCATTCTGGGGGATCCCAAGCCATTCCAAGACCTCCTTGGAGATATAGTCTCTCCAGCATGTCCTGGGATGACCTCTGGGTCTTGTTCCGGTTGGTCATCCCAAGTAAACCTCCAAAAGGAGACACCATCCAAAGCTGATTCCTGTGACACCTCAACTGTCATCCTTCAATGTGGAGGAGTAGCGTGTGTAGTAGGACTGACCTCCTCACCCAGGTAGCAGCAAATTTCTGCCATTTGTATTAGTGGTCTTATTCTTTTGGTCATCACCCAAAGCTAATGAGCATAGGAGCATGTTATTGGAGACACTTCCTTTGTTGTTGCTGCTGTCATTACGCTGCAGCTTTCCTGGAGATGAATCTTCTTTCTTTCCTTACATCTACCAAAACATAGCTGTGACAAGATCCTTCATGCCATTTGGAATCGCAAACACTCACATCTGGATAATTGCGAGATCTGTGTCGGAGTGACATCACGTTGTGAGATGTTAACGCTGACAATACAAAATAACAGATGATAGCAGCAATACAAACCTGCAATCTTCAAGACAAAGGAGTCAAACCTGCAGCATACACTCCGCACACACGGGCAGCGGTTATATTTAGAGTGGAGGAGTAAGCCTAGGAGACTCCCACCTGCACAGGTCTGTTCAGGCTGGGGTGGTTCTTTTACCAAGCAATGGCTGGCAGTCAACCATAAGTACATATGAGTTATACTGATGTGTATGTGTATTTACGTATGTATGCTGGTTGTGTTGACTGCAAACCTGATTCAAGGGCATTAAAGACAGTCTAATCTAATCTAATCTAATCCATTTCTACATGATAAAAAACAGCTGTAATTTCCAATGACAACACAATGGCAATACCTGGTAGAGATAACTGAGGTGTGAGCAATCAGAACTCCAGCTATGAGCTTCTCAGAAATAGTCTGTGATTGAATGAGTGGGAGCATTTGCCTGGAGGGGGTTCTGGAAAATGGAGTTCAGAGAGTCTGTAAGCATGTCTTGGAGATGTCACAGTAGTATAAGATGTATTGCCTAAGTGACAGATTCGCCTATTTGTGGGGTGAACTTCTCTTGGCAGTGACCATAGCCTAGCCAATGGTACTCAATTGAGTTGCCATTGGTGGGCAGAAGGAATATATGGTTTTAAACTCTAGACCTGACTGAAGACCTCAAAAATTAAATGATAAATATTGAAAATAATCATGATAGATACATCGTTTATGTTCAGCATCAAAAGGAGTGAGCTATTAGTACTTAGATTGCTTTTGTGTGCATCTTTCATATGGGGGAACTTGCATATATACCAGTTATGGAAACTTGCATATATACCAGTTATGGTTATGATAGGAGGAACAATCATTTCATTGGCTAGGTAATGGATGGCTATAGGCAAACAACTGGCAAGTGAAACTTAAATATCAGTGACTCAATGTGAATGAGTGCGGTTTGGGACTGGTCTATTGTATTAGAGTGATGAATAATACTAGCACCCTCCCTATGGGTGAAACCGCATAACGCCACTGCTAGTGCAGTAAAACTTTCTGGGCTGCAGCCGACTTCTAACTTTTTTTCTGCTTCATCAGTTTGTAATTTGCTTTACAGGAGCAGTGTAATGAAGACTTGTTCAGTGTGCAAAGCTTGCTTGTATAGTTCTGTCCTGGAGCTGCAAAACAATTGTGGTTAACCAGTAATTGAGGCTTGTACCCATCAGTTAGCATCACGCAAACTGTTCTCTATATATCAATGAAAAATAATATGACTAAGAGTAGAAGGTGGCCTGCTAAGGCTTGACTTTTATAGATAGCAGTATGTCACACAGTGTCAGAAACCCAATTTGCATGACTAGGTGAGATTACTCAAACACTAAACACTGAAAATGTTGGAATTGACAACAATACAGATCACAAATGACTGGAATTGGTGGAGTCGATTCCACAGTCAATTCCTCAATTCTCAAGTCTATTGAGACACAGGGAAGTAAAATCTGTCAAAGCATCATCAATTAAACACACAATGCACTATTGTAATAAATGGAATGCGAGTTAAGTACAGATCCCCAAGGTAAAATGCTTCTCCAGGAAGAGTAGTGACTGTACACCAACACACTACTTACAGCACACTAACACATTACACTTACTGAGTTACTGTACACCAACACACTACTTACAGCACACTAACACATTACACTTACTGAGTTACTGTACACCAACACACTACTTACAGCACACTTACTGAGTTATTACACTTACTGAGTTACTGTACACACAACACACTTACACTTACAGTACAGTACACTAACGCATTACACTTACTGAGTTACTGTACACCAACACACTACTTACAGCACACTAACGCATTACACTTACTGAGTTACTGTACACCAACACACTACTTACAGCACACTAACGCATTACACTTACTGAGTTACTGTACACCAACGCATTACACTTACCGAGTTACTGTACACCGACACACTACTTACAGCACACTTACAGTTACTGTACACCAACACACTACTTACAGCACACTAAAATCACATACACTTACTGAGTTACTGTACACCAACACACTACTTACACAGCACACTAACGCATTACACTTACTGAGTTAACTGTACACCACACTCTACTGAGTTACTTACAGCAACACTAACGCATACTTACTTACTGAGTTTACTGTACACCAACACGCTACTTACAGCCACACTAACGCATTACACTTACTGAGTTACTGTACACCAACACACTACCAACACTGAGTTAACTACACCAGACACAGTACAGTACTAACACATTTACACTTACTGAGTTACTGTACACCAACACGCTACTTACAGTACACTAACACATTACACTTACTGAGTTACTGTACACCAACACGCTACTTACAGTACACTAACACATTACACTTACTGAGTTACTGATACACCAACCACACTTACTTACAGTACACCACATTACACTTACTGAGTTACTTACACACTACTTACAGTACACTAACACATTACACTTACTGAGTTACTGTACACCAACACGCTACTTACAGCAACACATACACTTACTGAGTTACTGTACACCATCACGCTACACACTAACACATTACACTTACTGAGTTACTGTACACCAACCACACTACTTACAGTACACTAACACATTACACTTACGAGTTACTGTACACCAACACTACTTACAGCACACTAACACATTACAACTTACTGAGTTACTGTACACCACACACACTACTTACAGCACACTAACACATTACACTTACACTGTATTACACACTTACACTGAGTTACTGTACACACCACTATTAACACACTACTTACAGTACACTAACACATTACACTTACTGAGTTACTGTACACCAACACACTACTTACAGCACACTAACACATTACACTTACTGAGTTACTGTACACCAACACTCTACTTACAGCACACTAACCAGTGACATCTGTTGAGTTAGTCAACTCTTTTCGTGTCCTTCAAAACAAGAGGCTAATTTGTGAGCTACATTGTTCCACTGCTGTCAGTGCAAATACCAAAGAAGCAAACTTTATATACCAAATATGTCATAGCTGATCACATACATATGAAGTCAAAACACTGGAATATGGTTTTCAGGGTTTATGGGACGTTTACAATTAAAGTAGTCCCTTTGGCTCAAACACATCCCCCCACTTTTCTCTTTCTCTGTCTTCATATGACTCAGGAATTCTTCCACACATTATGGTACTAGAGCTGTTAAGCTGCTTTTGGTCTATACTTACATATTTCCTCTCTGCCACTGCATTCCCAGAAGCCATTATCCCATCTTCTCATGCTACTCCGGCTCATTTCAGCTCAATTTGCCAGTTTCTTCTAGCTGAAGGCCTGATTGAGGCTAACTGCTTAAGTGCCGCTTTAGAGACAGATGTGCCCTGAAGTCTGAAGAGAGAAATACATATATTTGTACATATCTCTGGATTATAGTCACGTTTATATGGGCATGTCGTCTCCAACAAAGACCGTTTGAATGTAAATTGGGTTTTAATTCTACAGACTGTTTTTTACCCAGAGTCCCGCTGCAGCAATAATTTCTGCATGTGGTTTGGTTGTAAACAAAGTCTAATATAAAATGCACCATAGAATATCAAACCAACACCTACTGAGATAATATGTGGCAACAGTCTTAATTAAATATCAATAATAGACCCTTTAAAGATGCACCAAATTACGTAGCTGTGTCTTCCTTTTATCATAATTCTAAAGAAAGTAGAGTAAATAGAATGTGACCAATTACCCCCACCACATGAAAACAAGGTGGTCTATAACAAATCCATAGTCTATAATTTTAAATACTTGATCATAAAGGGCCAATGATGGGACAGGCATGGTGAGACAGAGCTTGCCTTCCAATGGTGGAGCCGGCAAGAGGGTGGACAGTGAAACCGGCTTTAGCATTGAAGCACCATGCAAGCAACGGAGTGCTTGGTGAGGTAGACACTTGCAGGGACATGGATATCGGCTCAGAGGTGGAGGACGCGGGTCGAGTGCAGACTGGACAACAGATGGCTTATCACCCATGCTGTCACAGGCTCTCTGATGTCCTTACTGCAACCAGGTGTGCTCACCTGAGGGAGGCACTTTCAATGGCTAGAAGGTCACTATCATCCAGCTCATGCCGGTCTCCACTGGAGTGTTTGGGTTTGTGTATGAGCAGGTCTCTGTGAGGGAGAAGCTCGTGGCTAGTGGTTCGACTGCTCAGGCCTGCGTCAGTCCTGCGTCAGACCCGAATGACTTCCTGTCTGTCGCACTGACCCCCATCATCTCCAAGTGCTTTGAAACTCTAGTTCTTACTCATCTGAAATTATCTTTGCCTGCTAGACTCGACCTACGCCAATTTGCCTACCACGGGTCAACAGATGACGCCATTTCTACAGCGCTCCACACATTGTATTGACCCACTTGTCGAAACACATCCGTCAGAATGCTGGTCATTGACTTCAGCTCTGCATTTAACACGGTGATTCCTTCCAAGCTGAAGTCCAAGCCTAGAAAGCTTTGTATCAGAACATCTCTCTGCAACTGGGTTCAGGCCTTCCTGACTGACAGACCCCAGTCAGTGAAGTTTGACAAACTCTTCTTCTCCACCCTCACCCTGAACCAGTGTACCACTAAGCTGTTTGCTAAGCTGTGTGTTAAGCCCTCTTCTGTACTCCCTGTACAGCGTTTCTGTTTATGGCTTTGACACCATAATCAAGTTCACCACAACGATAGGCCTGATTGGAGGTGACGATGAGACGGCCTACAGGAATGAGGTGCAGCACCTGGTTGATTGGGTGTGGACACCACTGTGATGCTCTATACTCAGAAAACCAAGGAGGTTATTCTGGACTTGTAGTGTGTGGGTCTAACTCAAGTTCTCGGAGATCCACATCCATGATCTCAGTTGGATCTTTAAACTCCTCCATCCTAATCAGAAAGGCGCAACAGCATCTTTACTACCTATGGAGCCTCATGAAAGCTTGCCTGTGTCCTGGGATCCTGGTGGATTTGTACCACTGTACCATTGAGCTCGTACTCACAAACTGCATCTGGTAGGGCAACTGATCCACATCAGGCCCCAAGGCACTCCAGCGAGTGGTGAAACTGCCCAGCGCATTACATGCTCCCAGTTACCCACCATAAGATCATGTAAGTAATGTCTGGGTAAGACGAGAAACATCATCAATGACCTTTTACGCTCCTCCCATCTGGCAGGCAGTACAGGAGCCTCCACTCTAGCACCAGCCAGCGTCTGTCCTGAGGCTGTGACCCTGCTGAACTCCACACCACCACTTTAAGTGCATCATTGCACTCACTGCACTGAACTGTACTTTATGCTTTTATGCACTTTTCATAATTGCACAGTCGGATACTGCACTATTCTGATCTTCTGTACATACTGTGTATAAACTCACCGTCATGTACTGTATCTTTTACTCTGCATACTTACCGTTCTGTGGTCATAGTGCATACAGCCTACAGTGTATTCTCTCCACTCACTCTGTATATGTGTATATTATATTTATATATTTATACATATTTATTATAATTTATATTATACTTATACTTTCTACCACTCCACTGTCCATCACTGTACATATTGTAACCTTCAAGGCCCCTTACCTGCACTTTATATGTAATTAATACTGTATATTGCACTTCTGGTTGGATGGTAGCTGCACATCATTGGCTCTGTAGCTGTACTCTGCACAGTGACAATAATGTTGAATCTAATCTAATTTAATCTAGTGGTGACCTCCTTTGTGGGCTTATGGTGGACCGAGGTCAGTATGTCATGATTTTGGAGAGTTTGGGGATCTGCCCTGACTGAGTACATGCAGTTTAGTGGTTGTAGGTTAAAGGAAACGATGGGTTTGGGCAGGGTGGAAAATGAATGGGACTCTATGGTGGAAAGAGGGATGAAAAAAGACAAGCAGGCAGAGAATGCAGGTCAAAGCAGTGTTGAATTTGTGGTTTGGCGCTGTTGTAAGACGATAAAACCGTTATCTTAATGGGAATTAAAAAAAAAAAAAAGGAAACCTGGTCAAAAAAGCTGTATACAGACCCAAATCACACAGTCAGACCAGATTAACTGGAATGGAGTGGTGCTAATTTGTCAGAAAAGAGAAAATTAAAAAACAAAAAGAAGAATAAAACAAATGACAATATAGTTTTACAAATATAGACACATACGGATAATTAATAAACAAATTAGGCAGGATGCAAGGCAAGGATTTCATAAACAGAACAAATCAGACCAAACAAAACCAAAGAAACCAGAAACACTGAACCAGGTTACAAAATCAGACCAACATGGAGACAAAACAACCAGCAGGGAGACAAAACGCCAAGCCAGAACACAGGGGACCACAGGGAGTATAAGAGAACAAAGACTTACTTGAATTTCCCTCTGGGATCAATAAAGTATCTATCTATCTAACAAGGAATTCCTGGGAAGGGGTGGAGCTACAAACCTAGGACAGGTGAGGGAATTGACAAGGGGACGGAGAAGGAGAAGCCAAAACCAAAACAAACAGAAGCACATGGATCAGGACAACAAAGAGCACATGGACATGACAAGACAGAAACAGAAGGCCAGTGAAGACAGACAAACATAAACAGGACAAGGCAGGAGGTGACAGTCTGAAATCTGCAGGGATGTTTTTCCACACCACCAAAGTTCAGCCTTAGACGTCCATACCCTTATCTGCTTCTCCTAAACCCAGTAAGCACAGAGGCATTCGAAAACGTTTAGATCTGGACTCTGGAGAGGCATTTTCTATCAGACCCATCACACCGAAGTGTCTTCTCACAGTGGAAGGATGGACAGAGCCACCTGTGTAATTCTCAGATCAGGAGTGGAACTGGATGAAGATGCCGATGGTCTGTGGACGTATTCCGCTGACAGAACCTAATTCTGACTCTCTAAACACGCCCCACTGACAAACTGCTCTGGACCAATACCAACGTTGGCAGTTTTGGTGGTCTACAGGGTTTCTCAACCTGTGGGCTGTGGCCATGAGCCTTCTAGTGGTCCCTAGGCCTGGAGTCAGGTGAAGGCAGTAGTTTGTAGTGGTCCAGGAATGTCATATATAGCCACATTAGTGTTATATTAATTATATATACACAGAAACATTGCAGTAGCAGGCGTTTGAGACAACATAGCCACTGGCTGGACACTAATGGAAAGGTTTCTTGGGGTGCTTTTACAGATGGCGTGTTTGGATTTGGACCTCTTTTCAAGATTCAAGATTCAAGAGTTTCCGAGTCAGAGTTCAGGCAGTTTCAGAGCGGAAGGGGGGAGGAGGTGTTCACACTCCTGATGGCTTGTGGATAAAAACTGTCTGTCAGCCTGGCTGTTCTGGACTTCACACTCCTGTAGCGTTGGCCCGACGGTAGGAGCGTGAAGAGGCTGTGTTGGGGGTGTGTACTGTCCCTGATGATGCTGTGGGCCCTCCTGATGACCCTGGTCCTGTAGATGTCCTGCAGTGACGGGAAGGCTGCTCCGGAAATGGACTGTGCAGTCTTGATCACACGCTGGAGAGCCTTCCTATCCTGAGCGGTGCAGTTTCCGTACCAGACCGTGATGGAGCTGGTAAGAACGCTCTCGATCGTACTCCTGTAGAAGTTGCTGAGAATTTGGGCTGACATGCCAAATTTCCTCAGCCTTCTCAGAAAAAACAACCGCTGCTGGGACTTCCGGGCGATGTAGTGCGTGGTGTTTGACCAGGTGTCTGATGTGAACGGAATTTGAAGGGTTCACCCTCTCCACCTCTGTCTCACCGATGAACAGGGGTGTGTGTAGCTCCTGCCTCCTCCTCCTTGGATCAACAGCTCTTGGAGAAATTACATTTATAAAAGTTGATATTGGTTTTCTGGTGAGTCGCTATGCTTGGTAGTTATTAGCAGGTGGCCCTTGGGGTGGAAAAGGTCGGGAACCCTTGGTCTTCCAGGTCTTGGACAGCGTCATATTTTTCTCTGTAGCTTTTAATCATTTTCAAAACCTTATTTAATAACCCCAGACTTTTCCCTCCTATATGCAGACTATCTCACAGCCCGCTCTGAAACCTTTCTGACAAACTGAATAAAGGCCGTTTTGACATGGGAATGAAATAAATGAAGGGTGGTCTCAGGCTTTTACAAGGCACTGTAAAGACCACACCACTCTTACACACTTACACTTGCGTCTCTCCATATCCACTCTTTTCCCAGTGCTCAGAGAGCGGCGGACAGGCAGACGCTACCATTATCCACTCGTTTCTGAGTGATCACTCGACAGTGGTGCTTTATCAGTAATGGTGGGATATGCGGCTGCACTTTGACATATGGCGGATCAGCCTTAGCCTCGACAATACAGACCAATTACCCCCAATCTGTCACATACAGACACACAACGGGGGCAAAAACACAGACCACAGCGCAACACAATGCGTAACACACGCAGAGCAACACATACTAATCATCTCCATTATGTATCTCTCTCATAAACACATACACACCGCGCAGTGCACCCAGTGTATCAATGAACCGTGTGGACAAAAACAGTGCACTTCATGAATGAATGAAACCCATTTCGTGAATGGACGAATGGTTTGCTGTTCTTATGAATGAGACTAAATCACTCCCTGCATGCACTGTGCCTGCTGCTGAATGAATGTTAATAGGTGTAGCAGGGAAGTGCTGGTGTAGTGCATGGCATTAGTCCACACTGAAAGAACTCTTAGAGGGACTAGAGCGGTGAGAGGAACCTCTGAACTCCTGTCTGCTGGACTACTGGACTACTGTCCAGTCCACTACCTATAACTATATCTCAAACTGATCCCCAAAAGACATACATTTAAAAACTATATATCATTTTTACACTCATAATCGAACGAACAGTTGCCCAGATAGCTGCACCCAGAGGGTATCAACCAACAGGAATGAAACTTGGTAGGGTTTATGCATGACCATGTATGTGACGTAAGCAAGGACCCGCCTTATCGCTGTACCTGATTGACCCAACAGCCATGACTGTGGACATTCAGCACTTGAGCAGTGATGTCCTCCATGAGTCATCCTGTTAGTGCCAGCACCACTGGTAGACAACTACATGCCCACAGATGGTTACGATGCCAGCCCTCAACCCCACGTCAACATCACCAAAGACTGCAATGGTGTCATGCCAGACTGTCATGGAGTGACTCAGAATGGCAGTGGGTCATCTTCAGTGACGAGTCCTGCTTTTGTCTTGGTGGAGACACCCAACGAATCCGTGTGTGGAGGCACCAGGCTCAGCACCAAGATGAATGGTTCACGTGTCACACGTCCAGAAGGTCTGGTGCTACTCTACTGCCACCTCTACCGCACCATCTGCAGGAGCTGAGTGAGAATATTTCAAGCTGCATGTGATAGAGTATCACAGGACACCATTAGGAACCTCTACAACTCCATGCTGAGACTTCTGGTGGCCCGATGCCATACTGAGAGACACTGCTTCTGTATGTGTAGCTCAAATATTGCCCAATATTTCCAAATGCATCATCAGTTATTGATCCTGGTAACCTTTATCTTCCTTCCCAACAGCACTGCACTCCCACACTTCCTTCTGGTGATGAGTGTACCCCAAAGGTTCATGCTGTACCAAAAGGAAATGTCCAAATTACCCTGAGGAATAAATGCTGTACGCAGTACGATGGGTTCATTGGGGAAAACCTTCAAGTGCTAAGTGGTTTTGTGCCGTTTCCTGGAAAGTTGATGGGAGCATTCTACAAAACCAGAGTTCAGCATGCAGCAGCAGATCTGCATAGCCTTTTCTGATCTCAAGGTTTTGCGTACTGAACAACCTCCTGCTGGGCGCACAATGACGACGCTACGTCAGCTGGTCTTTTTTGTAATCCCTTATTTGTAGGATTTTAAAGAAATGAGTAGATCATGGGCACCTCTCAGATCCTTTATCTGCTCCGGACACAGACTCTTCTGTCGCCTTTCATCCTTTCATTCTAGGCCTTCGCTTCTTCTTCTTCTGCTGCTGATTCCAAAATAAGCTCTTGAAGAGTTTTCAAGCAGGGCAGCCACATTACCAGATCTTTTGCATTAGCCATGGGCTAATTTGATTAAGCTAATGACACGCCGAGGTTTGGACACGCTGAGTACTGTAGCGTCTGACTTGAATAGGCAGAAAGGTTAATTATATCCTCAAACCATGACGAGATTTACCCACGGATAACAAACAACACACAAGGTGTTCAGCAGAGGTCGTTTAGCAGTGAGGGATTTTACTGGGTGCTGCTTTTGTCTGAGGCCCGGCTTATGTCAGGTCTTCTTCACATCAGCAGCATTTATTAACGAGCATAGTTAGAAATTAACTGTGTGTGCATGGCTTGCATGTTCCCTTGACACAAGCTCTTTAGATGAACACCCAAAAACCCACGGACTGAACACGCCATTGATTCACTGGTACATGTCAGTTCATATTACACAGGTGTGATGGGTAATTTGAGGTGAATGGTGTCATTTGTTTGTACATCATTGAAAAAGCATCAGATTGCTTTCATGTTCATCAGTTATTGGTCATTCACATGCTATTGTCACGCCTCCACGTCTCCCTGGCATCTCCGCTCTTCAGGACTCCACTTCCCAGAGGGCCACGCTCGATGACGTCATGTCTATGCGCCCCCGGTCGGACTCTGTGATTCGCTCTAGATCGGCCGAGTTTTAACCTCAGCTGTATCCAATTACTTCCTGTATTTAAGCCACACACAAACGCTCACGCTTTGCCAAACCTAGGTTAGCAATCCTGAGCGTTCTGGGCTTATGGTCTTACTCTGGTTTCTGACTCCCTTTGTTCCTCTACTACTCTTTCGCTTTATCCCTTTTGCTTGTGCTCTGACTCTCCGGTTTGTACCTGTGCTTTCTCTCTTTGGTTTCCCCCTTCGGTCTTCCCCTGCAAACCTGTTCGCCCTCTCTGCTTGTTCTACCTGGTTCTGAGCTCCGCCTGTCCCTGACTCTGATTTAGCTTCTCCCATTGTTTTCGCTGTGTACTGGTGCTTGCTGTGATTGCCTGTTTTCTAATAAACCATTCCTGGTTTTTAGTTCTGCACACGTCGGTCTCGAAGTCTTTTGTCTGACAGTTATAGAGAAATATTGTAATGAGAAAAATGATTTTGATGATGATGAATTTATCACAAACTGGTCTTTGCATTATCTTTACATGCAAGCCAATGGCTTCATGTTGGTTTGAAGCCTCGTCCACACATGTCCATATATATCTCGTCACCATCCAATGAAAACCACACATTTCCAATTTGGTTGATTTATATTTTTTGGCATCATTTGATCACATGAGCTTCTGTTTACATTAGGTGGACATTTCATGATGAATGGATCAACAGAAATATCCAAAACATGTTGGAAAAACGTTCTGGTGCCACTGACTAACATTAGAATTGATTTGGGTTTTGACCTCTCCTGTAAAGCTGCTATTTTGGAGATACTTGTTTTTCTTTGGACAGTGACATTATATAAAACTGCCCCAAGTCAGTAGCATTTTGGAAAATATCTGTCCACACTAAAAAACACCCATGCAGAAATGCCAAAATGAGTATTCCAGGACAGTAGGTGGCGATAAGCACCTCAGGAAGAACACTGTGGAAATATAGAGTGGAAAGCTGAAACATAATATCTTTAATAGTATATTACACTTACATAGTGTTGTTCACATTCCCAAGGACACGCTACAATTCAAGGGGTATAAATTATGTCATAGAGAATGGAAGTATTCTGAGAACACGTACAGTAAGTTTAGAACTGGGTTTTAAAGATGGCAGGAGAGGACAAACGAAACAGATACTTTCTGGTTGGTATAGTGTAGTGGGTAACACCTTCGCCTTCCATGTTGTAGACTAGGGTTCAGTCCCCTACCCAGGTGAGAACTCGACACTATATCAATAAGGGTCCTTGGGCAAAACTCCCAACAATACCTTTTACTACTTGTGTAAGAAATTGTGATGTGGAGAGTGACAAGGATGCAAGTGCAGGTCTTTAGTATGAACCAGTACCAGTGTGACACAAAACAACCGACAGGAAGACAAAACACCAAGCCAACACAGAAGGAACAACATGGAGCTCGGGATCGACCTGAGGAGGTTGGGTTCTGCCCTTGAGCCTGGTTCCTCTCAAGGTTTCTTCCTCACTTAAGGGAGTTATTCCTCGTTACTGTTGAGTCTGGCTTGCTCAAGGGGGGCTTGGACCCCCCCTCCCCAGGTTGGTAGATTAACTCCGTGTTTTTCTTTTCCTTTATAACAAACTGATTTTCTGTGAAGCTAAATGCAGAGAGAGACTAAATGCACTAGGACCAACGAGAAAGGGGCGGAGCTACAACATAGGGACAGGTGAGGTGAATGACAAGAAGGCAGACACAGGAGGAGTTATAACCCACCGCAAACAGAGACAGGGCAGAGAAGCTGAGTTTTCCTAGCTTTACACAGACATGGACTTATTAAGGTGTCCGACTTCAACAAGTCACAAACTTCTACAGAGTGCTGTCTGAGCTATGAATGGCCATGTGTGCCCCTAAGTCAATGGTTATTGCCACCAGTCCATTCTGCAGCTCCACCAGCTCCTCTCCATGTGTCCTCCTGCTGAAATCTGCTGCCAGTCCTCACCACGCTGCCTATTTCACAGTCACGGCCGTTCTCACCTCACAGCCTCCTAGACTCAGTCTTCTCCGCTGTATGCCTGTGAGGCTGGAGTAATGCTATTCCTCTCCAGTCTGCTTGGGGGAACTGGCACTCAGGACTTGCCAATAAGCCCAGAAGCATGCAGGCCAGTGCCACCCAAGGTAGTCCCTGAACACTGCACTGCTATAGTACGCACATATACGCATCTCCAGCTCACGTGCATCTGCACACGCTGCTCTGCATGGCCAGGCAAGCCAGTTGTGGGTTAATACTTGCAATGGTGGTGACACTCTTTCTGATGATTACATAATAAAGAAAACAATTCACTTTCACTGTGGTCCATTCCAATCCGATATTGATCGGACCATGCCAGATAGACTCAGATGTATGAATGCGTGCTTGTGCTGTTGGGCCAGTCGTAGGCTGGAGGTTAGAATTCAGTTCCTGGAGCCGACACAACAGAAACCCTCTTATCCCGGATGGGTAGGTCTGCCCACCAATCCAGTCAAGTGTACTCATTGTGTGTGTGTTGCACTTCACAGATGGGTTAAATGCAGTAGACCTCTATGTGCAAGCACAACTGACAAATGATTCTGATTCTGTTTCTGAAGGTGTTAAATTACATAACATCAAAAGCATGGTATTAGTATAACACCACTGTTTTTATTTAAATAAAACATGATATAATTATAATCAACATTTTATTTTAAAGATACAGCAAAAATAAAACGACCTCCTCAGGTCATGTTGGACCCACTTACGCATCCGAGGGTTAATACTGTATTGTTGGTGGCAAATACTCATTTATTTGGAATAGACACTTCAACAGTCCGGCAGAAACGCTAATGCCAGCTCTAATGAGGGGGTCCTGGCAGATTGCAGAGTGGCATTATTTAGGCTTTTCCCGTGCCCTTAATCTGGATAACAGGCAAGGGTCAAAACACAGGCAGCCAACCTCCGAGAGACATCCAGACACTAAAACCAGAAACCAGGAGACACAGCATGGGTCAGAACCACGGGCATAAAACAGTAGTACAGAAATCCATTCATCTTCATTCATATATTCCCTGTTGATTTTCATTCACACGTTCTTGCATAACTGGTCTTCAAAAACTCTTTATAGGTCCCATGTACATTCCTCTGCTCCTATCCTGAGGTGAAAGAGACCCAGCCTACTGAAAGACACCCTTTCAGACCATTAAGACTTGATGAGTGCACAAACAGAGGTACATATCTGGCCTGGAGAATTCATTGATCGGTCAGGCTGTAACTACACCGTCTGGTTAGCTTTCAGGAGGCTGCCTCAGAGCCTTATGGTTCAGCGCAAATGCTGCATATTCTGGTCTTGTTATGGCAGGAAGTGCAGATGTGTCCTCTGTTACCTACCAGCAAGTTCCTGTGAGCAATACCTGCTTCATTCACCCTCGTACATTATTCTGTCTGTCTTCTCTTCCTTCCTCTCTCTCTCTCTGAGTCAGTGGTAGTGACGACAGTTTACTTGTGTTCTGAGACTGCTGGTTTATCACCAGGTAGGTAGAAATCCTTTGGAGAGGGAAAACACACAGAGCCCTTCTTCCTAGGACAATGGCAAACATAGAACAGCATATGATTTAGCACTGAATGTCTGCATTTGCATATGTTATACAAGTGTCAGTCCCCCCACCACCAACCCCCTACTCCATGGTCTCTTTACAGAAGGAGTTTTAGAATGTCCACTATCCCAATAAAAGAACTTGCTCCTCGGTCATGTACATCCTCTTACTGGTCCCTTTGGGCCTCATACATTTCTTTGGGATGCCCTGAAGCCCTGTATAATCTTCCCCAGAGTAGGCCTCCCCAGAGCAGACCTCCTCGTAGCTCACAGCATCACTCCTTGGGTTAACACCAAGGCACTTCCTTGCCCACTGTCTGCTTTCTCTACAGTCAAACCCCGTTGTTGACTTGAGGAAGTGACCAACCACACCCTCAGCACCTGTTTGTTTTGTTGCTGTTGGGCCACAGTCAATGCCACCAGACCACCACACTGCCTCATTGGACCTCAAGGCTGGTCACTGTCCAGATGTCCTGGTTGTTGCTTCATTCGCTGTACTGTAGCTGGGCTCCACTGACAGGTGACTTGTTGGTCTGCTTCTTCTGCAGTCCTGTCTTCGCCAAGCTGCTTAATGGCTTCTCTGTATGTTGATCTGGGACTCCCGTGCCCAGTGTCTGCTTTCTTTGTCGTCAGACCCTGTTTTTAATACCAACAAGTTGCTGCTTGCGTACACTGGAGCGCTGAGTTGACCAGCTACACTCTCAGCACCTGTTCGAGACGGAACTGGAAGGCTAGAGTCAAGGCTGTC